>CAUOFW020005280.1:1234572-1253273 GCA_963454935.2 Ilex paraguariensis
TGTTTTTTCAGGCAGCAAACACACTGTTTTTCTCACTTTTTCCTCTCTATTTTTCTGCACAGAGACTCTCTATTTTGGGCAGTAACTCCGGCCCCTTTTATACTGATTTTTCCTAGCCAAAACACTCTAAATTTGGCCACTTTATGGCTGGCTATCCCCAAGAAAAAATTGTTCAACTTTCCATGCAACCATACATGAATAAGTCTCCCAAATACATGAATAGACTTCTCAAAAATATTCTGGACACTTCTGGTATATATCACTTCAAATACCATGACTTTTAATACCCAAAAATACAAAAAAAATACCCCTTAAAAAAAATAGAGTTTATAAAACTAACAAATATAAGTCTGACAAAGGAACTCCTCAATGAGAAGAAGAGCAAGGCTATTCTGGCCATTCCTATCCCAAAGGTTTTAGGGNAAAAAAAATAGAGTTTATAAAACTAAAATTCCCCCTTAAACTCAATTCCTTGAGTTCTCATGCCTAGCATCATTTTCAATTTTCTGAACACATCATGCTTCACTGGCTTTGTAAAAATGTCGGCAACTTGATCTTGAGTATTGCAATGTATCAAGTTCACTTCTTCATTTTTCACATGCTCTCTAATAAAATGGTAACGTGTATCAATGTGTTTATTCCGTTTANTGAGTATTGCAATGTATCAAGTTCACTTCTTCATTTTTCACATGCTCTCTAATAAAATGGTAACGTGTATCAATGTGTTTATTCCGTTTATGAAACACCGGATTCTTTGCCAACGTCATTGCCGATCTATTATCAACAAGGATCTCTGTGGGAATTTCTTGAGAAAATCCCAAATAATTCAACAAGTTCCTCAACCAAATAGCATAACAAACTGTTGAGTTTGCAGCCATATACTCCGCTTCACATGTAGACAAAGTAACAATTGTTTGCTTCTTGGATGACCAAGTAAAAGCCGTATCTCCCATGAAAAAACAATAACCCGAGGTACTTTTCATTTCATCCAAATCTCGTCTCCAATCACTATCTGAATATCCAACAAGTCTAAAATTATTAGTGTAAGAATAAAATAAGCCATCATTGAGTGTACCTCTAATATAACGTAGAATCCTCTTTGNCCAACAAGTCTAAAATCATTAGTGCAAGAATAAAATAAGCCATCATTGAGTGTACCTCTAATATAACGTAAAATCCTCTTTGCCGCATTAAGATGAGTTTGATCCGGTGTTTCCATGTATCTACTAACTAAGCTAACTCCATAAAGAATGTCCGGCCTTGTGCAAGTAAGATACCGAAGACTTCCAACTGAACTTTTAAAGTAAGTTGGATCATCATTTCCATCACTAATGCTCTTCCTCAATTCCAATCCAATTTCCACGGGTGTGTTCACCGGGTTGCAAGAATCCATCTTGAACTTCTTAAGCACTTCCTTTGCATAACCTCTTTGAGAAATAAAAATTTCATCTTCATTTTGCGTAACCTCAATGCTAAGAAAATGAGACATTAAGCCAATATCAGTCATTTCAAACTCTTTAACCATACTTCTCTTGAATTCACCAAACATCATTGGATCATTGCCGGTAAAGATCAAGTAATCAACATAAAGGCAAACAAGTAGCACACTTCCATTGCCATCCATCTTCATATATAATGCATGCTCATAAGGACACTTTTGAAAACTATTCTTACGAAAGTATTTGTCAATTCTAGCATTTCATGCGCGCGGTGCTTGCTTTAATCCACAGAGAGCTTTTCTCAACTTGTACACTTTATTTTCATGTCTCTTCTTCACGTATCCCAAAGGTTGTTCAACATAAATCTCCTCCTCAAGAAATTCATTTAAGAATGTCGATTTCACATCAAGTTGATAAATCTTTCACTTGTTTTTGCCGCCAAAGAAATCGTCAACCTAATCGTTTCCAAACGAGCAACGGGAACAAATACCTCATCATAATCAATTCTAGCCCTTTGCTTGTAGCCTTTAACAACCAACCTTGCCTTGTATCTTTGGACTTTATCATTTTCATCCTTCTTGGTTTTATATACTCACTTCACACCAATTGCTTTATGACCTTGGGGAAGACTAACTAGTGCCCATGTATCATTCTTTTCAATTGCCTTCATTTCTTCATCCATTGCTATTCTCCATTTCTTTTCTTGAATCTTCAATACATAAAGGATCACAATCCATGAACAAACAAAACAAATTCAAGTTACCTTCAAAATTTTTCGTAGATTCATAAATCTCTTGCAAACTTCTCATTTTTCTTGGTCTTTCACTTGAACTTGAATCCGATGATGATGATGATGATTCGCCTGTAGAGGATGAGGGGGATCCATGTGGAGGTGTCTGTGGCTCTCTTTAGACTTCCCTTAGTTCTTTAGACTCTTCTTCTTCAAGCATAAGTTCCACTTCGGTGGCTGGATTTTTTTCTTTCCAATCCCACATGTCTTCCTCTTCAAAGATTACATCTCTAGTCATAATCACTTTCTTGGTAATGGGGTTGTATAATTTGTACCCCATTGTTCTATCACCATACCCAAGAAAAATGCATTTTTCACATTTATCATCAAGCTTTGTCCTCCTAGCTTCGGGAACCTTCGCATAAGCAATGCATCAAAAAACTTTAAGATGGGCTACACTTGGCTTGAATGAACACCAAGCTTCCTCCGGAGTCTTGAAACAAATACTTTNTCAATGCTAAGAAAATGAGACATTAAGCCAATATCAGTCATTTCAAACTCTTTAACCATACTTCTCTTGAATTCACCAAACATCATTGGATCATTGCCGGTAAAGATCAAGTAATCAACATAAAGGCAAACAAGTAGCACACTTCCATTGCCATCCATCTTCATATATAATGCATGCTCATAAGGACACTTTTGAAAACTATTCTTACGAAAGTATTTGTCAATTCTAGCATTTCATGCGCGCGGTGCTTGCTTTAATCCACAGAGAGCTTTTCTCAACTTGTACACTTTATTTTCATGTCTCTTCTTCACGTATCCCAAAGGTTGTTCAACATAAATCTCCTCCTCAAGAAATTCATTTAAGAATGTCGATTTCACATCAACTTGATAAATCTTTCACTTGTTTTTGCCGCCAAAGAAATCGTCAACCTAATCGTTTCCAAACGAGCAACGGGAACAAATACCTCGTCATAATCAATTCTAGCCCTTTGCTTGTAGCCTTTAACAACCAACCTTGCCTTGTATCTTTGGACTTTACCATTTTCATCCTTCTTGGTTTTATATACTCACTTCACACCAATTGCTTTATGACCTTGGGGAAGACTAACTAGTGCCCATGTATCATTCTTTTCAATTGCCTTCATTTCTTCATCCATTGCTATTCTCCATTTCTTTTCTTGAATCTTCAATACATAAAGGATCACAATCCATGAACAAACAAAACAAATTCAAGTTACCTTCAAAATTTTTCGTAGATTCATAAATCTCTTGCAAACTTCTCATTTTTCTTGGTCTTTCACTTGAACTTGAATCCGATGATGATGATGATGATTCGCCTGTAGAGGATGAGGGGGATCCATGTGGAGGTGTCTGTGGCTCTCTTTAGACTTCCCTTAGTTCTTTAGACTCTTCTTCTTCAAGCATAAGTTCCACTTCGGTGGCTGGATTTTTTTCTTTCCAATCCCACATGTCTTCCTCTTCAAAGATTACATCTCTAGTCATAATCACTTTCTTGGTAATGGGGTTGTATAATTTGTACCCCATTGTTCTATCACCATACCCAAGAAAAATGCATTTTTCACATTTATCATCAAGCTTTGTCCTCCTAGCTTCGGGAACCTTCGCATAAGCAATGCATCAAAAAACTCTAAGATGGGCTACACTTGGCTTGAATGAACACCAAGCTTCCTCCGGAGTCTTGAAACAAATACTTTTGGTTGGACATCGATTCAACAAATACACTGCACATGCTACGGCCTTAGCCCAAAATTCTCTAGGCAATATCTTTCCTTTCAACATGCTTCTAGCCATATAAAAAATAGTCATATTTTTTCTTTCTGCAACTTCATTCAATTGAAGTGTGTAGCTTGGCGTGAATTGATGCACAATTCCATGCTCCTTGCAATAGTCTTCAAATAAATCGGAACTATACTCACCATCTTGATTGGATCTCAACCTCTTGATAAAATAGCCACTTTACTTCTCATTAAGATTCTTGAATTCCTTAAAAACTTCAAACACTTCGAATTTTCTTCTTAAAAAATACACCCAAGTCTTTTGGCTATAGTTATCAATAAAAGTAAGAAAATAACAATTNGCCAAAGAAATCGTCAACCTAATCGTTTCCAAACGAGCAACGGGAACAAATACCTCATCATAATCAATTCTAGCCCTTTGCTTGTAGCCTTTAACAACCAACCTTGCCTTGTATCTTTGGACTTTACCATTTTCATCCTTCTTGGTTTTATATACTCACTTCACACCAATTGCTTTATGACCTTGGGGAAGACTAACTAGTGCCCATGTATCATTCTTTTCAATTGCCTTCATTTCTTCATCCATTGCTATTCTCCATTTCTTTTCTTGAATCTTCAATACATAAAGGATCACAATCCATGAACAAACAAAACAAATTCAAGTTACCTTCAAAATTTTTCGTAGATTCATAAATCTCTTGCAAACTTCTCATTTTTCTTGGTCTTTCACTTGAACTTGAATCCGATGATGATGATGATGATTCGCCTGTAGAGGATGAGGGGGATCCATGTGGAGGTGTCTGTGGCTCTCTTTGGACTTCCCTTAGTTCTTTAGACTCTTCTTCTTCAAGCATAAGTTCCACTTTGGTGGCTGAATTTTTTTCTTTCCAATCCCACATGTCTTCCTCTTCAAAGATTACATCTCTAGTCATAATCACTTTCTTGGTAATGGGGTTGTATAATTTGTACCCCATTGTTCTATCACCATACCCAAGAAAAATGCATTTTTCACATTTATCATCAAGCTTTGTCCTCCTAGCTTCGGGAACCTTCGCATAAGCAATGCATCAAAAAACTCTAAGATGGGCTACACTTGGCTTGAATGAACACCAAGCTTCCTCCGGAGTCTTGAAACAAATACTTTTGGTTGGACATCGATTCAACAAATACACTGCACATGCTACGACCTTAGCCCAAAATTCTCTAGGCAATATCTTTCCTTTCAACATGCTTCTAGCCATATAAAAAATAGTCATATTTTTTCTTTCTGCAACTTCATTCAATTGAAGTGTGTAGCTTGGCGTGAATTGATGCACAATTCCATGCTCCTTGCAATAGTCTTCAAATAAATCGGAACTATACTCACCATCTTGATTGGATCTCAACCTCTTGATAAAATAGCCACTTTACTTCTCATTAAGATTCTTGAATTCCTTAAAAACTTCAAACACTTCGAATTTTCTTCTTAAAAAATACACCCAAGTCTTTCGGCTATAGTTATCAATAAAAGTAAGAAAATAACAATTCTTACCATTTGACATAGGTTTCAAAGGACCACAAACATCGGTGTGCACAAGCTCCAAGGGTCGTGATGCTCTCCACTTGACTTCTTTTGAGAAGCTTACTCTGTGATACTTCCCAAGAATACACCCTTCACATAACTCATCCGGATGCTCTATGTAGGGTAGACCCTTCATCATTTTCTTGCTAGACAAAAGCTTCAAGCCACCAAAATTAAGATGTCCAAGTCTCAAGTGCCACAACCAAGAATCATCTTTAATAATAGCATTCAAATATCTCATAGCATTATGTTGAATATTCAAAGGAAATATTCTATTCTTGGACATTTTCACATTAGCAATCAAATTACCACGAGCATCTTTAATTGTAAGATGAAGATTCTTCATCCTTTTCTATAAGTTTTTCCAAACTCAAAATGCTATTCTTCATATCCGGCACATAATAGACATCGGAAATAAAATAATGATTGCCATTCTTGAGCTTAATAAGAATTTTACCTTTGTCTTTCACCAGAATGCTGGAGGAGTCGCCAAAAGTAACTTTACCTTGCGCCACTTCATCAAGTTCAACAAACATATGCTTCTTGCAACACAAATGGTTGCTTGCCCCAGAATCAAGAAACCACACGTTGCCATTATCTTCCTCGAATCCATCATAGGCCAACAACAAAGTAGATGCTGCTTCATTACTTACTTTCTCGGCATAATTCACATGTTCTTCAACGCCTTTATTTGCACTTGCCCAACACTCATTACTATAATGCCCAAACTTGTGACAATTAAAGCATTCAACATTTCTTTTGTCAAAACCTTGATTGTTGTAATTGCCTCTTTCTCTTCCTTGTCTTCTGCCTCTTGAACCATAAGAATTTTGATTTCTTGCATAATTAGTGAATTGGCCTCTTCCTCCTCTACCTCTATTAGTATGGCCTCTTCCACGACCTTTGTAGCCTTTCTCGACCTTTGTAGCCTCTTCCTCGATTGCCATAACCTATACCTCGTGTTCTATTACCTTTTTCTCTTTGAGATGTACTATTTTGAAATTCTCTTTTTTCATCTTTTAAAGACTGCTTGGTTTGGAGAGTTTGTTTAAGAGAACTTGAAGTCTTTTTATTAATTCGTTGCTCATGTATTTCCAATGTTGTCATCAATTCATCAACGCTTGTAGTCTTGAAATCCATGGATTGCTCAACGGCAACAACAACATGCTCAAATTTTGGGTTAAAGTTCGTAATATTTTTTTCATAACATCATCAATTTCTTCTCTATACCTTCGCATTTGATTCACAATCACTAAAGTTCTTGAAAAGTACTCCAAAATTGACTTGGATCCATTCATGTTCAACCCTTCAAATTCACTTGGCAATATTTGAAGACAAACCCGAATTGTTTTATCAATGCTTCTATGCATACTCTTCAAAATTTCCCAAGCTTGCTTTGAGGTGGTGGCGGAAGAAATCTTCTCAAAAGTGTTATCGTCAATACATTGGTAAAGTAGAAATAAAGCCTTCTTATCCGTCTTTCTTGATTGCTAAAGCACCAGCTTTTGAGCATTATTAAGCGCTTGTTCTTCCTCCGTAGTAGGCTCGATATAACCTTTTTCAACAATTTCCCAAAGATCTTGTGATTGTAGCAACACCTTGATTTGAAAACTCCAATTCCCATAATTATCTTTCTCCAATTTGGGAAATTGGGGTTGAAGTACATTGCTCATAGTAGCCACAACAACCTGCTCTGATACCACTTTTGTTGGGTATTGGAAGCAAAATAGATTACTAAAAGGAACACAAAAACAGAGGATAAAAATCTGTTATACATCCACACCAATTTCACTCAAAAAACACCTCTATTTTTCATAAAAAATGATCACAATATCAAGGAATACAAGGATAAAGTTAATCTGAAATTTTCAATAGTAAACACTCAAGAAATACAAAGAAATAGAGCTTCTGCTCATGTCACACATAGCTGGTTTTTTCTGGCAGCAACACACTGTTTTTTACTCTCTTTTTTCTGCACAGAAACACTCGGTTTTGGCAGCAGAAGTCCAGTCTCTTTTATATGCCTATGTTCCAGCCAAAAAGTCCTTGAATTTGCCCATTCAATGTCCAGCTGCCTTCATGTATGAAACCAGATTTTGTCTCTTCATTTTTCCATGTAGCAGTACATGAACACTTCTCTCCAAAAAATTTGGACTCTTCTAGTGATTGTCTCTTCAAATACCATTACTTTTCAATACTCAAAAATACAAAAAACTATCCTTTAAGAATTGAATTTATAAACACTAACAAACTTTTCGTTATTTTTTTCTTGCCTCCCTCCCCCCCTTTTTTTTTTCCAAAAATACAGGGAGTAGTTATGTATAATAATTTTTTTTTCATGGCCTATGAATTTGAGGTGCGGTCAAGACCCAAGACATGTACACACATATTCATTTTCCTTCCAATGTTTGCACAATGTTGAGGGAAAAAATCATTTCCATGTGGGTCCAGTGAGGTTGATTATTGTAATGCAAGGACCTCATGCATCTAAGTTAAGAAATCATGCAAGAATTAAACCTCAAAGAAAGAATAAACCTGTGCAAATGAGTTGTGATTAGTGCATCGGTGTCAACCCATATGACTCCCTCGAAGTGGTTAATTACTAGTTACTCAAGCATCGAGGCCATTTCGAGTAACACAAGTCATGGGTGTCTCCAGGACTTCGATGGGCCTCTTTGTGTGATGTGCTTAGTAATCAAATTGCATGGCACAGTTGCTGTGGCTCAGGCATGAGACTAAACATATTTTTGGTAGACTCGTGGTGACCTCACTGCTATCGAGTTCATGTTCAGGTTGCTGAGAGGTGGTTATATAATATCCACACCATTCCAGCTAAATTTTTCGCAATCAACAAAAGGGATGAAGAGAGTCGAAGGAGTCACATCACAAAGAGTTTTGCGAAGGGTTCCCACTGTCCCGGTGAGGTTTCTTCGATTTTGCCCACAACAAATGAGGCCATTTTGGCCCTTAGGTTGCTCAAGCATAGGGCGAGCAAGCATCACAGGAAAGAATACACCAGCCCCCATGGGTGTGTATATTACCAATCCAGCAAGTATGTTCATTGTCATAAGGTACTTACCTTCACCGTGGTGGGTGTGGCGGTAGACGCTCTCAACTTGTCCAGATGGTCATGGTGGGTATGTCCCTCAAAAAACAAGCATTAGGATAGCGCGAGGCTAAATATGTCAATTTAGTCTTCGCGATCACAATATGTGCAACTTTCCAGCTTACACATCTTCATAAGAGTGTGGCCAATCTGGGTATAATAAACTCTTTGTTTATATCACCTAAATGCATAACTTTCTATTCAAGCCAATAACTCTTTCCCTCACATTTTTACCATTTTATATCGGTTACATCATACAACCACAAGCTTAGTTACTTGATCGTTGCCGCGACAAAATGGATTTAACCAACAAAATAGTTACTGAGACAAATTTTATAATGTCAGCCCTTATTAAAGTACAAAGAGCGACCCAACGAGAACATGTGCAGTTTCTTAGAGAGAACACTTTTGTTATGTTGTGCTCATGGACTTTCCATTGTAAATTATTAAAGTGAGTGATGGTCCAATGGGTCGCCAGGGAATCAGTTCAGATTATAATTAGCCCTCAGGGGTGTATGTTCTAAAAAGAAGTGCTTGACTCACCACTAAGTGTTAATGCCTTTTGCCTCGAGAAACGCAAGACAATATGAAATGTCACCTGACCACCTCGGCAAGCTAAATTTGTGCTACATAAAACCAGAGTGGCTCAAGGTTTCGTCGAAGTATCCCTCGAGACTGACATGCAAAAGAGAGGAGGATAGCCGACAGGCATAAAATATAGTCGCGACCCATTTACAAAATAAATAAGAGACTCATTTATACTGGGTGACTTTTCTATATTTAGGTCACATAATAGATGGGGCATTCTTGATATTCGGTTAGCTTGAGCATAACTCCCGTGTGCATCACCAAGGGAGTGACAATGGTTTCCCAAATAAGCCCCGTGGAACACACTTCTGTGGTGATGGTGCTTCAAATTTCGAGTAGCTGAGCACTTCAAATACCGAGCTAAGGCTATGGAGAGGATTCAGGGCTAGCGAGCCATGAGATGTTTCGTGTTGCGACTGGATCACGGGCACAACAGACTGTGGAGATGGTCAGCCTTCGCGGTCATAAATATTTTACGGTTAATCACATGGGTGGAGCCCACTTACAAATAGTTTATGCATTTCACCTGTACACATATCCCTTATCAAGGGGCTAACTATGAATTGAATATGAAAGAATATAGTATTTCTCTTTTGGCTCTTTTANGTGCGGTCAAGACCCAAGACATGTACACACATATTCATTTTCCTTCCAATGTTTGCACAATGTTGAGGGAAAAAATCATTTCCATGTGGGTCCAGTGAGGTTGATTATTGTAATGCAAGGACCTCATGCATCTAAGTTAAGAAATCATGCAAGAATTAAACCTCAAAGAAAGAATAAACCTGTGCAAATGAGTTGTGATTAGTGCATCGGTGTCAACCCATATGACTCCCTCGAAGTGGTTAATTACTAGTTACTCAAGCATCGAGGCCATTTCGAGTAACACAACTCATGGGTGTCTCCAGGACTTCGATGGGCCTCTTTGTGTGATGTGCTTAGTAATCAAATTGCATGGCACAGTTGCTGTGGCTCAGGCATGAGACTAAACATATTTTTGGTAGACTCGTGGTGACCTCACTGCTATCGAGTTCATGTTCAGGTTGCTGAGAGGTGGTTATATAATATCCTCACCATTCCAGCTAAATTTTTCGCAATCAACAAAAGGGATGAAGAGAGTCGAAGGAGTCACATCACAAAGAGTTTTGCGAAGGGTTCCCACTGTCCCGGTGAGGTTTCTTCGATTTTGCCCACAACAAATGAGGCCATTTTGGCCCTTAGGTTGCCCAAGCATAGGGCGAGCAAGCATCACAGGAAAGAATACACCAGCCCCCATGGGTGTGTATATTACCAATCCAGCAAGTATGTTCATTGTCATAAGGTACTTACCTTCACCGTGGTGGGTGTGGCGGTAGACGCTCTCAACTTGTCCAGATGGTCATGGTGGGTATGTCCCTCAAAAAACAAGCATTAGGATAGCGCGAGGCTAAATATGTCAATTTAGTCTTCGCGATCACAATATGTGCAACTTTCCAGCTTACACATCTTCATAAGAGTGTGGCCAATCTGGGTATAATAAACTCTTTGTTTATATCACCTAAATGCATAACTTTCTATTCAAGCCAATAACTCTTTCCCTCACATTTTTACCATTTTATATCGGTTACATCATACAACCACAAGCTTAGTTACTTGATCGTTGCCGCGACAAAATGGATTTAACCAACAAAATAGTTACTGAGACAAATTTTATAATGTCAGCCCTTATTAAAGTACAAAGAGCGACCCAACGAGAACATGTGCAGTTTCTTAGAGAGAACACTTTTGTTATGTTGTGCTCATGGACTTTCCATTGTAAATTATTAAAGCGAGTGATGGTCCAATGGGTCGCCAGGGAATCAGTTCAGATTATAATTAGCCCTCAGGGGTGTATGTTCTAAAAAGAAGTGCTTGACTCACCACTAAGTGTTAATGCCTTTTGCCTCGAGAAACGCAAGACAATATGAAATGTCACCTGACCACCTCGGCAAGCTAAATTTGTGCTACATAAAACCAGAGTGGCTCAAGGTTTCGTCGAAGTATCCCTCGAGACTGACATGCAAAAGAGAGGAGGATAGCCGACAGGCATAAAATATAGTCGCGACCCATTTACAAAATAAATAAGAGACTCATTTATACTGGGTGACTTTTCTATATTTAGGTCACATAATAGATGGGGCATTCTTGATATTCGGTTAGCTTGAGCATAACTCCCGTGTGCATCACCAAGGGAGTGACAATGGTTTCCCAAATAAGCCCCGTGGAACACACTTCTGTGGTGATGGTGCTTCAAATTTCGAGTAGCTGAGCACTTCAAATACCGAGCTAAGGCTATGGAGAGGATTCAGGGCTAGCGAGCCATGAGATGTTTCGTGTTGCGACTGGATCACGGGCACAACAGACTGTGGAGATGGTCAGCCTTCGCGGTCATAAATATTTTACGGTTAATCACATGGGTGGAGCCCACTTACAAATAGTTTATGCATTTCACCTGTACACATATCCCTTATCAAGGGGCTAACTATGAATTGAATATGAAAGAATATAGTATTTCTCTTTTGGCTCTTTCATGTTTGATAATTATTAGTTGACTGGTATAGCTACCCACTCGGACTATTGGCTGAACAAACGGCCACCCAAACAAAGCTAAATGTTTCTTGGTTATGGTTTCCATGAATTTTTTTTTTTGAGCCAAAGAGGGTTACACAACTATTGTTCTGACTTATAAGGACAAAATGTGAAGCATTTGAGATGTACACAGATATTCAAGTGAGCAATGAATAAAAAAAAAGATATGTTAGAGAGCAAACTTTCCTTTTCGCGTCGACAACTTGGATCGAGGTAACTGTGCTCAACATTTCGCGGTGAGTTCTTCGACATTGTTGGGTCATTTTAGTTCCCATATCATAGAAAGANCGCGTGGACAGCTTGGATCGAGGTAACTGTGCTCAATATTTCGTGGTGAGTTCTTCGACATTGTTGGGTCATTTTAGCTCCCATATCATAGAAAGAAGACTAAAGCCGCAAGAAGGCTCCTTCTACCATTCCCTCATTTTCCATTTTGGGGAAATAACGAATTTTGGCCTAATTTTTGACAAGTAGCGTAGTGAAACGAATAGGTGTCCAACTCAAAATGGCATAGTGCTACTAGACAACGAAAATACCATTTGACTTGTCACATCCCTAGTAGAGTCGCAAAAAATGTAGGTGAGGGTTAAAAGAGGTTGACACACGTGTCTATATCAAGGGTAATCGAAGGGAGTGAGCAGAATAAGTGAATGAGATGAAAGAAACTCGAGTAGCCTGTTAACAAAGGGATGAACCAATTGGACAAAAAGTAGGTGAAAAATGCTCTTATCAACAAGAAAATTATCTTTTGTAGTGGGCAAGTAATGTGGGTATTTATAGCACGGTGTCTGGGCAAGTCGGGCTGCCCAAAGCCTATGGCGACCTCCTACCACCCGCACTAATCCACAACTGCCTCGATTGCGACGATACCAGTGGCCGTTAACACAAGCTATGCATNCCACCCGCACTAATCCACAACTACCTCGATCGCGACGATACCAGTGGTCGTTAACACAAGCTATGCGTTCCAATATTAACTAGGCAAATGTGATATTTTTCCAAATACAACCTGAATGTAGCCTTAAGGAAAATACAATAGCCAAGGTGAGAGCGGGCTCCCAAGGTCCATGACCACGACTAGTCACCATGGGATTATGACCTCGAGAGGACCATGTTTGTGATGCCCCTAGCGCGCTCCTACTCGGGGTCCTTCTTTCACTCTTTAGACCCTTCATTGAAACCTTTGTCGAGATGCCCAATAGAGAAAACCCACAGAGTTTTAGTCCTTTAGCCACTAATCTACATATCCTATCATCCCATATGTTGACCCAGACCAATAATTTCAGTTACCTAAGGAGTCCCTCCAGATCCTAGCCAAACGCATCCCAATGGGTGGTGAGCCATATATTAGGAGGCTTGCTCAAGCAAATTAAACCTTCTAGACCCTACCCCAGGTCGAGGTTGACAATCGTGTTCGTCCTTCCTTATTGCTCAGTTCCTCCTTGAGGAGGGTCATACTTCTATGTCTCTGGTGGGGACATCTCCTCTTAGTCCAGTAGGTCAGTTGAGCAATGGTGTCCAATAGGTTGAGGATACCACTCTCTTAGTGGGGGAGGTGAGTTTCGTCGAGGTTGCCCCATACTTCTGCAATTCCACTTCTATCCACCCTTGGTGAAGGGTCCACTTTTTAATTTAAAATGTGATGGGATATATGTCGTTCTGTTGCGATGTTGTGCCTAAGGGCGTCTCACCTAGAGGGCGTCGCATAGAGGCGTGGCACCTGAGGTGTCGCACATGGGTGTCGCACCTTGGGTAACATGCATGACATTGTTATCTACACCAGTCCAGTTGACGCTGTTAGACGCCATTTCCATATCAACTGATAACTGTTGCCACTTGTTCTGTTATGGTGGAGTAGAGCAGTCAAAATTCGACACGACACGATTAATTGACACGAATCAACACGAATTAAGCAGATTTGGGTGAGATCTTAACGGGTTTGGGTAATAAACGGGTTGACACACCAAACACGTTTAATAAATAAATTGTGTTTGGGTGAGACCTGTCAAACCGTTTATCACACGTTTACCCGTTTAAATAAAATTAATATAATAATAAATTAATAATTATTTTAAAAAATTAGCAAAAAATAAAGAAGTAAAGAAATCAATAAAAAAAGAAGTAAAATAGTAGTTCAAAGTCAAAAGAGAGGAGATGAAGAGCACTTCAAAGACAAAGACAAACTAATGCCTTTTGTTTTTGTCTCACGTTGAAAAATGAGGGGAGATGAGGAGGGTTGAGTTGTCTATAAAAAACAATGACCTCTTGGTTTTTTTTTTTTTTTTGAAGCCTTCAAGTTTTATTTTTATGAGATTTGATTAAAAATTCTTCTTTTTTGAGGTAAGTGCAATTGACAATAAAAAAAAGTGGAATATTAAAATTTGTTAATATAATTTTTTTTAATTTAAACAGTTAAACGAGTCGTGTCGTGTTACCCGTTTAATAAGCGAGTCGTATTCGTGTTGAGATTTTTTACCTGTTTATTAAACATGTCGTGTACGGGTTTATATATTTTCATCCGTCACCCGTTTAACCCGACACGTTTGACACCCTTATATTTTACCTGTTTATTAAACATATCGTGTATGAGTTTATATATTTTCATCTGTCACCCGTTTAACCCGACACGTTTGACACCCTTATAGTGGAAACATGTGTTTTGAAGTTTTCGAATAGTATAGAATCAAAATTAAAGGGAAGTTGAATTCGATGTTGGATCATATATGTGAGAATCCAAGAATGTAGGTACAATTTACCAAATTGTTGTATCATCTTACTATATCTTCGTATTTTATTTTATTTTATTATTTTTCTTATTTTAAATTCCTAGTTCTCAATAATATCAATGTTAATTATTCGTTGGACAAAACTAAGAGGGAATGTCAAACAAAATGCTATTTATGGAGAAAGCCAATATAGAAATAGTGCTGGGCATACTTCGAGAAGAAAATGGTACTTGGTAAATAATAAATGAAGAATAAAGGAAGCATTGTCTTTGGAAAAAGAAAAATAACCTGTTTCCAAGGAGCTTATGGAACCTAATGATTAGGTCATCTCCTTCCTCAATAAAATCATCAGGATAGAGATAATTAATCCACCTTATTCTGCAACTCCCGGCACACCTCCTCAATTCTATATCACAATCACGTTAACAACCAATTAAATTATCACCTGGATAAATATGCATGAATTTCTTTCGATACATTTTTCTTGATAATATATAATTTAACTGTACATAATGAGTGATTTGTGATTAAAGAAAATAGAAAAAAATATATTAGAAGAGTTGTGAATCATTTGGACACATATATAATTGCTAATTATTTAATATTTTTTTTGAACTGATCTAATTATTTAAGTTGAAGTCCTATTTGCAATTTGCATGCTAGTCTAGAGATATAAATTAAAAATCTAAACCTGTCGTGTAGATTCCACCTGCCTTTCCCTTGCTGTCTTACGTAATCCAAGAGAATTCTGTCTTCCTCCACTGTCCAGAACCCTTTTTTGTTTCCCTTTCCTCCCTTCATTGATGTTGCAATAAGCTAAAAGTGGAAGGGGGACCCCGACGCGGGAGAGAGAGAGCTTTTTGAGAAGAGTGTACGAAAATTGCCGATAGCGTTGTAATGTATGGCTGGATTTCATGGACATATTTAATGCTTTCTTTTTGTCTGGTGCGATAGAAAATAGACAGATGAAAATTACGAGGGATAGATGAAATATCGGTCCTATTTAATTTATGTTTTAAAAAATAATGTTTAAAAATTATTTTCGAGAAGAATTTTAGAAAACTATGTTTTGTATTATAAAACTTGTTTAGTTATATGATTTTTAAAATAGTTCTAATTTAGAGAGGTTGTTTCTAAAAAATACACAAAATAATTCTAATTTGTTCTCTTTCAAAAAATAACTGGTCAAATAACTTTTCTCTCAAAAACTATTTTTGAAAATAGAAAACAGTTTCTGAAATACAAATTAAACATGACCATCATGTGTTAATAAGGAATGGAAATAAGAAAGACAAAAAAGTTAAGGGAATAGGTTTCTTTTCAATTCACCAAAATCAAACTTTTCTTTTAACTGACCAAAATCAATCCCTCCAAAATTAGAAGAAAAAATAGATAAAAAATTAATTATGTGTATTGAAATATACAATATTTACCTATANTTGAAGTTTTCGAGTAGTATAGAATCAAAATTAAAGGGAAGTTGAATTCGATGTTGGATCATATATGTGAGAATCCAAGAATGTAGGTACAATTTACCAAATTGTTGTATCATCTTACTATATCTTCGTATTTTATTTTATTTTATTATTTTTCTTATTTTAAATTCCTAGTTCTCAATAATATCAATGTTAATTATTCGTCGGACAAAACTAAGAGGGAATGTCAAAAGCCAATATAGAAATAGTGCTGGGCATACTTCGAGAAGAAAATGGTACTTGGTAAATAATATATATATAATAAAATGTATATTACATATTATACATTAATCTTATCTATATATATATAATAAAATGTGTATTTATATTTTTTTCATCCTGCTAAATATAAAAAAATTAATTTTTCTTACTTTTCATTCTTCTTATCAAACACAAAAGAAGGAATGAAGAATTCTCCCTTTTAATGATAAAAAGTGTATCACTCTTATTTTCATTCTTTTATTTTTTAATCTACCTAATCAAACACACCTTTAGATTTGATGTTCATTTTTGACTTTATTAAACTTGTAAGATTTTGGTACGTCAAAAAAAAAAATTATAATATAAAATATGATAAATTTTAATAAATTTATTAAACAATCTCAAATAAAATTATTCAATAATTATTAATATCTCTCTCTAAATTATTTATATTGTATGGTACAAAAGACACGAATTACGTCTTCTTGTATATAAGTAAACGAAGCGTGACTTGTATGCCTGTGGTTGTTGGTTTATGCGGTGGAGCTCTCTTTAAAGTGCATCAACTTTATTTGTTTGTCTCCTTGCCCTTTGCGTTTCATCAATTCCCGGGCCATATCATTATTGTGAGGCTAGAACAGCCCCTGCTCCCCCTTGATGTCTAGGACTAAATATATTTATTTTTTGTCCCATACTTCTCCATTACTACCGCAGTGAGTCGCATAAAAATGAATATTCGTTTAAATTCGTTTAATTTAAATTAAAATAATAAATTATATTTATTGGACGATAAATATATATAAGAATATCCATATAAATTCATGTAAAAATAAAGACAGGAATGAACTAAAATTTACCCCCGTCCCACCATGCTTTACTTGTTATTTTATATATATACATATTTGTTGTGAATACAAATATATATTATTGAATAATTTTTTTTTTTTAAAAATTATTTTATTTTTTGATTTTTTTTCATAATTTTGACTTGTAAAAATGTAGATGTTTTTGTTTTTTATATTTTTTTTTTATATTGGATTATGTTATGTTATATTATGTTGTGTTGGATTTACATTGGAGACAAATTTTTACTTATATTATGTTGGATTATGTTGTAGACAATATTTTAATTATATTATGTTGAATTATGTTATAAATGACAACCTTTTAATTATGTTATGATATTTAAAATGTTATATTTATTTGAAATTTTAGATTATATTAGATTGGGTTTGGGCTTGGGCTTAAGTTGGAGTGGATAAGGTGGATGGGGGCGGGGGAGGAATTACATATTTACCCACAGATAAAGATGGAAATAAAAATTATACCTGCTAACGGAAGTGGACCAAAAATGAACTGAATTTTTTGGGTCTGGCCCAAAGGGGATATTTTGGGTCATTTAGTACGGCCAGAGTAGAATGAGCCCAACAATTATCCCATGTAAATTTTTGAATTCAAAGTTGAGGTATGTGAGGCTACGAATTTTTTTAATCCAATCCACTTCTATTTAGGGGGCGGGCAAATTTTTGATTATCCACAAATTTCGACCCTACTCTATTTTACCTGACTCTATTGATTGATTACCCGAAAGAATCGGGTAGACCAACAGAAGATTTTTTAGTATAATGCAAAAAATTGGATAAGAATATGAAATACTTATAAAATTTTCGTATTTCTATCATATCATATATATAGATATGTTAATTCTTAAAAATTAAAACTCAAAAATCTAGAAACTCTAATGTTTTATTAATGTTTATGATTTTCTTGTTGTTTTTTATTATAATTGTTTATGTATTATCATATTTATTATATTTTTTTTAGTGTTATTGGTTTATTGTGTTAGTTAATTGGTGTAAGTTACTTAATTAAATTGTTAAAATAATTCAAAAATTAATAACTAAAAATTAAGTGTTCACCCGATTTTTTATTCGATTCAGGTAGAAATAGTATACTTGATCAGGTATAATAGAATTTGGATATAAATAATACACTTAATCGAGAAAGATAGGTCAATAAATTTTTTTTTTCCACCAATTATCAAATCGAAAGATAAAATACTATAATTCTTACCAGTAGAATTGGGTGAACACCCTACTCCTCTCTATCTTTATTCTGTGAAAGAAACACCACCTTAATGAATTGCACAACAATCACACCCCCATCAAAACAGAAAACGACATGAGAGAAGAAATTGACAAAATGAACTTGGAATTTAAAGTCTTTGACAAAATTAAGAGAGAGAAAAGTGCATGACGGAGGTTCACATCATTGGCACCTTAAATTTTTTAAAAAATGTTACATAATCTAAATGAAGTCTAAAAGTTAAAATTTAAATATATATTATATTTTGAATGAGTGTGGGAAGAATAAATTTTATTGAAAAAATTGATAGAACTCACTCATCCAATAAATGATATATATTTAAATTACAACTTTTTGAATTTTATTTAAATTTTGTAATATTGTTTTACATGTGTTGTTGGTATTTGGGGGGTTGGG
>CAUOFW020005280.1:1253610-1283514 GCA_963454935.2 Ilex paraguariensis
ATACTAGATGAAAATGGGATTTTCTTGGAAGGGTTCTCTCAGAAAATGGAGGGCAGTGGGCCAACTATGGACGCTGAATATTTTGTCATGACGAAGAAATAAACTAGAATTCAATGATTTATGTGTTAGCAACCTCCGTTGTTTACGGGAGAAGAGAAGGAATTGTTCTTATTCGTTGTGTCTCAAGAGAGATCATAGTAGCAATATATAGGTATACAAGAATTGTAGAATGCCACTAATTGTACAATCTAATTCAGTAACTGGCAATAAAAAAAATACCAAAAATATGATCTCAACAATCAACCACACAAATTCTGTCATATCCTCTTTTCTCCACCAACCCATGAAAAGGGTATATTTTGTTTGCCCAGCAACATGGATTCCAGCAGATTTTTTTAGAGGGAGACTCGGTGCAAAGTCTGAAGTTCATCAGAAATTCGACTGTGGCTAAAAACCTGTCAGAAGGAAATTTTAAAAGACATCGGTTGTAATTTGCAGAAGCTTTAGATCGACAGAGATAACGATTGTTCGACGAAATGGAAATCATTTTGCTTTTAATTTTGCTAAGAGCAATGCTATTGTGACCTACGTGTTGTGTTCCGTTTGGTAGAAAAGTTGGAAAGTTAGAATGATGAAAAGTAAGAAGGATACACTTTTTATCTCTTCAAGCATGAAAAATAGGAATGATATACTTTCCCTTTTTTGTGTTTGGTTGGATGGATGAAAAATAAAAAATGACTATTTCTTTTTGTGTTGGCTAAGATTAGGGATGACAATTGAGTCATGTCGTGTCATATTCGTGTTGAGTCATTACGGGTTTGTGTCGAATATTATTTGTGCGTGCACGATCCTGCACAATATAAATACGAAAACAGATCTCTTCCGGGGTGAACACGAGTCCGCCAGTCGAGTGGTTGATCTTGCTACTTGGAACAGGTTGTGAGGGCCAAGAGTGGCAAATGAAGTGATGACGGATTGTTTCTAGGGATCGCCTGAGTGATCCTGGAAGGCTGAAGGAGGTTCGTAGAACAAAGAAAAATAGGTTAGAAGGGCACCGTAGTGTTTTTCGGCGTATCCTCTCTGACGATCAAGTCGGTTCTTTGAGATAGGAGAAGAAGAAAACACTGTATGATGGTTGATAGAGGGTTTGTTGCGTACCTCTTTTACGTGTTTGTGATGACTATTTATACCTTAAAAATTCATCATTGTTGACAGCGTAGCTAGTATGTAATTATTGGAGGTGGGCAGTGTGCACACCAATTTCTATGAGTAATGCTCTTATTCTTAACTGCTCGGGATCCCGAGCAACTAATGCTTTCTCTTCGGTCTGCCGAACGTTTAATGATCTTCACTCGGCGGGGGTGTATTAAATGTCTAGGCTTTGGGACATTTATTACCCTTCACTTTCAGGCTCTCATGCATTAAATGCTATCTCATCAAGGGAAGGGTTCATTAAATACTTGTTTTCCCAAGACGTGTGTCAGCAAGGGCATTCTTGTCTTTTTTCTCTGATCTGACACAATACGCCACGTGTCCATTCCCCATTGGTTGAGTCTTCTGCTTTCTTGTGCCTCCTGACACTATTTGAGTAAGACGAAGTCATGATGGCTAGTCCAGTCTAGTCTAAACTAGTGATCTGTCCATCAATAGCCCTGCAAGAGCAGAAATGCTTTGTAGACGAATATACCTTTGTATCGAGGATCCAATGTCGCTAGGGGCCGATGTACCCCCAACTGACCAAGGGATACGTGTCGGTTTATGGGATACAGGGGATCCTTGATCCCTGTGAATAGTATCTCGGCGGAAGGGGGATTATAGACCGACGCGCACGTGTCTTGATCTGATCGGCGAGTATTCATTGACGCCGAGGACATGTGTCGTCATTTTGGAGTATCTGAAAATGTCCCATCATTATTCAAACCTAACTTAACTCATTTAATTGATTGTGTCGTGTCGAGTTGCGAGTTGATCTGTTTATTTTCGTATCGAGTTCGAGTCGTGTCATCGTGTTGAGTCGAAAATTTTCACTCTTAGTTAAAATGGAAAAAATATATTTGTTTTAATTTAAAATTTTTATTTTTATTTTTATTTTATTTTTATTTTATTTTTAAAATTTAAATATATGTATATATATATATTTTATCGTTATATTTTTATATAAAATTAATTTATAAATAATATATATAAATAAATAAGATATATTTTAACACAAATAATTAACTTTTCATCCACTTTCCTTCCGATTTTGGAGGGATTGATTTTGGTGAGTTGAAAGAAAAATTAATTCATCCACTTTTTCATTCTTCTTACTTTCATTCCTTATCAAACATGATGTTTTATTTATCTTACTAATTTTTCATCCTCCCACTTTTCTATCGTGCCAAATGGAGCATTAGGTTTATTGAAAAAGATAACACACCTGAGTTTATAATGCCCCTCTTTTTATTTTTTATTTTTTTGTGATATTTCGGTTTAAATAAAATTGCTATCGCTCTTCATCAAAAAGAAGAAAAAAAAGTGGGAGGAATTAATGAATCACAGTAAAACCCTCCTAGAACTACTACTATACAAAAACCTAAAAAATACAACATATATATATCATCCATTGACTGAATGTTGGATGAGCGAGTCTTACCGAAAAAATTAAAGGAACTCAATCATCAAAAAGATGATATGTATTTGAGTTGTAATTTTTTTAAGTTTTATTTAGGTTGTATAGTATTACTCGAAAAAAAATCTACTTGTCTGCTCCGTTGGTTGTCACCTTATTCACACGGTTCATCATCCAACCCCTATATTTTAGCGCCCTGAGCTTAATTGAGAGCTAATTCAGCATAAATTTACACTCATTTTCCTTTATTCGCAAATTCGACATTTAAATGCACGAATTCAACATTTAACTCGGACCCAAGTTTACGTACTTTACGTTCCACAATTGTGAAAACAATGACTATGAATGAATTGAACTTAGATCCTACTATTCACGTTCAATTCTGTACTTCACCATGTCAGAATTTCAGTCATTCTATTCACATAAACTCGTGTTCAACGGATCTGTGTGCTATATTTATGAATTTGAAATGTATTGAATGGAGCGGCAGTTAGATAAAAGGGTGAGGCGAGGCAACTTAAGGTGGAGAGAGAGCCAACATATTCTTGAATTTCGTTTAATTAAAAATACACAAAACATTAGATTTAATCAATGAATTGTAAACTAGAAAATTTATTTAGCAAGTTTGTAACTAATTACTATACACATTGACCAAATGGAAAGAATAAATACAATTTTGTACTTTAAAAAAAATTTATATTGGGACATTTCAATACCTGATTTAAAGACTTTTCTCTCGATTTTAATGCTAAAAAGGTTCTCTGAAACAAAATTTTGTAGGGGCCTGTAATTCGGCCCTCGCCCGTCTTTTAGTCAAAGACGAAACAAAAGCAACATTAATTAATTTGAATTTGATGGCTGATAATGCATGAGGGATTGGACATCGAAAATGACTAGTAATCAAACTTCCAGCTGCATGCATGCCATTTTTTTCGTCTCTGTCTTCCCACTTCCAGTAGCTAATTCGTCGTGAAGGGAAAGGGGGTGAAGAACCATGCGAATCTCTCGGAAGTCATTCCTCCTTGTAAGATAGTTTTTGCCTTTGACCAGGTCCGAGAAGGAATTAGTCGATGTGCTCGTAAGCTATTCAAACACTCCTGACTATTGAACCAAAAAATAAGTAAGTGTTTTATTAGTATTAGCATCACCTAAACAATAATTTTCTTTGTTGTAATCTATCCAAACACTCCTGACTGTTGAACCAAAAAATAAGTAAGTNTAGTCATCAAACCTATTGAGACATAAGCTTCGTGTTTCAATAAATTTTGGGAAAATGCCACGTGCCCTAAATTTTGATATGATAACAAAAAATAACTTCTTGACATTAATTATTAATGGTGCGGCAAAATTAAAAAAAAAAATTCAAATCAATATAAGGAACATAAACTATGCTTGAAATTATGATACATGTCATCTCATAATTTATTAATTTTACATTTGTATCACCAAAGCTATATTTTATAATATAGAAGAAATTAAAATTTCACTAAAAAATAAATTAAGGTTAATTCATACAAATTTTAAATTACTTGAAAGTTTTACTTTGATTTTAGAATTTTGTCGGACTTATTTATTTATGTATTTTCTTTCAAAATGTTATAGGGCTATTTTGACTAATTATTTTCTCTTGAGATAAATTTTTTTGATATCATATAAGAACATGGTTGACAGTTGAATTATAAAGAATAACTTAACTACTGTTTTTTCTTTAATTAATACATTAATTTGTATTTATTGGGAATGTAATGGGTTGTGAGAAAAAAAAAAAAGGCGAGATGGAATGTCTGAACAAAAGAATATATTGCATAATGAATAATTTTTATTGATGTTGATGATACTTTGATATTTACGAGATGTTAGAAGGTAAAAGAGTTAATCAAATATTTTTCAAAATATGAACATTTAAAAATAATATAAATATAAATATCGATTAAAAGTTGTATAAATATAGTCTTTCCCTGATCCTAAATGTTGTGGGGTATATTAATTAATGTTTCTAGTCGTGGGCAACAATTATACTATCATAAGATTTCAAACCTAGCTAACCCACTTTTTTCCAAGATGGATTAGTTAATTGGAGAAAAAACTTCCCATTACTCTACAATTTTTCTTTTTCTTTGATAGAATACAAAAAAATAATAATAATATGTGCATATCCAAACATCATTGCAGAACGTCGAAAAATTAAATAGACTTAACGTTGGGGTTTATATCTATCATATATCAGAAGGAGAGAGAGAGAGAGAGAGAGCTCTGTTTGCAGAGTGTTAATTTAGTTGATGAGCAATGTTCTGAGGTTATTTACAAATTGCGTGCATGTTTCTTTTATAGCGTGTGATGGGTCTTGAACCACCCAGCAACGCCATATAGGGGACCTCAATTCTCATGCATGGGCAGCTTCACCAAACCCACCATCTGCTCTCTCTGCTGTGATCTTCAGACCACTGCTACAATGATTTTGCCCCCACCATCTCTGTTATACAATCGTTTAAGTGGTCCTAACCGATCTCTGGCCACCATCTCACTCTCTCTGCGCGTGGTGTCAGGTGTGTCATGTGTGTGTGTGTGAGAGAGAGAGGGAGAGAGAGAATGGGGAGAGACAAAGATCTGAAAAAGGGACCCTATTAAACCAGGCCTCGTCCAGTGAATCTAAAACGGTCAGAGTCATGATTGGAGCAAGGAAGCGATTGCAACAGTCCTTGCAAGTTGGGGTCTGCATGACTATGACCGGGTGAATAAGCACCGCTTGTTTAGTGTCGAATAAGGGTGAAAGTGATACGTAGAATTACACGTTATAGAGTTTGTGCCATTTTATTTACTTATTACTCTGTTTAATCGATAGAAATGTTGAGTGCATGCATTTAAGAACTGTGTTTAATAGGTAATTGCAAATAAATGAAACAATTTTCGATTATTANCTGTTGAACCAAAAAATAAGTAAGTGTTTTATTAGTATTAGCATCACCTAAACAATAATTTTCTTTGTTAATACTCTCTCTGGTACAAGTTGCTGAATATCCTTTCTTATCTCCTTCGAAGTTTTTGTTGTGATATAAGAACCCTATATTTGTTTTGTTCTATTTGCATTTTATTTTATGGACAAATTATACATTATATTGATCCCTTCAACTATAACCCTTATTTCATATATATTGCCCCCCAAAAATTATGTTTTTCACATTGCATTCTCAACTATGCGATTAGTTTGACNAAAAGGGTGAGGCGGGCAACTTAAGAGAGAGAGAGAGAGAGAGAGAGAGAGAGAGAAGAGAGAATCTCAATGAAGGGATCTGTTTTCTTTNAACTATGCGATTAGTTTGACGTCGCCCCAACTATTAACGTTTGTTATAGATTTATCAGAATATATTTTCATTCTATTCTTATGGATTTTTTTTTCTTTCACTTTGTGATGCCTAAAGCATGGAGAATTAGGGGTAAAACAAGGAACAATCTAGGGATAGTACATAGGCTCATTGATCTAACAATTCACCAAAGAGATGCGGAGCNATAAACGTCATTGGAGTTTCGGAGTACTCAACAGTTACATATGCGTGGAGGACGATGATTACTTCGAGGTCTTAGGGACAAGCACGTGAGCTACAATTCAAAACCTACCTACTATTTTGATAACAGCGATACTCCGTGAACTTAAAAAATAAGAATTAGCATGTTTGTAACTAATTACTATACACATTGACCAAATGTAACAAGTAAATACAATTTTGTACTTAAAAAAAAATTATATTAGGACATTTTCAATAACTGATTTAAAGACTTTTATCTCGATTTTAACCNCGGAGCTATTTCTCCAAAATTTGTTGCAATCAATAGAATGTCTCAATCGATAAACAGTTCTCAGACGATTACTTGTGGATGCCTTATTTCAGGATTGTCTTGAATGAATTTTTAAATCGATGAACACACAGAATAATGAATCAATAAAATAGACTCCTTTATTAATCCAATCGAATGAGTTTCAGTTATAGAGAGACTGAATTAACAACCTTTGATTACAACACTAACTACTTCTTAAAGCAAACTCTAACACTACTCCTAAATGCCTTGACTGTGAGTCTTGTGGGAGGTTTGAGTTGTCCTTCAACTTCCTTCTTTTCCTCCTTTTATAGCTACTTCCTTCAACGGTTTTCCTTTATCAACAGTTGATTGATTTTATAATTTTTAGGCAGTTATTCCTTCTTTCAAACCAAAGTTATGGCTGATCACTTCCTGCATTTTCTTTAGATATTAACATGTGGCAACCTCTTAATGACTCTAGGCTTGCTAACAAAACATGCACCCAATATTTTTATAATTTTGTATTGTAAGTCCAAACAATGCTCCCCCCCTCCCCCATTTTAACTGTAATTAACTTAGGTAAATGAACAGTCATTACTGTTGTCTTCTTTAAACATATGTTTAAAAGCTTGATAATGAATCCTAGCCAAATCATGATAGAACTCAAACTGGAATTCTTCTGTAGAATTCCTTTCTTCTCTATAATAGAAGTGGGCCTATACATTATGTGTATCTATAGTAAAAAGATTGGTATCCACCCAATGTATGTACTTCCATCCTTTTTCTACCTTCATTATCATTTTTTGATAGGAAAATCAAGGCTTCATGTAAAGATAATGACACATAGCCATTTGCATGTATCCAATATCTTCCAAGAAGAACATTGAAGTTTGATGATGAATCCACCACAAAGAATGTTGACGTAGTGTCTCTATTGCCCACTTGAAGTTGCATAGACAAAATCCTTTTTACAGAAGATGATCCTTCTGCAAAATTACTGATTGTAATTTCAATGTGAAGCAAGTCCTCCTCACCTTTGTTCAGGACTCTCAATATCCTTGAAGACAGAATGTTCACCATTACCTTGTTATTAACTAATATTTTATTAACCAATATTTTGTTAACTGATTGACCATTGATGTGAGCTTGAATGTACAGTAGACTAAGATGCTTAGATAATCGCTTCTTGAGAGGTGTAATATCACTCTATCTGCCCTCAATCTCCTTGAACTATGCTTATAGACCTCCCATCATGTCTAAATTATTTGACAATTTCTGCAAACACTGCTATAGACTCAATGCTATTTTTTACATTTCCTTCCAATTGACTTGGTTGTCTTGGCTTAGCCTTGAATGACTCAGGCAGAGCCAATATCATATTACATGATTCATCATCCCTGAAGAATGACTCTATATCTTCAAAGTCTATCAACTCTACATCAGAGAGCGTGCCCCTATTTTCTTCCAGTTTCTCCTTTCCTTTTGGTGATAAACTTGCATACACTTTTTCTGTGCCTCCTTCAGATAGATCTAATATCTGTTTGAACACAAAAGGTTTTTGGTCCAAAATAGCTTGCTTAATCTTGACTTCCTTGACAACTTTATGTTGTTCCAAAATAATTTGCTTAATCTGGACATCCTTGATCTCTTTCTGTTGTTCCCTTGTCCAAGTGCAGATTTTGTTCCCCATCAAAAACTAGGACTTGAGTAAGCTTCTGAAGGAGTTGGATTTTGCTTACTCATCCAGGCGACAAACTTCTACTGCTCTTTCCTTTTCTGATTCTTGTTGAATGTTTGGTACCATGCNGTAAATGAACAGTCATTACTGTTGTCTTCTTTAAACATATGTTTAAAAGCTTGATAATGAATCCTAGCCAAATCATGATAGAACTCAAACTGGAATTCTTCTGTAGAATTCCTTTCTTCTCTATAATAGAAGTGGGCCTATACATTATGTGTATCTATAGTAAAAAGATTGGTATCCACCCAATGTATGTACTTCCATCCTTTTTCTACCTTCATTATCATTTTTTGATAGGAAAATCAAGGCTTCATGTAAAGATAATGACACATAGCCATTTGCATGTATCCAATATCTTCCAAGAAGAACATTGAAGTTTGATGATGAATCCACCACAAAGAATGTTGACGTAGTGTCTCTATTGCCCACTTGAAGTTGCATAGACAAAATCCTTTTTACAGAAGATGATCCTTCTGCAAAATTACTGATTGTAATTTCAATGTGAAGCAAGTCCTCCTCACCTTTGTTCAGGACTCTCAATATCCTTGAAGACAGAATGTTCACCATTACCTTGTTATTAACTAATATTTTATTAACCAATATTTTGTTAACTGATTGACCATTGATGTGAGCTTGAATGTACAGTAGACTAAGATGCTTAGATAATCGCTTCTTGAGAGGTGTAATATCACTCTATCTGCCCTCAATCTCCTTGAACTATGCTTATAGACCTCCCATCATGTCTAAATTATTTGACAATTTCTGCAAACACTGCTATAGACTCAATGCTATTTTTTACATTTCCTTCCAATTGACTTGGTTGTCTTGGCTTAGCCTTGAATGACTCAGGCAGAGCCAATATCATATTACATGATTCATCATCCCTGAAGAATGACTCTATATCTTCAAAGTCTATCAACTCTACATCAGAGAGCGTGCCCCTATTTTCTTCCAGTTTCTCCTTTCCTTTTGGTGATAAACTTGCATACACTTTTTCTGTGCCTCCTTCAGATAGATCTAATATCTGTTTGAACACAAAAGGTTTTTGGTCCAAAATAGCTTGCTTAATCTTGACTTCCTTGACAACTTTATGTTGTTCCAAAATAATTTGCTTAATCTGGACATCCTTGATCTCTTTCTGTTGTTCCCTTGTCCAAGTGCAGATTTTGTTCCCCATCAAAAACTAGGACTTGAGTAAGCTTCTGAAGGAGTTGGATTTTGCTTACTCATCCAGGCGACAAACTTCTACTGCTCTTTCCTTTTCTGATTCTTGTTGAATGTTTGGTACCATGCCCCAGATTGAAATTTTTGGTGCTGAACTTGGTGCCACTTATTATCATGAATGTCAGGGGAATTCACTGTTCTTGATCTAGCCTTTGTGATAATCTAAAGCTCATTTATCTCTTCTGAGACTGTTGTTCTTGGTGCTTTTGTCTTCTAATCCTTTGCCACACAGTTTCTTTAGTAATTGATGGTCCAACAAAATGGTCTATCCTAGTGTTTTTTCTCTTCTTCCATGATGTTGGTGCTTAGTACCCCTTATATCCCTCCTAGTTTCAGAGAGATGATAGGGACCAAGCTGATAACTTTTTTTATTGGAAAGATGCCTTGGTTTGCACCGTTAAATATTTTCTCATAGCCATTGTAGATTTGCACATCCCCTTCACCTTTGGTTGCTAAATTGGAGTATTTTATTAGTGAAGTCCCTCAATATTTCATCCAGTGAGACTGTATCTGATTTGACTATCTCTTTAGTACATTTGAAGCATATAACCAATGGCTCTTCCTCTTTGAGACCAAGCTTGCTATGGACTAGTGCCCTCATCATGGGAACAATTCTTTCTTTGTCAGCCACATAATTGGTCGCCTTCTTGTTTTCCAGCACATTAACAGAAATCACATCAACATTTACTTTCTTAGAAAAAATATTTTTATCTACTTTCATGGTTTTTTTCTCTATTGTGACATATTTAAACATCCTTTTTTGTATTAAGTCTTGCACTCAATTTCTAATGGTAATGTAATTTTTAGTTGAGTGCCAAAATAAATTATGTGATTTATAGTATTCTTTTTCTTTTCTATCCTTTTCTGGTTGGATACTATGTCCCTTGAGACAAAATTATGAACTTTTGATTGGTCATCTCATCAAAGAGAGCATCATCCATCAATAGATCAAATGAATATTACTTAGAGGTCTGAGGTGCATCTTTTTTAAAGGAATGACTAGATGGCATGTCGACAGGATCTTCAATCCATTTCAAGGAATCACACATGATTGATGATTATCCAGTGATTTGTGCAACATCTAATTCAACCTCTCCATCGAACTCTTGGAAATAAGTTTCAAATGAACTATTTTTTCTTTACTATTATTCTCTAAGCAACATTTCATATCGAGTAACCCTGCCTGAGAGTTCAACCAAGTCCTTGAACTCCATTCCTTCAAATTTCTTTCTTAATTCGAAGTCTAAATCATTTTGAGCCAACTTTACCAATTCAACTTCAGGTAAGTAAACATAACACTTGTTCCTAGCCTGTTTAAACATGTCGATATATTGTTCTGTAGATTTATTTGATTTGTGTCTTAATCTAGACAAATCTGTCATTGAAACTCCTGGTTCATTCCAAAAAAATTGAGTATGAAACTGTTCTTCCATCTCTTGCCATGTATGAATTGAATTAGTAGGCAAGTTATTAAACCAAGGAAAATCGGTTCTCGTAAGTGATTGTGGGAACAATTTCACTTTCAAGTTCCCATTATGTCCAACTTTTCCACATTAGAAATTGTATTCATAAGTGTTCTATTGTGGATTGATTATCTTCACCAGAGAAGAGATGAAATTAAGGGATTTTATAATCCCTTGAGAATTCTTCGTAATCAACCCATGGAGAGTATGGTTTTCTAAATACAAGCCTCTCAATTTTTCTTAGGCCAGAGACATAAATCTTAAATCATCTCCACCAATTGGTTTCTATTGAAAACCATATTCCAGTGGCCATTAATGTGCTCACCTTGATCAAAGGGTTTCCCCCCTGTTCTTGGGTTGAATTCATCTATGAGTTCCAATGGAGGCATGAGAAACCTCTCACGATTTCCTCCTAGGAATTTTAGGGACCATCCTTGGTTCATTTCTTCCCCTAGGATTTTTTCCTGGGAAAAAAATTGGAAAGACTTCCACAAATTCTCCATCGAACATCATGTTAAAGTGGTTTTTGTGTGGGACACCTGGTCCTTCTTTAGCAACCATTAGTGATGGTCTTTGATTTTTTATAAGGAATACCACAAGACCAGTATTTCATTCATCTATCATTTGATTTCTAGTTACAGTGTCTGATTTTTGATTGAATATTTTTGACATTGGTGTTGGGACATTCAATAGTTCATGCATGAAATTAACTAATTCTTACCTAATACCAGAACTGGGGCTGTGCAATACCTATTTCAAGTTCTGCACAAACTCCTGCATTTGCACACTTTCTTGGCCATTCTCTGAATTTGCACACTCCACAGGATTGCTACTTCAACTTCTGTCTTGATTACCATCAACTGGGGTCATTTCCACAGTTTCATTGGTCCAAACATTATCTCGTCTTGCTTGCTCGTTTGCACCATCTTCCTTAATCCAAGTTCGTAATGTTGTTGATTAACCATAAAAAATGTTATTTTATTATATTTAATGATTGATTAATTTCATATTATTTGTTATTAAATGTGTTAAATTCCTTAATTTTTTAGTTTGATAATTTTTCTAGTTATTTGGTTTATTTTGCAGGTAAATTAGTTGATTTAAAATAATAATGAATAAGGCAAGTGAAACAATCACTAGAAGAAGAATTACAATTGATAAGGGTTGAAGAGTCAAGAATAAGATAGAAAGATTTGAAGATAAGATATCAATTTAAGAGTCCAAATTAAAAGAAAACTCATTTAAAGTTGCATTAGAAAAGTATACTAGAAGATAAGGATTTGACACGTTTTCAGTATTTTGATCATAACTTTTGACTCTGATATCCAATTGACTTGATATTTGAAGGGTTGGAAAGAAGACTTCAAGAACTACAAAAATTTATTTCACAAAAAATTTCGTGAATCGACTTTTAAATATGTGAAATTCAAACTCGAAATCTAAACAGATTTTGTACCCGTGCCCTCAAAATTTTATGCACGAGATTTAGCCTTAAAAGACTTCTTTTTGGAAAGGAATTCCTCCCAAGTCAACCTTATATATCTTATATAAGATTTATTTTAGTATAAATAAGGGTTCTCTTCTATTAAGAGAGGATTATTATTCTCTTCCCATCTTTTCTTTTCTATTTTTTTTCTATTTCTATGGCTTGCTAAAAAACCCAACTAAAGTTGGAGGAGATATTTTCAATAAAGTACGGTATTTATTATTGATTCAATGTTGTTTTTAATGCGTGATTTATTTTTTTAATTTAATTCTTATTTTTTAGTAAAAATTATGCTTTATATAATTTCTCGATTCGCTGTGTCATGTATATCAAATGCTTGAAATTATCTACAGTCAAATAACTGGTTATTCCATACTTGAATTAATTAATTAAAATTTTTCATAAGATAATTGATTTATTATTTGTAATAAAATAAGATTTACCTATTAAAAAGTTTGATTTATCGTAGACTCCGAATACGGTGAATGCTTGTGATCTAAAAATAAATTCTTATATTAATTTAGATAATTCATTAATTATAACTTTTGACGTTTTCATATTATCACCGCTAAATATTTCGATTCTGATCACTCCTCAGTTGAATCTCAATTGAGTTCGAAAACTGGATTATTAATAATTGGCGAGTGGATTTGAAAGGAAATCCCTGATGCTTTTAGTATTTCAATAATTATTTTTATTCAGATAACTTTTGTTCTTTTGAACAAACAAATTTCTCTAAATAATTTTCAAATCAAATTTTATTTTAATTTAAGTTTTTCCAATTCCTTATGGTTCGACCTCAGATTTTCGAGTATTATATTAGTTCGCACAACCTACACTTGGGTGATCAATTCTAAAGTTGTAGCAAATTTTTGGCACCGTTGTCAAGGATTTGTTTGAAGACAAGGAACGCACCGCATCTATTGAGGTTTGCTAGATTTGAGATTTGTCACAGATCCGGTAATCTCTTCCCTTTTTTTGTTATTTATTATTTAATTATTTGTTTTATTTTTCCTTAGGTTAGATTTTTCATAATTTTTATTTTTATGTTTTTAGATTATTATAATTAGGTGTCAAGTATTTCCCCTATGGAGGAACTGTGCTTGGTTTGTGATGTGTTTGGGCATTCCATTGAGGTGTGCTATTTAATTCCAACGACTCAATGATTTTTGAGGGATGAGTCAATTGTATTACCTAATTCTTCTCAACCTTAACTCGATTATTGTTTTGAAACTTTTTATCTCGATTTTGGTTGGGGGAACGAACATTATCAGTTACTGATACATCTCACACCACCATAAGAGCCTCTCCAATATCCCTTATACCATGACTCAGAAGAAGAGAATTTGAAGAATAATGAATCTATGTAAACCCAACTAGTTTTCAATGCCTCATGGTCAACTAGGCTACCTTGGTTAGCATGTTAGTGTACACTGTGATATTACCACGAAACAAATCCATTTTTAAATTCTTCTTTAATTCAGGAAAAGAATCACTCTCACTGTATTGATTATTCTCAACTTCTTGTTCTTGTATCAATGTATTGAGAATGAATCTATTAATACTCTTAATAATAAAAAATTAAGTGACATTATTATTCTACAAGAGACTAATGAGCCCAAACGTCTTTCATTATCAACAACTATTAATGAGATTCACATATCTAATCTTAGTGAGGGTATGAAAGTTTAGTTGTGTGATGTAATTGATAAAGATCTATTTTTTATCTCATTGTTAGATTTGCATAAAAATGTGTATATCTCACTTTCTTGCATGTTCAAATGATATATTGGGTATATGCGTGAATAGTTCGATTAAAGGAGTTACTTCGATCCCATGTTTTTAAGCCATTAAAAATAAAACAGCACATATTCAAATCTGACTTTAAACCCGATTGAACGTGAGCTTTTATTTTTATTTGTACATAGTAGTTAGATTTTATTTTATTTTATTATTTTTATTAATTTTAGTTTCATTTCTATTTATTTCAATTTATACTTTTCCTTTATTGTTGATTCTTTTATTTTGAAGTTTTAGAGCTATTGCGACACCGGATATTCCTATCCATTTTATCTTTATTTATTATTTTTATTAAACATTGAGATATTTATTTTTACATTGATTACAATGTTGGATTTAAGTTGGGGGTGTGGGTATATTTTGTATTGTGAAAATTTCTAGTTTATGTTTTTTTTGTGACAGTTTCTAGTTTATTTACATTGATAAAAAATAATAAAAATAAAGAATATTCTAATTAATGTTATTAAATATCTAAATAACATGTTTATGTATAATTTGACACCACAATATATAAACAATTTGCTTAGTTTTAAATTTGTAGTTGTTTAAGCATCACATAGAACTTTGTTCTATATTTTTGTATCTCATATCACATTCTTATAAAAACTCATAATTTGTGCACTTTAGAATTTACCAAGTTGAAAATTTGTTAAGTATTTTACCTTGAGAACTTGAAATATATAGTGGAGACGCATAAAAATTTGGTGAGTTTTGATCCAATCTTCCTTAGAGGATTATTTACATTTACTCAGAAGAATTATTTCTTTCAACAAATTTTTTTGAATAGTCTTATTATCTTTGTTTTGATCAACACCAATATTATAAATGATTGCTTGACTTTAAATTATTTACATGGAAAGTTTGTTATCAAGAACTCTTGAGATATGATTTTAGGTCATCTTTGATATTATTTGAGTCAGAGTCTTATTCTTTGAATATTATTAACCGTAGAAGCCGTGGTTGAGCTTTTGAAACAAAATTTTATTTTTTATACCCAACATATAATAATCAAGCCAATGAAAAAAATAATATCATTTACCTTTGGTTATCCCGAGATTGAGTTTTTTATTACTTATGTAATTTGGGAAATGTTGATTTAAAAAAGATGATCAAAAGAATTTTTTTTTTTTTTCATGCTTGTGAATATCTGTATTAGATGTTTTGTTAATACAGAAAAAGAATGACAATATGTCTACCTGTGAAAAATCAAATTGAAAAAAAAGAAAGAGAAAAGAATAGCAATCATGGTTTTGAAAAAAATATGAGCAAGTGTTGTAAATTGTGTTTCTAAAGAATGGAGAGTGAAATGTTATAAAAAGAAGTTTGATTGTGTAATGTATATCCTTATTTTTAAAACCCTAATCCCAATTTTCCATTACAATCTTAAATAAAGACATATCTGATTTCAAGAGTGTCTTGGTGGATGCATGACTTGTGTGAATAAGAAAAAAAAATGGTGATTATTTATTTATTGTGTGTTGATTTCCTTTTATAAGACTATGTCAAATCATTTTCTTTTGAATTATTATTATTTTAATAGACAAGTGAGCATTATTTTGTTTACATTTAAATATTTTCTTCTAACATGTGATATTTAATAGAATACTCACTATAATATGACATAATCTTTTATTAGTGAATTTTCTATTGAGATTTGGCATTGAGACGAATAGTTAATAGTTGTAAAAGGTAATTACCAGATAAATTATTGACTTGGTATAGTTAATTCACATTATACACAATTTTATATGAGAACACGATAAGTGTATACATTTATAACGTAGAGTTTTATATTTTACTTGACATGTGCTTATAAAAAGGCTTATAATTTTGAATTCTTATATTGTGGTAGTTATTTATGTTATAAAATTAATATTCAGATATTTGATCACAGGGTGATGTTTGTGGGTATCATATTTGGAAACACTCACGAGACTATACTCGTCCACTAGGGAAAATCTAATGGTTTAAAGGCTTATTGCATATGCTAAATACAGTCGTGAGTCCCATGAAAGTGGATTTGTATTTTATTTTATTAGATTATTTAGTTTTAGTTTTTTGATTTTCAAATATATGTATTACTAGAGACTAGTAATATTCAAGTTGGGGGGTGTAATTAACCATAAAAAATGCTATTTTATTATATTTAATGATTGATTAATTTTCATATTATTTGTGATTAAATGTGTTAAATTTCTTAATTTTCTTATTCGATACTTTTTTTAATTATTTGGTTTATTTTACAAGTAATTGGTTGATTTAAAGTAATATTGGATAAGACAAGTGAAACAATCACTAGAGAAAGAATCACAATTGATAAGGGTTGAAGAGTCAAAATTAAAATAGGAAGATTTGTAGATAATACAACAATTTAAGAGTCAAAATTAAAAAAAAAACTCATTTAAAGTTGGATTAGGATAGCATTCTAAAATATCAGGATTTGACATGTTTTCAATATTTTGATCATAACTTTTGACTTTGATATCCGATTGACCTGATGTTTATGGGGTTCAAAAGAAGACTTTAAGGGCTACAAAAATGTATTTCATGAAAATTTTGTGAATCAGCTTCTAAATATGTGAAATTCGAGTTTAAAATTTAGACATATTTTGTATCCGCGCCCCCAAGATTTTATGCACGGGATTTAACCTTAAAAAACTTCTTTTTGGAAAGGAATTTCTACAAAACCAACTTTATATCTTCTATCTATATCTAGGATTTATTTTAGTATAAATAAAAGTTCTCATCTATTAGGGGAGGATTGTTATTCTCGTATCATATTTTTTTTCTAGTTTTTGTTCTATTTTTATGGCTTATTAAAAGCCCAACTAAAGTTAGGGGAGATATTTTTATGAAGCACAATATTTATTATTGATTTAATGTTATTTTTAATGCATAATTTATTCTTTTAATTTAATTCTTGTCTTTTAGTAAAATTTGTACTCTGTATAATTTCTTGATTTGTTGTGTCATATATATCGAATGTTTGAGATTCTCTGCAAGTCAAATAACTTGTTATTCTTATTGAAACGGAAATCCCAATAGCCATTGACAGTGCATATATATCAAATATAAAAAAATTTCTTTTATATTTTCTTTTAAAACCCTACAAGGCGAAATTAGGGTTTACCTTTGAGATTCCTCAAGATTGATCTTGTCTCAACACGAACGTAGAACCGAACAACGAGCAACCGAAGGACAGGTCGATGAACCTCATGGCCATGTGTCGTATATCCCCTAACGTCAGAATTCGAATGCAGTGTGGGTTGCCAAGATCTCCGAACTCTTATTCTTTTTTTCAGCCTCTCTTAAAAACGTGAGTAAAAAATAGATGCTAAATTACAGAGCCTAGACGTTTATATATAGACTACAACAGAGACCCTAAGGAGAAATAAGGACCGGGCTTCCAACTGACTTAGAATTTCTGTGTTCAACTCCGAACAAACATCCTACAACTCATTAATAATAAGTCAATCCACTAAAAACTTATTATTGATCTCCTAAGTCTTATCTAAAAATTATATTCGAGCTCCTTATTATTATATACTTAATAATCTCCCCACATTTAAAATTACAAATGTTCATTAATTAAATTAATTACTGACAATTATGTTTAATTGACTTCTTTTATTCTCTGAGATCTTACCATTCAACTTATTTGCTATGACAGATATTTAAATCCACCTGCAAGATTTAACATGGACAAGATTTATGAGCTTCCTCAAGAGGACATCATCAACCCATTTAAATACTAGGACGTGATTTCTTTTAATATTTAATTTTTACCATACAAATAACATCGTCTTCCAATTCACCGAGCTTACTGACTCAATATGAATCTCACCCATTGATGAATTAAAGTAACAAATATTATATGCACGTGACAANCACAAAGAATGTTGACGTAGTGTCTCTATTGCCCACTTGAAGTTGCATAGACAAAATCCTTTTTACAGAAGATGATCCTTCTGCAAAATTACTGATTGTAATTTCAATGTGAAGCAAGTCCTCCTCACCTTTGTTCAGGACTCTCAATATCCTTGAAGACAGAATGTTCACCACTACCTTGTTATTAACTAATATTTTATTAACCAATATTTTGTTAACTGATTGACCATTGATGTGAGCTTGAATGTACAGTAGACTAAGATGCTTAGATAATCGCTTCCTGAGAGGTGTAATACCACTCTATCTGCCCTCAATCTCCTTGAACTATGCTTATAGACCTCCCATCAGGTCTAAATTATTTGACAATTTCTGCAAACACTGCTATAGACTCAATGCTATTTTTTACATTAAATATTTTGAGATTAAGAGTATAAACAATCATAATAATCATGATATATTTATTATCTTGTTGAATTAGTAAAAGATAATAATCTCAACATGAGTCTGTTCAATACATAAAGTGTATTAGTGCAGTAATCCGAAACATCAAATAGTCTCCTACAATCAAGACAGACTATGCCAAAATATTATACTACAATCATACAAATGGTGTGTCCAATTCCATCTAGGATTGTGAACATATACTCATATTATATATGGATCCAATAATCTGGTCTTCTATGTATAAGCTGAAGTACTCTACACACCAGATTATCTACAATGTAAAATATAAGACACACATGCATACCATATATTAAATATAATGCAAATATTTTGCCCATATAGATTCTCAATAAAATAGAAAGAACAAACTTTTATTAATTAATATTACGAATTTCATTACAAAAAACAAGTTTTTAGTATACTATTCTATCAATTTCATGCTTAAATTAATTAATTAGAATTTCTCATAAGATAATTGATTTATTATTTGCAATAAAATAAGATTTACCTGTTGAAAAATTTGATTTATCGTAGACTCCGAGTACGATGAATGCTTGTGATCTATAAATAAATTTTTATATTTATTCAGATAATTCATTAATTATAATTTTTGATGTTTTCATATTATTACCGCTAAATATTCCGATTGAGATCACTCCTCAGTTGAATCTCAATTGAGTTCGAAAACTAAATTATTAATAATTGTTGTGTGGATTTGAAAGGGTATCCATGATGTTTTAATATTTCAATTATTGTTTTTATTCAAATAACTTTTGTTCTTTTGAACAAACAAATTTCTCTAAATAATTCTCAAATCAAATTTTATTTCTTTTATTTTTTTCTTTCGTTTTAAGTTTTTCCCAATTCCCTTTGGTTTGACCTCAAATTTTTTAGTATTATATTATTTTGCACAACCTATACTTGAGTGATCAATTCTAAAGTTGTAGCAGTAGTCCTATTAAGTGTGTCCAAATTTTATTGTTCCAAAATTTGTTGTGATTGACAGAATGCCTCGATTGACAGACATTTCTTAGGCGATTACTTGTGGATGGGTTTAAATGTCTTGTTTCAAGACTTTCTTGGATGAATTATTAAATCGATGAACACACATAATAATAAATCAATAAAAACAAACTCCTTTATTAATCCAATTGAATGAGTTTCAGTTATAGACAGATTGAATTAACAACTTTTTATTACAACATTAAATACTTCCTAAAATTAAATTTAACACGACTCCTAAATGCCCTAATTATAGGTCTTGTGAGGAGTTTGAATTGTTCTTCAACATCCTTCTTTTCCTCCTTTTATAGCCATTTTCTTCGACGATTTTCTTTTATCGACGGTTGATTGACTTTATAACTCCCAGACAATTATTCATTCTTTCAAACCAAAGTTGTGGCTAATCACATCCCCCATTTTCTTTAGATCTTGACATGTGGCAACCTTTTAATGACTCTAGGCTTGTCAAGTACACATACATTGGATATTTTTATAATTTTGTATTTTAAGTCCAAACGTGAACACAAATTGTCACCAATCAAACATCCACCAATAGGATAAGAGTTTAATAAAAAGGAAACCATCTTTTCAAAAGTGAAAGTTTATAGTTTCATTAAAATATCCCACAACTTATACATGACTCGTACTATTATATGATTTACTTTAGAGGAACCCTCCAAGTATAAGTAATGGCAATTTACATTTTCAAGTCTAATAGATATAAGACTAAAGATACTTGAAAACTATAAAAGAGTCTTGGAAAACATAAGACACTTATAGATATAAGACTAAAGAAAATTAAAATAACAATTTCTGGTTTACTAAGTAAATTAGAACTATTTAATAAAATTGTCATAACTCCTTCTAAAAAATTTCAAATTATGCACCGTTTGATGCGTTAGAAAATAGACTCAGAGAGCTTTCCAATGATGTAGTCCTTGCATCGTGGCTTGCTTTGAATTGATTATGGTATTTAATGGAAGTTGACCAAAAATTTGAAGATTGATTAGACCTTTTATTTTTCTTTATTTGAAATGAGATTTGAACGTCACTATGGGTTGGCCATTGGGATGACCTCTATGAAGCACAGGTACGAATGTGAGATACAGATACGACACGATACAATACGGATATGGCGATACAGCAAAAAAAAAATATGGATACTGCTAGTATACATCCATAAAATATATATTTTTTAAAATTTTATTATTATATTTAATGTAATAATTATGATTTATAAAGTGAATCACACATATACCAAAGATATATAATAATAACTAACCATTCTATCATTCATAAATCATAAATTCTATATCACATACATATTGCATAATATCAAGTCCATGCTTAAACAACACATACATATTGCATAATATCAAGTCTATGCTTAAACAAAAAGAATCATCCGATTACAAGTCAAGCAACAAAAAACTTGTAATTTGGAATATTATCCAATTACAAGTCAAGCAACAAAACAATCCCTCTTATTACTAAGACGTTTCCCCAAAATTATCTCAAACAACTAGCAACGCAGCCACCATAAAGACAATGCACCCATAATGCCAAACTCCAAACAGAGCATGACACCAGAAGAAACAGAGAGTTCACAATCTCACAAAGACCATAAAATGCTTCCATAGAAAAGGCAGTTCAAGCAAGAGGGCAGCCACCAAACACAGTGGACCCGATCAATCCAAAACCAAAAACCCACCAAGACAAACAGTGCAAAAAAACTTAGATGTTGAATAATATATTTGTATATGTTTAGTTTGTTCTCCAAAAAAAAAAAAACTCNATGATGTAGTCCTTGCATCGTGGCTTGCTTTGAATTGATTATGGTATTTAATGGAAGTTGACCAAAAATTTGAAGATTGATTAGACCTTTTATTTTTCTTTATTTGAAATGAGATTTGAACGTCACTATGGGTTGGCCATTGGGATGACCTCTATGAAGCACGGATATGGATATGAGATACAGATACGACACGATACAATACGGATATGACGATACGGCAAAAAAAAAATATGGATACTGCTAGTATACATCCATAAAATATATATTTTTTAAAATTTTATTATTATATTTAATGTAATAATTATGATTTATAAAGTGAATCACACATATACCAAAGATATATAATAATAACTAACCATTCTATCATTCATAAATCATAAATTCTATATCACATACATATTGCATAATATCAAGTCCATGCTTAAACAACACATACATATTGCATAATATCAAGTCTATGCTTAAACAAAAAGAATCATCCGATTACAAGTCAAGCAACAAAAAACTTGTAATTTGGAATATTATCCAATTACAAGTCAAGCAACAAAACAATCCCTCTTATTACTAAGACGTTTCCCCAAAATTATCTCAAACAACTAGCAACGCAGCCACCATAAAGACAATGCACCCATAATGCCAAACTCCAAACAGAGCATGACACCAGAAGAAACAGAGAGTTCACAATCTCACAAAGACCATAAAATGCTTCCATAGAAAAGGCAGTTCAAGCAAGAGGGCAGCCACCAAACACAGTGGACCCGATCAATCCAAAACCAAAAACCCACCAAGACAAACAGTGCAAAAAAACTTAGATGTTGAATAATATATTTGTATATGTTTAGTTTGTTCTCCAAAAAAAAAAAAACTCTAATTACAAATCCTAATTCAAGGCCCCAAAAAATCCCCTAAATTGCAAACCCTAATTCAAGGCTCAAAAGGAGTGTTAATCACTAGTAAAAGGCAAAAGAGACGACAGAGAAACAAAAAAATAGAGAGAGGAGAGAGTTTACCCGATATACTTGGACACAGAGAGATAAGATGTTTTTTCGTCGTCAAGAGATGTTGTCGAGGTCAAATATAGATCGTCGGAGGTGAAAGAGGAGATACCCGTCGTCGATTGGCGTCAAATACAGTCAGTCGATCGTCAATGTAAGTGAGAGAGAGAGAGAGAGAGACACGATCGTCGATCGTCGACTGAAGGGGGGGCTGTGGAATAAAAGAAAATAGGATTTCATAATATATATATTTTTTTACAAATAAGGGCCTAAATATATTTGCTCTTGTGCCCCTATACTTTTTTAAAATTTGAGTAATACCTCGCCGTATCCTTATGCGTATCCTAGGCGTATCCCCTCGTATCCAAAATGTATTCGACCGTATCCAAAAATTAAATTTATTTTTTTAATTTTAAGATACTTCTCAGACGTATCCGAGTCGCATCCAACGCGTATCTGTATCCAAAAGTATCCGATACGGATACTTTGACTCTTTTGAAGTATCCGTACTTCATAGGATGACCCTAAACACTCCAGTGTTACTTTGTCCTGTCATATTGGCAATTTTCATCCAAAACAATAATGGACGTTTGCATTTCTGGCAATGTAACATAATTCGAGCAGTTGTTGGGGCAATATAAAAAATTCAATAGCTAAAGGGGCAATGTGAAATCGAGTCAATAGTTAAGTGAGTCAAAGTGTATAATTTGCCCTTATTTCAATGGGTAAACCACATAAATGGCCCCAGAACTTTTCTATTTTTTTAAAATTGTACTATAAACTTTAAATTTTTTGATTTTACCCCCTAAACTATTTAAATCATTTTAATCAACACCTTCCATTAGATTTCACCGTTAAATAGGGATAAAACCCAAACGGCAAATGCAAATGACATATATTGAAGGTCATTTTTGACATTTCACCTATTGTGCTCCCATTTCTCCTGATGCTCTGTTTTATTTTACCCTTAATGCTCTCTTCTATCCAGTTGAGAAGAAAGAGAGAGAGAATCAAGCCATGGAGAGAGAGAAAATCAAGCCATGGATGGGTATTGGGTTTTAGGTATTGTGTTCCTTAAAGAAATTGGGTGTTAGGTAGTGTTGTTGGGTGTGGGGTACTATGTTCCTTAAAAAATTTGGGTGTTAGGAATTGGGTGTTGAGTAGTATTGGGTATTGGGGGTACTGTGTTGGGTAGTGGTGGTACTGTGTTCTCTTAATCAAATTTTACATACAAGTAAGTGAGGGAATGGAAAATCAAGAGGCTTGGGCTTTGCATTCTAAATTCTCATCTACCCAGATGGAGAATTGTGACAGGAACACTGTTTGTGAACCTGTTGGTTTGGGAAATTCATTTCCAGTACCCATTTCTAATAAGAGTTTTGATTCATTGATGTCTTATAATTACTTCTATATTTTATGGTATATGGTAAAGATCTCAGCTTTTGAATCAGTCCTGGGTGCCCCAAGCAAGGATGTAGCTTTTGAAGCTTTGATTTTTGTTCTTATTTTTGGGTCAACTGGTGTTACTAATTTATTTAGCTGTGAGTCTGTAATTTTATTTAAGTTGTTTGTATTTGGTATTTTACTATTTGTCCTACTTGATGAGTTTTGCAATTATTTTGGTCCTCCTGTAAATGAAATTGAGTTTGATACTTCTGTTTTTTGCTTTTGCTTTTATTAAATATTCTATAGATCTTTTGTGATATGTTTTTATAGTTTCTTATCTGTTCTAACATCTGGGTAATAAACATCCATGGCTTGATTTTCTCTCTCTCTCTCTCTCTCTCTCTCTCTCTCTCTCTCAACTGGACAAAACAGAGCATTGAAGGTCAAATAAAATAGAGCATCAGGAGGAATGGGAGGGAATTTTGGCGCCTAAAACCCTTACACAATAGGGGAAATGCTTAAAATGACCTTCAATATAAGCCATTTTCATTTTCCTTTCAGGTTTTATCCCTATTTAAAGGTGAAATCTAATGGAATGTGTTGATTAAAATGATTTAAATAGTTCAGGGGGTAAAATCAAAAAATTTAAAGTTTAGGGTGCAATTTAAAAAAAATAAAAAAGTTCAGGGGTCATTTATGTGGTTTACCCTATTTCAATTTAACCCCAAGTTTTAAAATCCTTGATGTTATTTCCACCCAAGATTCAAACTCTACCGTGTCCCAAATTATTATCTAGTTGGGATCTATTAACACGAAAAGGGGTTGATGTGGAATTAACGAGTATGAGTTTTGGTTTAACAAGTTTTTGAACAATCAGAGCTTGACTCATTTAGTAATGGGCAGTAATGAACCACACAAAACACCATAAAAACTCTGTTGCATACTGTTTATAACTTTATACAGATCACTAATTTGATTGTAGTTAATTATAAATGGTTTGAGTGTGAGTTGATTAAATTTTGATACGATATGCTTTACAAATTTAAAAAAAAAATCCGACTTACAGCATTTAAAAAACAAGACAAGACAACACGAATCAATGATAGAAACAATCAACTAAACATGAAAAAACAACACCTATACGTATTCAGACAAGACAAGCTTCGTAATTGGTAAATTAAAGAGGCACCTCTGATTCAATATCTAACATTTATAGTCTAACATCTTAGCTTAATAATCTGATCTAATATCTTACCATAATAATCTGGTAAAAAATGTAACAGTCATAATTATAAAAATACTAGAGGTAATCCATACTTTAAGGTACGGTATAATGTAAATAATTTTGAGAGAGATGTTGGTGATCGTTGGATGAGTCTATTTGAAACCGTTGAATGAACTTATTGAAATCTGCTCTATTTTATATTATAGATTATTAAATCATTTCACTTGACGCATAATTAATTTATTTAGATTAGATCTTAATTATATTATTATTTTTTCCCTTTTTCCTTAACTGCAACTTTATCGTTTAGTATTGAATGAAAAAATGAAAGGAAAGGACAAATATGTATGTAAAAATTACTTCTCTACCCTTACTATCCTTATAATATTTNGCAATAAAAGTTCTATTATATGAATATTAATGTTAGCTTTGAAGAAAAAAATCAATATTAAAGCTTGACACTATATGAATATTAAAACTGAATATGTTATGCTACCGAAAACAATAACACCATGGGGAACCTAATTATCAACCTAATTATCTATTAGTCGCACTGACCTCGACTTGTGTCATATCATTGATATGGTTTCGATAAAAAAAATTCTGACAGATTTACTTACAATGATGTCGTTCGATATATAGTATCAGGTCATACATCATTAAGTTACCGTGTTAGATCTGATTATTAGATATTAATAACAATATTTAAAATATAAATTATTTCGCCAANATCCCAATAATATTGCTCATAATATATTGAGCGCCTAATGTTTCTTGCAATGAATATTATGACTCATTCAAGTAGGTTTTTTTTTTGGTTCAAACTCATTTAAGTACGTTTATTATGAACAAGCAAAAAAAAAATAATAATAAGTTGGTTATTATATTAGTTGGGATGCACCAGACCACTAGTAATAAGTGGAAGTGGGTACTGAAACAATGTTTTAGAAGTGCATCAAGGGCAAAAACGTTAGATTAGACAAACTATTAGTTGGTCTGCAACTCTTCTCCAACTTTCCACCCACTTTTGGGGGGAAAGAAATTGGTGTGTGGGAAGGATAGCATTTTACTCCAATTTTTCTCTCCCTTCTCTTTTCTTTTCAAACCAAACAGTGAAAAATCTTTCCTTCCATCTGCTTTTCCTTTCCCTATTTTCTATCCACCCTATCTTCTATCAAACCAAACAGAGGGTAAGCAAAAAGAGAACAACCACTTTTATTAACTATTTGGGAGAAACCAATGAAAAGTCAGCTTAGAGCTTCGGAGTGGGCCCAAGCGAAGATTGGCACTTGAAGGTTTGAGGAATAGCTCGAAAAAAGTAAAACCAAGAAGACGACAAACACCGACATATAAAACAAAATTACTACAATTTTATTCTAAAGTTTCCAAAGAAGTAACTTTAAAATCCATTCCAAACAAAATCATCAGGAGAACATTGACCCAAAAGACCTATTAAATCAGGAGCATTCACGTTAAAACCATCATCCAAAAACCAAAAAGAGCTATCGTAACCATCATTATTCAGGGTTGGCTCTAGTAGTGTGTCAAACAACCCCTTTGTGCCTTCAGAGCAGCCCCCTTCAAGCACTTTTTGACTTGTAGCTCCAACTGATGCTCCATAGTTCGTCTTCGTCTTCGTCTCCTGAGAGATATTGAACTTCTCTTCTGTTGCTGTGGGTAGGGTTTGTGAAGAAGCTATAGCTTTGTTTTTTTGCTTGTTGATTTTTTCTAGCTTTTTCCTCAAACGAGTGTTCCAGTGGTTCTTCACTTGGTTGTCGGTTCGTCCAGGCACTCTCCCAGCGATTAAAGCCCACCTATAAGATCAGTATAATCCACCTTTTTAGTTGCTTCATTGACATTAAAAACAATGGTGCATGCAATAAAAGTTCTATTATATGAATATTAATGTTAGCTTTGAAGAAAAAAATCAATGTTAAAGCTTGACACTATATGAATATTAAAACTGAATATGTTATGCTACCGAAAACAATAACACCACGGGGAACCTAATTATCTATTAGTCGCAATGACCTCGACTTGTGTCATATCATTTGATATGGTTTCAATAAAAAAAATTCTGACAGATGTAATTACAATGATGACGTTCGATATATAGTGTCAGGCCATACATCATTAAGTTACCGTGTTAGATCTGATTATTAGATATTAATAACAATATTTAAAATAGAAATTATTTCGCCAAATTTATATAGGTGAAGAAATAATGAAATGGTTGTGTTTGGGAAAAGGAAAATGACCTGTTTCCAAGGAGGTTATGGAGCCTATTGATGAGGTCATCTTCTTCCTCCGTAAAATCTTCACGATTTACATTAGGGCAAAGATAATTAATCCACCTTAATCTGCAACTCTTGCCACACCTCTTCAACCCTATCAAATTGACAACCAATCAGAAACTAACAACTGTAATGGCCGGTTCAAGTGTATTTTTTAAATTGGACTTTTTTAGTAAATAATTAAACTGAATTATTGCATGGAGATATAGAAAAGGGTAAACCTGTCATATTAGCAACTCGATTCCACCTGCCTTTCCCATGCTTCCTTACATACTCCTTGAGAATTCTGTCTTCCTCCACTGTCCAGAAACCTTTTTTGTATCCGCTTCCTTCTTTCATTGTTGTTACACGAGAGAGAGAGAGAGAGAGAGAGTGAGTGTGTGTTTGTGGAATTGGCTGATTTGGTTGGAATTGGATCTTTGGAAAGTCTTCTTATAGTTCTTACATATATAGCTGTGATGCTAACAGTTCAGGAATACCAGACAGGCTGATAGTGTTGGAAGGTTGTGTGTGGCTAGATTTCATGGACTATGATTTGATTTGATGTCATTTTTTTCTACTTTTATCAACTTGAACTCGCACGAATAGTTCAGCAGTATAGTTTAACGGTGGATTGATTTGAACCCATTTTTTCTCGCTTATTACTTGAGTTCAAAATTTAACGAGTGTGTTAGTTAGGTAGGACTAAACTTATTATTCAGTGTCTAGAGTATCCAGTGAAATATTAACTTCGGTTTCATTGGTGCAATAGAATCTCTTGCAAATAACCACATGATGCTGGGAGATAATACTCTATAACGAATATGTGCAATGATCTATCTGTATATACATTTCAATACAAAAAAAAAAAAAACAAAAACAAATTGTAAATTCATATATTTGAATTCAATTCTTTTTGGTTTTTTTTTTTTTTGAGTTATATTTTATCTATCTATAGATAACAGGAAGGTGTAGATATTCAAGATTTATTTCGTGGAATAAATCCAATTTGAACATGTTCCAAAGAAAATATTGTAACAAAAGAAAAAACTTTTATCATCCTGTAAAATTGTGGTATGGCATAATAACCATCAAAGAAAAAATATCTATATAATAAGAGAATTAGAAATTTGAATCTTTATTTTCACATATATATTTTGCTCACAAAATCAAGTTTTTATTAATTTGTGGCTCAATATAATAGTGTACATATATTAATATTTTTTAAGTCATGTATTTAAAAAAAATTATCTATATTTTGAAAAATAATATTAGAAATTAATTTTAAATTATATAATTAAAAAATAAAAAATATTATTATTTTAAATAATAATATTAATTTTTTAAAATTTTGAATTTTATGTTAGATCGTGTTTCATGGCTAGCTAGTTATTGTTACAAGTAAAATTGTGAAACTGAGTTTGATTTGATGGCTAATGTGGTAAGGCTTTCTTTTTGGACATTATAGTGAGAGAGCCTTAAAAATTCTGAAATTAAAAAGAGAATTACACCCACTATATCCTTTTACTTTTCTTTTTTTTTTTTTTTCTTTTTGTTAATATTTTTTTGGTTGTGCAATTTTTTCTTGACAGCAAACATAGGTAATTTGAATTTAACCCTTTTTCATCATGAGTAAATAAATTTTCCACACAGTAATTTTCTCAATTTGGTATTTCGTAAACGAAAGAGTCACTTTAAAAAGTAAGATCTCACATATTTCAAATAGTGGTGGTAATTTCTCAAACCACACTAAATCATAACTCAAAATCGACACAGAATTAGCGGGTTGAATAATATGAAATTAACATGATTAATATGTTTAACATGTATTATAAGAATAAAATATTAATTTTTATTATATTTTATTAAGTAGTAACATAATCATTGTACAAAAAATATTTTTACTCATTTTTATTATTATATTTATTAAGTTAATTTTTAATTTATAAAAAAATTGTGAGCATAGGTTCGATTAAGTGATAGTTAAATTTTAAACTTAAACCTGAGAGTTAAATTTTTTATTTATGGGNCATCGTTGTAACAAGAAGATTATCAACGTTAATGTAACTAGAAAATATTCAATGTAACAGACAAATTAATGATGTTACTTTTATCAGTTTTTTGACTTTGAAAACAATGATTATGGAGACTCAAGATATGTGGTTGTGAGATTTGACAGTTTGAAATGCAGATTCATTTATTTTCTCTTATAGTTAAGAGCGATTTAGATTCTCTGCATTACATTTATTCTCATTAATAACTCTTCAACTGTGTNTTATTTAATATTTTTAAATAAACTTATCCAACGGCCACTAATATCCTTTTCAAAATCATTTACATCGATTTTTTCCATCCCTTTAAATCTATCACTTCTCACTTACGTTGCACCGTACTTTCAAATAGAATGAAACTAAGATTTACTCCCCAATTAGGATTCCCTCTTAAAGCACAAAGTGATTACAAGTATTTATGTTTTAGCTTTGCAACGATAAACACATTTTTATTAAATAATTTAAAATAANTGTTTCTCCCTTAATTTATAATCTTTTATAATATAAAATAAGATAAACTTAAATAAATTTATTTAACGATCTCAAATAAATTCACCTACCAACCATCAATATTCTTACTAAAATTATTCATAATGTACGTACTTTCAAATAGGGTTTATCCCAACCCAATGCCCTGACCTGCCTTCTCTTCTACACTTACCAAACCCTAAACCTAAAACCCCGCCGCCGCCAATCAAAAGCTCCATTATCAGCCCCCCCCCCCC
>CAUOFW020005280.1:1284374-1301834 GCA_963454935.2 Ilex paraguariensis
AATCCCCCCCCCCCCCCCCCCAAAACCCTCCCCTCCCCCCCCCCCCCCCCCCCCCCCCCTCTCTCTCTCTCTCCGTGTTCTATTAGAAGCCACACAATCAATCCAATCGCATTTATATACAGGCATAGGTATTTTGTTTCATACATAGGCCAATGAAAAATGAGAAAACTATGGGCAAAATATCTATAATATTAAATATGGTAAATTTTAATAAATTATTTAATATTTTTAAATAAACTTATCCAACGGCCACTAATATCCTTTTCAAAATTATTTACATTGATTTTTTCCATCCCTTTAAATCTATCACTTCTCACTTACGTTGCACTGTACTTTCAAATAGGACGAAACTAAGATTTACTCCCCAATTAGAATTCCCTCTTAAAGCACAAAGTGATTACAAGTATTTATGTTTTAGCTTTGCAACGATCAACACATTTTTATTAAATAATTTAAAATAAAAAAAAAATTGTGAGGAAACAAAAAAATTCCAAGCACGCTCTCTTTTAAATTAATTCTTTTGGTATATTTTTATAGGTGCTTTTCGAATAATTGAAAATCAATCCCAATCGGATAGTAGTAGGAAGTTTGAATTGCATGTAACATGTGTGTGTCCAATCTCTTGGAGATTTTGTTCTTGACTTGAGTACTCTGAAACTGCGACGTGTGTGTCCAATCTCTTGGAGATTTTGTTCTTGACTTGAGTGCGACGTGTGTGTCCAATCTCTTGGAGATTTTGTTCTTGACTTGAGTACTCTGAAACTGCGACGTTCATTAATGGCGATGTGACAACATAATATTCATCTCTTTATTCTATATTCATCTTCAAATTATAGTTTTGCATACAATAAGCATCGTTGTAACAAGAAGATTATCAACGTTAATGTAACTAGAAAATATTCAATGTAACAGACAAATTAATGATGTTACTTTTATCAGTTTTTTGACTTTGAAAACAATGATTATGGAGACTCAAGATATGTGGTTGTGAGATTTGACAGTTTGAAATGCAGATTCATTTATTTTCTCTTATAGTTAAGAGCGATTTAGATTCTCTGCATTACATTTATTCTCATTAATAACTCTTCAACTGTGTATACATAACAGATTTACATATAAATAATGAATTTCATTTAAAATACATGATGGATGATATTATTTAGTGAAATTATAAAAAATAATAATGGAGATCAAAGGAGACTGCTAATCTCATACTAAAAACTTTAATATAGTTTGAACCAAATGGGGGTGTTTGTTTGCTTGGATAAAGGTAGATTATAAAGGGGATTGGGTTAAATTATCCAAGGGTCTCACATATTCCAAATTTGGAAAAGTTATTTAAGCAAGGGGATAACCAATTCGGGTTATGTAGGACCCGATATTTACAACACCCAATGACCCACCTATGCGTGATAACTTGAACCACCAATAGAGGGTAGGATAGAAAATGACCAAAAATGAGACTAACAGGATTGTAATGTGAAATCACCTGCTTGTCTGCTTGTCACATACGTAAACTTGGATTAACTTAAATTAAAAGATATTATGACAAGTTAGAATCAAATCGATGTGATTTCAGCAATCATTCAAGCTGATTAGTGCACGGGATCACACTTCACAAAAATAATATCCAAATGGAGGATTGGATGGAAAAAGAGACCTTTCCCTGCGAGCCATTCATTGGATCGGTGTGGTGTGACATTGGATTTCAAATTTCAATTCAATTCAAACCAATTCCAATTATCTAGCCAAACACGCTTTAACTAATGAATAAAAAATGGGGATGCTATAGTTTATTCATTTAAATCTGTTCCGTTTGAACTGATAATAGACTATAAGTATTGGACGATGAACGTATACAAAAATATCCGTATAAATTTGTGCATGAATAAATTGAAATTTATCCTCACCCTGTCCCTCTCTATCCTGCTAAACCCATGATATATATATATATATCACAAACCCATACACTTTCCCCTGTAGCAAAAAAAAAATTCACTTTCTCTTTTCGTTTGATCTATTTGTTTTTTAATAAAGTTTCATTCTTCTTGTTGAACCATTTATGAGGTTTTATTAATTTTTTTTCTTAAAATCATAGAATTTAATTGTTATGGATAGAGATGGTGGCGAGAACAAGAACAGTGATCAAAATTTACTTGCAAAGCGAGGACAGAGATTAAAATTTCTCTTGTTAATAAGGGTGAATCGAGGGTGAACAAATATTTTTGAAGCGGAATGGAAATGAAGACTACTCCTCCATCCTTCGTCTCAATTCACCGCCATCCCTATGTACTTTAAAAAAATGGATATAACAAAAAAAAAACACCCCCCTCCAAAAAGAAAAAAAAAGTGAAAAATAAAATAAAATAAAATAAAAAAACACTATTTTCCCTCTATTTCGAGCAAATGTGGAGACAACAAGTCTTGAAAAGAACGCAATAGGTCCGATCGATCTAAAATGATTGGAATCATGATTGGAGTGATAATACACTGTCCTAGATCTAAAATGATTGGAATCATGATTAAAATGAAACACGTTGTTGGGAAGATAAGCACTTATATAACTAATAAAAATGGTATTAGATTAAAATTATGTGATTTAATAAATTTGTATCTTTTAATTGTAAAAATAATAAAGCTCGAGAAAATGATATAATAATTAAACCCGTTTGAGCATGGCAGACAAGACAAGGAAAGGAACTTGCCCCACCCAAAAAACGGAAAGAAAAGACAATTGACAGTGCAGGAGTGACAGCAAAGTAGCAACTTAAGGTCCTATATCTAATGAAACGGAGACTTACAATTTTTGATTTGATATGAGTTTCGTTAAAAATGTCTGACAAGATTCCTTAAATTGATAAATAAATTAAATATTTATAAAATTGATATAAAAAAAATATAACGTAATTTATTTATATATCAATTATATATAATTCGTATACAACATGAAAATATTTTTTTGACATAAATCTGCCTCATTTGACAGCAACTGAGAAATCTAAGTCTCGTTGGTGAATAGACTTATTTTTAGACTAAAATATATTTTAAAAATTATTATCTTATTCCAAGAGCCTTTATATCCTCAAAATCTAATTCAATGGGTAATTTGATGACAACAGCTACGACAAAGCAACCCAGATGATGGAATGGTCTTCAACTCCGATTAAATGGTATTTTAAAACAATTTTATTATTCTTTTTTATGCACCTATGGATGTATTAGTACTACTATAATGTTCCACGAAGACAATCGTTATAATAGAATCTTACTATGAGCAGACAAAGTATCTGAAAATTATAACCAAACCTCTAACACGAGCCAACAAACAACTAAAAAAGAAGAACAGAACATCTGCTAGTTACACCNCTAACAAGAGCCAACAAAACAACTAAAAAAGAAGAACAGAACATCTGCTATTTACACAAAAAAAAAAAATGGCATAATATATATTATATATAACGATTATCGATATCTATCTCAAAATCATTTACATTACATCGTATTTTTATGTACGAGTTACCTCTAGTGTCTTAATATTTGAGGGGCAAATTCCTAGTTACGTGATGAATAGAGACGCTCAAGTTCGTGAGTCCAAGTAAAATTACGGACAAATTTCATGTGCATAAACTGATCTCTCTCGACTCATATATCAATTAAATTAGGACTTACGCTTGCTTTGGTAAGGACTTGAACCCACATTAGAGACTTAAATATTATTCGTCCAAGTAATTGAGATCTGTACTACTAAATAACTACGCTTTTGTCGCCTAATAGACTTGAGCCCTTGATTTCAAAAAGACGAAATCTTAACAAAGTAAAGGATACTATTATACCAAATACGAGTTGATGATACGAAGAACTAGAAAGTGTATGAGGGGAATTCAGATATCTCTTAAGCAAATATTAAGGAACTTGGAACTGTGTATAAGGTCACTTGCCATGAAACTAAACAAGACTTAATATTTTTCTAATTGGAGTGGACCTTCCACTGATACACGATTAGTTATATAAAAAATAATATACAAAGTGAGATTTCAATCATGTTTTCTGTTCATTACATGAGTATAAAAACAATTGCTCGACCGATTAGAAAAAAAAAAAAGAGTAATTTAGCAAAAGTCAAATGAAATTCAAAAAATTATTACTCAAATGTATTTCATCCATTGGATTGAGTCCTAATAATTATTTTACTGGGACACAGTCATCCAACATTAATTCAAAAGATGATATTTATTTAGGCTCCATTTGTGTTATATAATATTTTCTTAAAAAGAAATTGGACCATCTTCTTTATCTTAACTTGAATACACCAACACATCTTTGACCAGTAAACTACTCCGGTGATCTTAAAGTCCTTGACCCACCTAAGATTATAGTGGGAGATATTAATACAAATTAAGACAAAACAATACAAACCACTGTAGCTGATAGTTAAACAACGTTAGACTAATCCTCTAGTTGAGTATGATTATAGTCTCCCAAACAACTTTTTGTTTTGTTTTGTTAGCATGGCGAATTTGCCTAAACACATTTTTCACCTATTAAATCCAAAACCTGTGTTGTCCGATTTATACTTGAAAGTCAAACCAAACTCTGCGAAAAATTATTACCATTGGGCTTATTATGACATAATTTTTTTTCGAGTATCAAAGTTGTCACACCCCCATCCCGGATCACATAGGATGGGTAGAGTGGGCGGCGGACAAGCCACCAAGATCTTATCCAACCGTTCTGTGTATAATAAATGCAAAATACAGTGTAAGACAAATAATAACATGATTCATTCCACTGACCTAATTAATACCAGAAGAATAAATTAAAAACCACTAATATCATTACTAAAAACATGTAAAACAATAATTAAATTATAAGGTCCACTATTCTAAATATAAGCAATATTGTTCCCAAAACAATTAAACATTTTTCTTAAAACTATAAAAGACTTTTATTCCTGAAGACCTATAATAAAATAAATCTTCAATTCCTTTAATCCCTTATTTATTTGTGAATTTACTCCTTACTCTGATCCTCACTTGAAAAATGTTAAATGTTTGGAGGGCAAAATGACCCGTGAATAAAAACCATCTCTAATGAAGTGTGAAAATAAATCTCACAGTTTATATACAAAAAATAAATTGATATATACATAAATATAACAAATTATAGCTTAATCCCTCTCACATAATCATGTAAACAAAAATGATCTCATGATTACAAATAACTTTATAAATGAAAAGACATTTATAACCCAAAATACTCACACACACATTCAGTTTCACATTCAGCTTTAAATATATTTGTCAAATCATGTTTGCTATCACTACCTTAGTAACTGACTCAGTCTCTTGTTACCATTAGTCTGGTAACTGACTCAGTCTCTTGTCATCATTAACCTGATGACTGGCCCCTATACGCACATCTTGTTACTATTTAGACCTAATAATCCAGTCTCCGACTTATAAACATAATTTTTACACACACCAAAATTGTTATTTTAGTCTAAACGCACACAAATTTTTTTTTTCATCACCAAAACAATGATATAAAATCATCCCACAATGTTTTCTAAAATTCACATGTATAACAGTTCACAATTGCAAAACATTTAATTGAAACTTCAAACATCAACACATATATTACATATATATAAAATTCACACGCACGCACCCACACATTTAATATAGAAAATCCAATTCAAAACCCCCTTTCTCAATCTCAAAGCAAACACCACCTAATCCAAAATAACATATAACGATTAATCCTTATTCCTAACTTCGTCATTTCACGATTTTATATATAATTGTTATACTTCATACCCATTGATAGATACTTTATATATCCTTTACAAAGATATAATATTTTTAATGTGAGCTAATAGGGTATAGAAGTAATTTGGGCATTTTATAAAAAATTTTAAAAGTTTTAGGGTCAAATTATAATTTTTGAAACTTTTGGGGTCAAAGTATAATTTTGTTGAAGAACGAATTTCCTGTTTTCGGGGCTGCCATAAATTTTCCAAAATTCTATTCTTCCAACCTATCAAGTAAAACAGTGATTAAAATTAAATTTCAAAAAATATAAAGGTCAAACTAAAGTTCCTTGAAATCAAAAGAATGGTTTATATAATTTCAAAACTTTGTCTTCTTCAACCAACAAAATCATCTGGCTTGTATATTCTACGAGTTCAAATCAAATCTCTTTTTCTTCCCAACACATTGATTAAACTCAATCAATTTCAAACAACTATAAATTTAAAGTTTAACATAATTACTTCAATAATCGACAAAGTACCATGAGATCCATATATATATATATATACCAATATTATAAACCTTACACCTTCTAATTGAATAAGAATATAAAACTCATAAGAGAAAGTAATCTATACATACCTTTAATGGAATCAACCCCCCTTTTTTTTCTTTTCCTTCATTCTCTCTCCCCCTAAGCCGTCTCTTTCTTTCCTTGTTTCTTCCTTTTTTTTTTTTAATTTTTATTTTGCCCTCATTTTGACTGCCTACCTACATATATATTTATACAAAGTAAAAGAAAACCTACAGGAACTCTACAATTCTTCATTCTTTAATTATACTAACATCCTTTTTTAAAAAAAATTACAAATTGACCTAAAAACTAATATTATATATATATATATTTTAAATTTAGAATATTACAAAAGTAGCTCATTGCAACATAATCTGTTTGGATTTGGTATATAGCTTCATTTCTTTAATAACTTGGGTTTCCATTAGGATTGATCTAGGGAACCAAAAAATAGGGCCCTTTGGAAGCCGGTACACCAAATTAGATATAATTATAAAAATATACACAGAACAAAATATTTTAGTAAAAAGTATACAATTAAAAACGTAACAAGGTATTTATCTTAAGTACTGAAATTTAGGGTCATTTAATTCAAAATCTCTAATGTACCTTAATTCTTGTGTATTTTTTTTTTTGGAAAGTGATTTTATTTTCAAATTAATTTATGCATTAAATATCTTTTAGTTTTATGAGAGAATTTTAATATTCCGTTTATTTTAGAATATATCACTTTATTTAAATTTCAAAATTTGTTAATTATTTTTTTACAAAATTATATTTTTATATAATTTGAAATATAAAATTATTTACATTGTAACAAAAATGTAACAAATTCATTAAGTAATAGTGTAACAAAAACAGTGTAACAATATACTGTAACAAAGACAGTGTAACAATACACTGTAACAAAAATAGTGTTCAGTGGTTTTGTGCATGTGGTAATAAATTCAAATAAAGATGAACTGTTTTGAATGAAATTATATGACAATATAAATTTGACAAAATGTATTAGTACAATATTTTATTACACTGTTATTATTACACTATTATAAAGTTTAGATATTAATATAATTTGAAAATAAAACCATTTTCCAAAAAAAAATACGCATGAATTAAGATGCATTAAATATAATTTAAAAACAAAATCACTTTAAAAAAAAAAACAAATAAATCAAGGGAGGACATAAAAATACGGAATATTAAAGTTCTCCCATAAAATTAGGAGATGTTTAATGCATCACTTTCCAAAAAAAAATTAGCATAGATCAAGTGAAGATATAAATATCAGAAGAAAATATGAAAATTTCAAATAATGTACTTAGAAATAAATAAGTATCATAATTAAATATTTTTTTACAATTAACTCTAATTTGGTGTACTCTTTCTAATTTCCCCAAAAAATATGAGCATTTTTACGCTGTGTGTTAAGAGGTATCAAGAGTCAAGGCTAGTCCCACCGACCCATGAACCACCCTGCTTCAAATATTTTGGCAAGGCTGGGGTGCAAGTCAATCCAAGGGCCTCGCCTATGTTTCACAAGACGAGGTCCTTGACCAACTTATCTAAAGTGAATATGTCGAAAGAATATTTCTGAAATTCACAAATCAAACCCTGTGCTTTGTGTAATGAAAAAACTGAAATATAATATTGACATTCAGCAAAACAAAGTTAAAGAAAAATGAGGTGATATCATAGTTGTATTGGACTTACTTCCATCACTGCACTCTCTGGAGCAGTTTCTCCACCATAATTTTTTGCTGCACCCCACTCAATGACTCTGAATTCATGATTGCGTTCGCAACAAGAATAATAGTTGATGGAGATGCGGCATTTACCTAGAGGCATAGACACATTTAGAAGATTAGAGAAATTGATAACAATAATCAATTCATTTTGAAGTATGTGAAGAAGAGGAGACTGCTTAATGGAACATGTTCAAATTTAGCTCATCAACCCCTATAAAAACAAAGAAAAAGTCCACCAAACCCACTATTTAAAAAAAAAAAATCAGTTAAAATAGGACGATATCAAACCTTTTGAAGATTAATCAACTAAAGGGACTCCAATTAGAAGAGTGAAGATTTGTGAAATCGGCACCCCTTATTTCTTATTTTTTTCATAATTCTAATTAATTTTGATGGTGATCAAAATTAATTGGATCCAATTACAGAACGATTTGGGCTGTGGGTCAAATAGTGCATGAATGTGTGTAAGTGTTAGAAAGTCTGCTAAGTTTTAAATATAAGATGAAGACAACCGTATAAGTAGTTCATCCTAGCCAAAGAACTCATATTACATCTACTGTAAGAGAGACTCTTGTTTCCTATGGAATTACATTGCTTGGGAAAGAAAATTACTATTACAAGATACTTGGCTGGAAGCTTTTTACAGAGTATTGCCTAGGTTGTTGCTATTGGATCCCTTCCTTTGTAATGTTGTTATTGCTGGATCCCTTTCTTGTTGATAGGGTTTTGTTGTTGTTCCTTTTTTGGATGATTATGTGGTCCCCTCTTCTTTCAGCCTATTGTTGGATCTGTCATCCCCAAAACTTTTCTGTATCCACTACGTTTCAAATGGAATATGTGATACATCTCCATTATTGGTGGGTATTCGTTCGTTAGGATTATCAGGTACTATCTCTTTGTCCTCTGTCCACGAGTCGTGATACAGTTTTTGGCGAATAGCTTGAAATGATGCTCCCATTTCCTGAGCTGATACATGTGTCGAGCTTACCGATGTCAAGCTGCCACTTATTTTGAGCTGATTTATTGCGGGCTTCTATAGGGCTGAGTCGCAGTTCAACTTAGGCTCAATGAACGCTATCTAGAGTTGGCGCTTGGGGTCGTCTTAAATGAGGTCTCTGGAGAAAACACAAATTTAAATCCATCATCATCAAATTTAATTGAAAAACACGATTATATTCAATTAAATTCTTTCATCTTATTCCTATAATCACTCTCACAATTATTATCGATGCACCTACTCATTTGGAGGTCAATTGATCGATATGATAAGATTGAACCTAAAAATACCATAAAAATTATAATTTAACCCAAAAAATTATAAGTTAACCACAAAAATTATTAATAAACGATACAATACCAATTTTTTTTTCAATATGTAGACTTAGAACATGTCTCGTAAAAAACAAGGATGACTGACCTTAAGTATAACAAAAAATATTGAACTCTAGTTAGCAGATAACAGACTCGGTCACTGACCTATCCTATGGGCCGGGCCAGACCTAAGTAGTGTAGGCCCAAGCCCTTATCTAAGTGAGTTATCGGCCGGGCTGGGCTGAGTTTGGGGTAGGGGTAGGCTAACNAGGGTTCAATTGAAAACTTCCAACAGCCAAAACCTCATCAACACAAAAAGTTAACTGTAACCTATGAAGCACAGATACTTCATTGAGGTTGACGTACCCGTATCAGATATTGTATCGAATACGATACTTGTCAGATACTCAAGGATACGTATCAGATACACCTTCTACGTATCCGATAATAATTAAATATTATGATACTTCATGGATACTTTTGTAGTCAAACAATATATATAATTTTTAGTTTAACTTTTAACACCTCTTTTCAAATTCACATACTATATAATACATTAACAAAAAATTCATATTACTTCAAATGTACTTGAGTGTTTTTTNATAAAATAATGGATTACATCCAATAAATGAATAAATCTCAACTAAGTTGACACCTGCTAATTTATCTCTCATTTGCATTACTCTATTATTTAAAACTTATATGCTTAATACATGGAAAAATAATAATACATTATTTATAATATCTAAATTTTTAAAACTTCAGATTTCGATATTGTGAGACTTATTTCAAAATTTTAAATTTAATGATCTAAAAATATAACTTTTTTTCAAAGGAATGCTGGGTGGGCTGAGCTTGACGGGCAGACTCTTGGACCCANATTATAATCTTAGCAAAAAATACTTCTAAATACTAGGTAAATATTAGTTTTAATTCCTTTAATTAGTCACTTCACCTTGTGAATATACCACAATGACACGATATACATTTTCTTGAAACTAAAAAGAATTACTAATTTTACTTATTATATGTTAAATAATTATCNGCTGGGTGGGCTGAGCTTGACGGGCAGACTCTTGGACCCAGCTTCGGGCAGGGTAATAGATTTGGGGGCAAACTCAAGTCCTCTTTTTAAGAATATTGGACTCAGGCTCGAGCGGGCCAACTATCGGACCTATCGAAATTCAAACCTATTTTTTTCGAACCGAGTAACAAAACTCGTNATAAGTATTAAGTTGGTTGAAAATAGTAAAAATATTAAATATATTTTATTATAGCCGTATCTTGGTCATACTCGTATCCTATTTTTTTAGATTTTGTCATATCGCCGTATCCATATCGTATCATACTCGTATCCCGTATTCGTATTCTGTGCTTCATAGACTGTAACTTACCCAAAAAAAGAAGCTCTCTTTGTACTCATGAGATCAAGTCGGTGGCCGCAAGCTTCCTCTCTTTGTTGTTATGATTGTTGGCTTGTGTCTATGTCGGGTTGTAGAATTTTGCTATATCGACATTTTTTTGTTTGATGTGGTTATTGGGGTGTCCTTGAGTGTTGTTGAAGCACTTTTTTGGGTACATAATGGGTTATGAAAATAAATTTAAATTTGGTTTTCATGGTGATGAACTATGAGTAGCTCTGACAAGTTGTGAATTGTTTTTTCCACTATGTTCTTTGCACAGGAAATCTGACTTTCTTAAAGGATTTCTATAATATTTAATTTTGTTAGGTTTTGAATTTTCAATAATTTCTTGTTTCATTTTCAAATTCTTTGTTAACCCTTAATGTTTTGTAGTGATGCAAAAAAACTTCGTCGAGTTGGGGAGCAAGTGGAGAAGTGATAATCAACTCTCCTAGTCGACTCACAATGCCCTAAGCAATTAAGGATTGATGGAATTCATAGTCTACTCCAACGTATTGAGGCAAATGAAGAAGTGATAAAGTTGCCGCTATTACTTATTTTGGTTATTGTTCTAATGCTAAAATGATGTAACTAGATCAAGTGTTGTATGTAATGTAATGATCCATTGTCATTTATGGAAATGGTATTTTAAACATTCTTTGTGGGTTTGATGGTATAGCATGTGTATTTTTAGTGATGGTGGTAGTGGAGAAAAATAGTATAACATTTATGTCTTCAAAGTGGATTTGGTGGCTTTGACAGCAAACCAGAATGCAATAAACATCATTTTAGTCTAAAAACAGAGTAATTTTTTTTTTTTTTTTGTAAAAGAGGGATGTATTGAAATAAACCAAGATTACACGAACCAAATAAGCAAAGCTTAACAAAAAAAAGAAAAAAAAATCCATAGTTGGCTTTAATCCTTCAAAGTAAAAGACAAAAAATATTGACATTTTTTTGCCAAAACTGTCCAAACATATGGATCAGCTGAGAGGCGCCAAAGGTTAAGAGAACCAGCTGAGAAAAAAAATGTATATCAACTAAATTTTAGAAAGAAAATTTCTTTAATAATATAAAGCAATTGCCCAAAATTGGAAAGCAATTATCCTTACAACCAACAATTGCCCAAGTGTCGAAACCCACGAACAAAAGTTAACTTTTTTGTTGGAAATTACACACTGAATACACAACCATTGGAGAATTAAGCTAAACATCTATAATACATCTAAAGCAAAAAACCAATGTGTCTAAAAAATGAGCTTCAAGGCAGTAAAAAATAGGCTTGCAAAAAATGTAATTGCATACCATTTTTCAACCAAGCCTCATAATTTGTATAAGCTTGACAAAATAAAACCCAATCAACAAAAAACTACAACCAAATATCTCTCATTAGAAGATAAATCTATAAGCTTAACTTATAATTAAACACAATTAAATTACAAAAGAAATAAGTAGAACTATGTTTTAGGTTGAAATATATTTAACATAAGAAAAACAAAAAGTGATAAAGGACGTCAGCCTGAGTGCAACAAATTAGACAGTTAAAGGTACCAACACATCCCTAATAACAAACAACCTACTTATGTATCGTAGCTACGTGAGAAGCAAGTGGTAACCACTGCACACGATTGCCCACAGCCAAAGATTTCACCTCACTACCTACTTCTTCTATGATCCCAGCACACTCATGCCCAATTACTGTAGGCTTTTTCACAACAAAATTTGCACATCTCATATTCTAGACATACACATCATTCAAAACACCACATAATCAATTAATCAAACACTATATGGAAACATCTCCATATCTAGCATCAGCAAATTAATTTTCAGAAGTGTGACGGTTTGAGCAGTTTACCTCGAAGTGATGAACATCACTTTCACGTATGCCCACAGCTTTCATCGGGACCTTAACATCATGAAGGCTTGAAGTTGCAATCGTATGATCAAAACCCAATTGACCAAACTAATTGAAGAGTTCATAGGAGTCAATTAAAACTCTAATTCGAACTAAAACATAAAAACTGGTACTCCATTTGATTTGAAAATGTTGATCAAAAGGGAAAATTTTTGAATAGAGAATGACTTTTCCAAGNCTAAAACATAAAAACTGGTACTTCATTTGATTGGAAAATGTTGATCAAAAGGGAAAAATTTTGAATAGAGAATGACTCTTCCATGACAGTGTACCCAACACAAAAGCAATAACGAAATGCATGAAATTTGGAAACTGAGTATTAAAAAGAGAAAAAAAAACAATACAGACCAAGAGAATGAACATAGATCCTTTATAAAAAAATAAGTGGGTAAAATTATTTCTTCTCATTGGCGTTCTGTCAATCACCTAGAATGCATTAGTGGGTGGTGGTTGTAAAGGCTCTGACGTTGCTGGCAATATCATTAAGAAATTTAATCTCAGAATTTGGCATAAACACACACGCACATAGTGTTTCAGCGTCACTGCCATTTGCAACAACTATTGACAAAGAAAGAGAATGAACATAGAGAGAGTGTGTGTGTGAGTGAGTGAGAGAAAAATATGTACCTGGGCAGCAGCGTTGACTGTGCTATNAATATCATTAAGAAATTTAATCTCAGAATTTGGCATAAACACACACGCACATAGTGCTTCAGCGTCACTGTCATTTGCAACAACTATTGACAAAGAAAGAGAATGAACATAGAGAGAGAGTGTGTGAGTGAGTGAGAGAAAAATATGTACCTGGGCAGCAGCGTTGGCTGTGCTGTGACTTTGCTGGTGGAGAATAAGCAGCAGCACAAAGATTGGAAAAAGAATGTGTGAGTGAAGATTTAAGATTGGCAGANCTGTGCTATGACTTTGCTGGTGGAGAATAAGCAGCAGCACAAAGATTGGAAAAAGAATGTGTGAGTGAAGATTTAAGATTGGCAGAAGTGAGAATGAGATGGATTCCATTTGAGAGATTTTGGAGATGAGTTTGGAAAGCATGGGATAGAGGCATGAGAGATTGGAAGAGAGAGGCAGAAGTGAGAGAGAGAGAGAGAGAGAGATGCGTGACAGAGGCCTGAGTTGGGTGGAAAATAAAATTTAGTACTCATTGTAGACCGNAATCCAATCCGCCTCTCCTGTCTATCTTTATCCTGTGAAAGAAGCACCCCTTTTTATGAATTGCATAAACAAACACACTCCATCAAAATAGAAAATGACATGAGAAAACANGATAGAGGCATGAGAGATTGGAAGAGAGAGGCAGAAGTGAGAGAGAGAGAGAGAGATGCGTGACAGAGGCCTGAGTTGGGTGGAAAATAAAATTTAGTACTCATTGTAGACCGTTAGATCATAATTTTTAAGATGATATAAACCGTATTTTATGTTAGGATTACGTTGTCCATTGGATATGTTTATGTTTTGTCTTAAAACGATCTAAGCCTCTATTTGTCTCCAAAATTCAAACTCAGCTCTACTTTATNAGAAGTGAGAGAGAGAGAGAGAGATGCGTGACAGAGGCCTGAGTTGGGTGGAAAATAAAATTTAGTACTCATTGTAGACTGTTAGATCATAATTTTTAAGATGATATAAACCGTATTTTATGTTAGGATTACGTTGTCCATTGGATATGTTTATGTTTTGTCTTAAAAAGATCTAAGCCTCTATNTGACAGAGGCCTGAGTTGGGTGGAAAATAAAATTTAGTACTCATTGTAGACCGTTAGATCATAATTTTTAAGATGATATAAACCGTATTTTATGTTAGGATTACGTTGTCCATTGGATATGTTTATGTTTTGTCTTAAAACGATCTAAGCCTCTATTTGTCTCCAAAATTCAAACTCAGCTCTACTTTATTATATATATATATATATATAACATTAAAAATAAGAAATAGTAACCTTCAAATACAAAAACAATTATCATTTAAACACAAAAAATAATACCATTTAAACACAAGAAAATAGTAACATTTAAACATAAAAAAATAATCACATTCAATATTAATATTTAAAAAAAATAACAATAGTAGCATGTTCAAAAAAAATAGTAATATGTTCAATAAAAACAATACCATACTTAAAAAAAAAAGTAACATACTCAACAAAAGAAAATAGCAAAATGGAACATTGANACTTTGAACTTTGCACTTTGCATTTTGCTTGGATATGAGATTCTTGCTTTCGGATGGGAAAATTGGATTTGCAGCCCCACATTTTGATCATATTTTGAATTAGATGATCTAAAAACTATTGTTTGAAAAATCATGGAATAAAATTAAACAAGTGATATAGTTTTATTAATTAAAAAGTGCAGGTACTGAATCTTGTCCCTGAGCCTGGGGTTATCACCACTAGGCACCAGAGAAGTTCTTTTGGGTATTGTGGACTCTATTAGAACTTTACTGAATTTGTTGTTCTGAATTTGTTATTTTGTTTTGTTAACAGATCATTTCCTTATAGATGAAATTACTCCACAATCATCTACTCAAGCTGATTCTAACAATAACATCTCAGTTACTGATGATATTCAAANGAAACCTCTAATTGTTTAGTATCCAAAAAAATAACACTGAAAAAAGTAATAACATGATCAAATAAAAAATAGTAACATGGTCAATTAGAAAAAATAGTAACATGATCAACAAAAAATGTAGTACCATGAAACACCGAAAAAATTTGGAGATTTTTTATCAAAAAATAAAAATAAAATTAGGGATCAAACTGATAGCACATTGAGCAAGTTTTTCAAATTTTNAATAACATCTCAGTTACTGATGATATTCAAACTGAGGGACAAGATACAAAAAAAAGATCTAGAGTTTGGGAGCATTTTGAAAAGATTGAAGTTGCAGATGAAGCTAAATGTCAGCATTGTAGTAAGATTTATAATTATCATAAANTTCATGATGACCAAAATACAATAGAAGATATGATAATTGTTGAAGATGTTCTAAACTCTATTGATTTTGATGCTATGGAGGAAGAAATGAGATATAAGGAGAAAGATTAGTTGTACTAGAGTGATGATCTTCTTCTAACGTGAGAGAGAGAGAGAGAGAGAGAGAGAGAGAATAAATTTGANAAGAAGGACATATCTCAATTAAAGTTAATTGGTGCGTTCAAAAAAGATGGAGATGGTGTTAGTAGTGACCTTAGTGTTGCTAAATTCAATGAAAAGAAAATTAGGGAGGCAATTGCTAAAATGATTATAGTGGATGAATTGTCGTTCCAGTTTGTTGAAAGAGAAGGATTTAGAGACTTGATGAGGACTGATGAACCTAGACTTTCGTATACCTTCTCGTACCACTATGATGAGTGATTGTTTGCAATTATATATGATGGAGAAAGAAAAATTGAAACATATGTTTGTCTCATCTAGTCAAAGGATTTGTCATACTACTGATACATGGACGTCTATTCAAAATCTAACTTATATGTCCTTAACTGCACATTTCATTGATAAAGATTGGAAGTTACACAAACGAATAATCAATTTTCTGAAAGTTCATAATCATAAGGGTGTGACAATTGGAAGGGAAATTGAAGCATGCATGCTTGGGTGGGGGATAGATAGCATATTTACTGTTACAGTGGATAATGCTACTGCTAATGATGGTGCTCTTGATTATTTAAAGAGGCGAACTAAGAATGGGAAGAACACTATCTTAGAAAATGAAATTATGCATGTTAGGTGTTGTGCACACATTTTGAATCTAATTGTCATGGAGGGTTTGAAGGAAGTGAACACATCAATTTTAAAGGTACGAAATGCTGTTAAATATGTGAAGTCTTCTCCTTCAAGGCTTGACAAGTTTAAATCATGTGTTGAGAGACAAAAAAATGGTGAAAAAGGTCTTCTTTGTCCTGATGTTCCAACAAGATGGAACTCTACATATTTGATGCTCAAAATTGTTGAATAGTACCAAGGTGCATTTGATTTGTTGCAAGAAGATGATGGGCAATTTGTAAGTCAATTGAGTGAGGGGGTGTGGTTTAGGGCCACCTACATTTGATGATTGGGACATTGTTTGTGTGTTTATGAAGTTTTTGAAACTTTTCTATGAAGTCACTTTGCGCATTTCTGGATCATTGTATACCACGTCTAACTTGTTTTTTCTGGAACTTTATATTGTGTATGATCATTTGCAAGGTTATTGTGAAGATGATGACTATCTTTTGAGTACCATGGCTATGAGAATGAAAAGCAAGTATGATAAGTATTGGGGTCATTTAGATAATATTAATTTGATGTTGTTTGTTGCTATTGTCCTTGACCCACGTTATAAATTGGATGCTTTAGAATTTTGGCTCAATGACAATTACAAGGCTGAGGATGAAGTAGTTAAGGTTCAATTAGTTGAAAAGATCAAAAGGGTCATTGACTGATTATGGCAACAGTACACTACATTTAGTGTGGGGTGTGGAGTGGGGTCAAGTGTTGACCATGAGAAAAATATGTCTTTGGCTGAGATGTCTGTTCAAAATCAAGTACCTACAAATTTCATGAATAGGTACCGCAAGTATAGAGCTGAGAAATGTAATGTGGACAACAAATCAGAGTTGGATCGATATTTGATGGAGGATGTTGAATTTGTTAGCGCCAATTTTGATATTTTGAATTGGTGGAAGGTTAATTTTTCTAAATTCTCAATCCTTGCCAAAATAGCTCGTGATGTGTTAGCTATTCCCATTTCTACGGTGGCATCA
>CAUOFW020005280.1:1302948-1321729 GCA_963454935.2 Ilex paraguariensis
AAAAAAAATACAAAAAACGAGATCTCAACAATCAACCAAACAAATTCCGTAATATCCTCTTTCCTCCACCAACACATGAAAAGGGTCATTTTGTTTGCCCAGCAACATGGATTCCAGCAGATTATTTTAGAGGGAGACTCGGTGCAAAGCCTGAAGTTCATCAGAAATTCGACTGTGGCCAAAGACCTGTCTGAAGGAAATTTTAGAAAACATCGGGTATGATTTGCAGAAGCTTTAGATCGTCAGATATAGCAATTGTTCGACGAAATGGAAATCGTTTTGCTTTTAATTTTGCTAAGAGCCATGCTATTGCGACCTACATGCCAGGTTTATTGAGAAGGGGAACACACCCGAGTCTATAATACTCTTTTTTTTTTTTTTTGTGAAATTTCGATTGAAATAAAATTGCTATCGCTTCTCTTCAAAAAGAAGAAAAAAAACTGCGAGGTATTAGTGGATCACAGTAACGTAATTGTGTGTTTTGGTAGATGACAGAAACTATGAAGTTTGTTAGTCCTTGACCCTGAATAAAAAGAGTGGAAAAAGAAAAATATTATACAACTCAAATAAAACTTAAAAAAAACAACTCAAATGGATATCATCCATTAAATGAGTGTTGGGTGAGTGAGTCCTACTTAAAAATTTGACGAGACTTACTAATCAAAGAAAAGATATGTAATTGATTTGTAATTTTTATAAGTTTTATTTAAATTGTGTAACATTACTCGAAAAAAATCTACTTGTCTGCCCCGCTGGTTGCCACCTTAGTCACACAGTTCATCCCCCAACCCCCCACGTTTTAGTGTTCCGAGCTTAATTGAGAGCTAATTCAGCATAACTTTACACACATTTTCCTTAATTTGCAAATTCCACATTTAAACTCACGAAGTCAACATTTAACTTGGGCCCAAGTTAAAGACCCAAAATCTTCAACATTAACTTGGCCCAAATACGATAAAATGGTGTCCCTCATTACACGAGTAAGACCCTCACTGCTTTGGAAAGTGGGAAAGCAAGCCCGTTGCTTTTGTAGGCAATGAGTTGCTTACAGGTTTTTTGAGCTTCTGATATGGGCCAAGAGTGCAGGCATAAAAATGCCTTCTTATTCCATTGTTGCTGCCAATTTTATTTAAGCACTACCAAATTAAACAAATTCCATTAATTTATCATACCTTTGTGTATAAATTTTATTTTCATCAAATTTTATATATATATATATATATATATATATATACACTAGTTATTTCCCGTGCCTAGTAATAAAAAAATAATCAATAATAAATATATTTGTATTCACACTAAATTAATCCCAAACATAGAAGAGAAAAAAAGAAATTTAAACACCGGTTGTTGTGAGGTAACCAATGATAATGGTGGTAGGTGACAATGGTGGTAATGGGAGACGATGATGGTTGATAACGACCGTGGTAGTGGTAACAGTCATGGATAACAACAGTAATAGTAGTTTGTGATTTTAGGTAATGATGGTAGTACTAGAAGTCATGGGGTGATGACAGTGATGGTGTTGGGTGTGGGTGATAATGGGCGATGGTGATGGTGATTGACAGTGGTGGTGGTGGTGCGACAACCGTGGCAATGACGGTGGCGGCGGCGGTGGCAGTGGTGGATAATGATAGGTGCTTTTGGGCAACAGTGTGATAGGTGGTGGCAAATGGTGGCGTTGGTGGTGGTGGTAAGTTTGGTGGAGGTTGGTAACAGCAATGGTGGGCGATGACGAGTGGTGGGGGTGGGTGATAGTGTCTGACGGCAATGGTGGAAAACGACGGGTGGTGGTGGGTACTGACGGGGGGCAACGGTGGTAGTGAGATGATGATGGTAATGATAAAAAAATATAAGAATAAGATGACGATGGTGACATGTGGGGACAGTGGATGACGATGATAGCAATCAGTGGTGGGTGACGATGGTGGTGGAGGTGAGATAGTAGCGGTGGCAATGATGGTGGTGGGGTAACGGCGGTGGCGGTGGTGGTGGTGACAATAGTGGTGATGGTCATGGGGTGGTATTGGAACAAAGAAAGTGGTGGTGGTGGTAAAGGTGATGGCAAGATAGTGACGGTGGTGATAGAGTGGCAGTAGCGGTGATGATGGTAATGGGGGGTGGTGGGGCAGTGGAGATTATGATGGTGGTGGTGGGACAGTGGGGGGTGTTTATGGCAGTTGTGGTGGTAAGGCGGTTCCAAACACTATTTTTTTAAATGTATTTATAAGAAGTTATAAGTTTTAAAAATATTTTTAAAATGTCACCCCAAATATACTCTTAAGGACCTATTTTTTCTATTAAATTTAGAGTGTTAATATTTACCGTCAGATTAACTTTAAAATAAAATTTAAAAAGATCTCAACCGCAAAAAGTAAAAGTCATTTTATTTATTTTTTGAGATTTAAATTGTATAGNTGTTTTGGTAGATGACAGAAACTATGAAGTTTGTTAGTCCTTGACCCTGAATAAAAGAGTGGAAAAAGAAAAATATTATACAACTCAAATAAAACTTAAAAAAAATAAGTCAAATTCATATCATCCATTAAATGAGTGTTGGGTGAGTGAGTCCTACTTAAAAATTTGATGAGACCTACTAATCAAAGAAAAGATATGTAATTGATTTGTAATTTTTGTAAGTTTTATTTAAATTGTGTAACGAAAAAAATCTACTTGTCTGCCCCACTGGTTGCCACCTTAGTCACACAGTTCATCCCCCAACCCCCCACGTTTTAGTGCTCCGAGCTTAATTGAGAGCTAATTCAGCATAACTTTACACACATTTTCCTTAATTTGCAAATTCCACATTTAAACTCACGAAGTCAACATTTAACTTGGGCCCAAGTTAAAGACCCAAAATCTTCAACATTAACTTGGCCCAAATACGATAAAATGGTGTCCCTCATTACACGAGTAAGACCCTCACTGCTTTGGAAAGTGGGAAAGCAAGCCCGTTGCTTTTGTAGGCAATGAGTTGCTTACAGGTTTTTTGAGCTTCTGATATGGGCCAAGAGTGCAGGCATAAAAATGCCTTCTTATTCCATTGTTGCTGCCAATTTTATTTAAGCACTACCAAATTAAACAAATTCCATTAATTTATCATACCTTTGTGTATAAATTTTATTTTCATCAAATTTTATATATATATATATATATATATATATATACACTAGTTATTTCCCGTGCCTAGTAATAAAAAAATAATCAATAATAAATATATTTGTATTCACACTAAATTAATCCCAAACATAGAAGAGAAAAAAAGAAATTTAAACACCGGTTGTTGTGAGGTAACCAATGATAATGGTGGTAGGTGACAATGGTGGTAATGGGAGACGATGATGGTTGATAACGACCGTGGTAGTGGTAACAGTCATGGATAACAACAGTAATAGTAGTTTGTGATTTTAGGTAATGATGGTAGTACTAGAAGTCATGGGGTGATGACAGTGATGGTGTTGGGTGTGGGTGATAATGGGCGATGGTGATGGTGATTGACAGTGGTGGTGGTGGTGCGACAACCGTGGCAATGACGGTGGCGGCGGCGGTGGCAGTGGTGGATAATGATAGGTGCTTTTGGGCAACAGTGTGATAGGTGGTGGCAAATGGTGGCGTTGGTGGTGGTGGTAAGTTTGGTGGAGGTTGGTAACAGCAATGGTGGGCGATGACGAGTGGTGGGGGTGGGTGATAGTGTCTGACGGCAATGGTGGAAAACGACGGGTGGTGGTGGGTACTGACGAGGGGCAACGGTGGTAGTGAGATGATGATGGTAATGATAAAAAAATATAAGAATAAGATGACGATGGTGACATATGGGGACAGTGGATGACGATGATAGCAATCAGTGGTGGGTGACGATGGTGGTGGTGGTGAGGTGGTAGCGGTGGCAGTGATGGTGGTGGGGTAACGGCGGTGGTGGTGACAATAGTGGTGATGGTCATGGGGTGGTATTGGAACAAAGAAAGTGGTGGTGGTGGTAAAGGTGATGGCAAGATAGTGACGGTGGTGATAGAGTGGCAGTAGCGGTGATGATGGTAATGGGGGGTGGTGGGGCAGTGGAGATTATGGTGGTGGTGGTGGGATAGTGGGGGGTGTTTATGGTAGTTGTGGTGGTAAGGCGGTTTCAAACACTATTTTTTTAAATGTATTTATAAGAAGTTATAAGTTTTAAAAACACTTTTAAAATGTCACCCCAAATATACTCTTAAGGACCTATTTTTTCTATTAAATTTAGGGTGTTAATATTTACCGTCAGATTAACTTTAAACTAAAATTTAAAAAGATCTCAACCGCAAAAAGTAAAAGTCATTTTATTTATTTTTTGAGATTTAAATTGTATTGGATTTTGTTATATTTATATACTAGTTATTGTATGTGCCTAAAAGCACACAGAGTCATAAAAAATGATAAACAATAAACATATTTGTATTCATATTCAAAATCAAATCACAAAGGAGAGATAAATGAATTTAAGCATCAGTTGTAGTAGGGGTAAGAGGTGGTGGGCAACAGTGGTGGTGGTAAGAGACCATGATGGTTGTGGTGGGTGACAATNTATTGGAACAAAGAAAGTGGTGGTGGTGGTAAAGGTGATGGCAAGATAGTGACGGTGGTGATAGAGTGGCAGTAGCGGTGATGATGGTAATGGGGGGTGGTGGGGCAGTGGAGATTATGATGGTGGTGGTGGGACAGTGGGGGGTGTTTATGGCAGTTGTGGTGGTAAGGCGGTTCCAAACACTATTTTTTTAAATGTATTTATAAGAAGTTATAAGTTTTAAAAATATTTTTAAAATGTCACCCCAAATATACTCTTAAGGACCTATTTTTTCTATTAAATTTAGAGTGTTAATATTTACCGTCAGATTAACTTTAAAATAAAATTTAAAAAGATCTCAACCGCAAAAAGTAAAAGTCATTTTATTTATTTTTTGAGATTTAAATTGTATAGGATTTTGTTATATTTATATACTAGTTATTGTATGTGCCTAAAAGCACACAGAGTCATAAAAAATGATAAACAATAAACATATTTGTATTCATATTCAAAATCAAATCACAAAGGAGAGATAAATGAATTTAAGCATCAGTTGTAGTAGGGGTAAGAGGTGGTGGGCAACAGTGGTGGTGGTAAGAGACCATGATGGTTGTGGTGGGTGACAATGACTGTGGCGGCGGTGGTGGTAGTGGCGGCGATGGTGGTGGTGGCGGCAGCGACAACAATGGCGATGGCAGTGGTAGTGGCGGTGGTAGTGGTGGTGGTGGTGGTGATGGTGGTGGTGAGGATAGAAGTGGCAGCGATGGAGATGACGGCGGCAGCGACGACAGTGGTGGCAGGGTGGCGGTGGTAGAGATAGTGGTGGTGCGGTTTCAAACACAATTTTTTTTTAAATACTTATAAGAAATAATTAGTAGAAGTACTTTTAAAAAATTATTTCAAACACACCCTTAGTGACTTATTTTTTCTATTAAATTTAAGGTATTAATATTAGCAGTTAAATTAACTTTAAAATAAAATTTAAAGCAATCTGAACAGCAAAAAACAAAAATCATTTTGTTTATCTTTTAAAATTTGAAATATAAGCTACTTTATTATATATATATAATATAACGTTCCCAATGCACTCCCGCTAGGAGTTTTTTAAAAAAAAAATCTTGCTTTTGCACTATCACTCCCCCCTCTTGCCCTCTTTCTCACCCTTGTACTGTGTGACTTAGGTTGCCACCACTAAATCTTGACCTGATCTATTTAATAATCACATGATAAATGATTTAACACTAATCTAACTTGTAATTAACAATCATGTGTGTTTTAGTTGAAACATATAACAATGAATTAGAAATTCGAACTTAGTGTTAATTTCTCACTGTACTAATTAAACCAACCACCATTAGATCTTTCGATAAACTCAAAATTCATCCAATTCAAATGCTTGTAAATCAAGAACGAAATCTAAGGGTAAATGCACCACTAAGAGTAAATGTTCTTCCTAGCAACCCTTGATATCTAAGGGTAAATGCTCTTCCCAGCTATCCTTGAGATCTATGACGCATGCCCATAACATGTCCTCTAAAATCTGGATAGTTCTCTCCGGCTGACCGTTTCTCTAGAGATAAAAGGTTATACTCATCATCAACTGTGTCCCCATAGCCTGCTGGAAACTCTTCCAAAAATGGACTGTGAACTTGGGATTCTAATCCGATATTATAGACACGGGCACCTCGTACAACCGGACAATCTCCTGTATGTGCAATGGGCAAAATTCCTCTAGTGTGAAGGTCATTTGCACTGCCAAAAAGTGTGCTGACTTCGAAAGTCGGTCCACTATCACCCACACCGAGTCATGTCTCCGCAATGTCTGTGGCAAGTGGGTCACAAAATTCATCGTGGCATGCTTCCACTTCCACTCAGCCATCTCCAAAGGCTGGAAAAACCTTGCTAGTCTCTAGTGCTCAGCCTTGGCCTACTGATATGTGAGACATCTATTAACAAAATCTATGACATGCCTCTTCATCCCACTCTAGTAATACTGGTGACGAAGATCATGGTACATCTTCCTGCCACCGGGTTATACAGCAAAACAGGAGCAATGAAACTCCCTAAGGATCTCTTTTCTCAGTCCCATAGACTAGGGAACCACAATCCTTCTCCTAAATCGAAGACTAACATCCGTGTGAATGGCGCAGCCCTCGTCACTTGTACCTAACTATACCCGATCCTTGATGGACAATATCTCTATGTCTAGCCCCTAAGACTCCATTACTCTGCTTAGTAGGGAAAAGGTAGCCACTAAACTCCCCATAGTGCCCTGAGCTTGGCTTCGGTAGTGTAACCCGTACTATCCCACAATTTCGAGTATCTGTCATTCCTAAAAAGTCATACTAGCCAAAACTCTCTGTGACTTCCGACTGAGTGCATCAGTCACCACGTTTGTCTTACTAGGATGGTAATGCAAAGTGAAGTCGTAGTCCTCCAAGTACTCCATCCACCTGTGTTGCCTCATATTGAGATCCCACTGTGTAAAGATGTACTTCAAACTCTTGTGGTCTGAAAACACCTTAAACTGCTCTCCCTATAAATGGTGGCACCAAGCCTTCAAGGCAAATACAATGTCCGCCAATTCCATATCATGCCTAGGATAATTATGCTCGTGGTTCTTTAACTGCCGAGAACCATAAATCACCACCCTTCCAGACTGCATCAAAACACACTCAACTATGTCCTTGGAAGCATCAGTACGTACCTCTGTCCCCTCTCTAGGACTATCAGAATAGGAGCTGAAGTAAGCCTCCTCTTCAATTCTTGGAATGCACTCTCACACAAGTCATCTCACTGAAACTTGACCTCTTTCCGGGTCAATCTCGTTATAAGTGCAGCTAGTTAGGAGAATTCCTCAATGACCCTCTTGTATAACCCGCCAATCCCAAGAAACTATGTATTTTGAAGACTGACTTCGGCCTCTCCTAACTCATGACTGCCTCAACCTTTTGAAGGTCCACAGATACACTCAAAGTCGACACCACGTGTCCCAAAAACTTCATCTCCGTTAGCCAAAATTCATACTTGTTGAACTTAGCGTACAACTGATGGCCCCTCAAAGTCGAGAGAATAACCCTCAAGTGACTCTCATGCTCCTTCTCAGACTTGGAATAGATCAAAATGTCATAAATGAAAACCACGGTAAAGTAATCTAGGTAGGGTTAGAACACCCTATGCATGAGATCCATGAATGCTATCAGGGCATTTGTCAATCTGAATGACATCACTGTGAACTCAAAATGCTCATACCATGTTTTGAACATCGTTTTAGAAATATCTGCCTCCCTAATCCTCAATTGACGGTAACTCGTGCAGAGGTCTATCTTGGAGTAGACCCGCGCCCCTCTTAGTTGATCAAACAAATCATCGATCTTTGGGAAAGGTATCTATTTTTTATAATAACCTAATTCAACTGTCGATAGTCTATACACAAACGAATGGTCTTATCTTTCTTCTTAGCAAACAATACCAGAGCGCTCCAGGTGAAGTGCTCGGTCTAATAAGGTCATTCTCTAATAATTCTTGCAATTGGACCTTGAGTTCTTGTAACTCAGCTGGCGTCATTCTATGTGGAGTTATAGAAATAGGAGATGTACTAGGATACAACTCAATAGTGAAGTCTACATCCCTATGTAGAGGTAATCTCGATAGTTCATCTAGAAAAATATTCTCATACTCACAAACCACCCGAGGTAGACCCAACTGTTGTCTTGCCTCATCCTCCAAGGTAAGGGTTACTAGCCAACCCATCAACTTTCCATGTCATCGATAGTCATACACGGCTTGGGGTAAAACATCATATTTTTCTCCCTGAAACTTGAAACAAATACCCTCCGGTGTATAGGTAATGACCCTCTTACAGTCACAATCAATGACGACCCGGTGTGCCGTCAACCAGTCGATCCCAAAGATGACATCAAACTCTGACATGTCCATGACCCTAAGGTCCACGGTGAGTAGAATCTCTGAAATTTCTAGCTCACAATCCTAACATATCTGATCAACACTCACTCTAGTCCCTAGAGGAGAACTCACATACAATGACTCTTCCAAGGTCTTGACCTTTAAATCCAAGTTTCTCACACATGATGTAGATACGAATGAATGAATGCGATGTACTAGAGTCAAATAACACCCTAGCCCATAATCGAGAGAGTCAAAATGTACCCTGAATGACTGACTGATCCACTGACTCAATCTGAGGTGTGATAACATAGACACGCCCCTAGGTCCCCGAAGTCTCGGCTTGCATGCCTTGTACTTGGCCTCGGCCCATGCCTTGACCAATCTGTCCTGAATGCAAAGTCCCTGTCCGTGAAGTGGTAGGGGCTTGAGTAGTACCCTCGAATTGGTACTAACTTCTTGGCTCTTAATGGGATAAGAAGGAATGTAATGTGTCTGTGACTGCCCTACTGATGAATGGGACTGAGATGTCCTAAACCTTTGGGATCTCTGCCTCTAAGGATAATCCCGCCTTACAGGACCTGACCGATAGCAATGATAACAAGTCCTCTGACCTACCTAATACGAGGTCCTAATGTTTCCTCTGCCTTGGAAAGATCGACCTTGGCCTTGGCCTTGATTGTTGTGGCCTTGTCCTTACTGTCCCTGAGGAGTAAAAGTCATCTACTTCTTTCCTGAACTAGAAAAATATGATTGATCCTCCTTCTTTTTGTCCTTAGCACCTACCTCTCGGATGTTTCATGCGTCATCAACCTCTCTCTCAATAGTTATAGCTATCTCGACCATCGAGTCCAAGTCTTGCAGGCGGTGGCCCATAATTTTACCCCAATTAGACAACTTCAACCTATCCTCAAACCTTCTCACTTTGGACAAGTCGATGGCCACATAGTCATCGACGAAATGGGCTAACTTGGTGAACTTAGTCATGTACTCCATCACCGTCATAGTCCCTTATCTCAAGTCTAAAAACTCTCAAGCTTTAGCTTGTCGAACAGCTGCCAGACAATATTTACCTATGAAGAGCTCACAAAACTCTCCCCATGTCATCGTCACCAAGTTCTTTGAGGCCTTTTTCCAATCTCACCATAGATGGACTTCTCATTCTAGTTAGAATGCAGCTAGCCTTATCTTAGTGGCATTGGAGGTGATCTTCATAGTCTCTAAGATCTTGTCAAGTTACTGGAACCAATGGTCGACCACCATCGAATCCACCCCTTCCACGAAAGTCGGAGGCTTATGTACCTTAAACTTCTAGAGGTTAGTTGAGTCTCCCTGGCCCACATTGGTGTTAGTTTGTACAATGGTAGCCATCATACTACCAATAGCCTCCATGAAGTCTTGTTGGTCAAAGGCCGATGGTGGTTGGTTGTTGTTCCGCCCACCGCCTCGGTCACGTCCTCCTCCTTTATTTGTCATCTACAACCTGAACCATCCAGTTCATTCTTTTTTCAACCCCCAAGGTTATGTTCTCTAACTCTAGTGTCTCTTTTTCATATACATTCAATCATATACATAAGTGACATATCACATAGCACATAACATGTAGCATTTAAAGCACATAATATGAAATACACAATGGATGCAATGGTTTAAACCAATGCCCCTCAAGCCCTAGGTAATTGTATACATATGCTCTGATACCAAGCTATGACGCCTCTAAAATTGGGGGTCCTTTATCAACCGTTGACCACCCATCAACCCGCAGAAATACCCGTGATCGACGCACTACCTGACATCACATCAATAGCATCTCCTAAACTAGGATCACAAAAAAACACACAATTTGTGCAGAGTCACCCTTGTACTGGACACTCCCAAACACATAACTTGTTTACATTAAATCACATGACCAATCCAAGGCCCAATATACCACAATTTATACTCCATTATTGTCCATTTACATCATTTGTATAAAAAGACACAAAGCCCTAAAGCATGTCAAATCATTTTTAAAATTTCAGATTTTTGAAAAATCTACAGGTTGGTTTTGCCTTTTGAAAAAGTTCTACCGTAGAACAAGTGACATTCTACCGATAGGCTTTGCCCAGAATTGTCTGTTTCACCGATTTTTTATTTCCAATTACTTCCAATCCATCCCATAACCATCAAATACATGTCTAATGAAGTTCTTCCTATAAAACATGTTTCATACGAGTTCAACTATAGACATTTCATAAATTTAAATGTCAAAAATTATCTTTTCATAAAAATTTTACAAAAACATGATTTAAAAGCCACATGTCGGCTTTTCTTCATCCTTGAGACTCAAAATGTGCACCGTCCCTCAATGTGAATCCCGCACCTGAAATGTTTTCCCATAAAGGGAAAGTCACGCTCAATAGGGTATCTCCTAAAGAGGTCACTCCTCAACCTAGATGTATATGAAATGTTCACATGCAATAATTCAACAATCCTCAACATCCACAGCAAGGATATGCATTCAATGTTGGAATTCACAATGTTATGCCTTGAATTGAGATGAGACTCAATCACACACATTAACCCCGAGCCCTTACTGGCTCCTATAACACATGCTATGTCAATGTGTATGAATCCGTCATTTATGTGACATATCAAATGACATTTATAAACCCAAGGCCTTGCTTGTGGTGGGTATTCATGGACTTACACCAAGGGTCACCCAACCCACATGGAATCTATGGACTTCCACCAAAGGTTCTGCGTACACCCACATACTTTTATGGATTGAACCAAAGGAGTGTGTATCCTAATCACCGGGACTTGCACCCAAGGGATCTTCATGTTCTTCTTTCTAATTCCGACCCAATTTTTTTTTCAATGCAAACCATGCAACTCAGTCAGGTCTTCGACCCAACATTCCCGAGCTCATCCGTCATCCACCAAGAGTGGCGTTTGATGACTGCCATGCACATACACCGACATAATGAGATGTGTTCGTGTATATGCAATGTTATGTACCATTACCACACTTGTTGGCATGTTCAATATGTAATGGATGTCATATAATCAATTTCAACATAAATCAACATATCATATGGTAAATTATATCACAAGCATATAATTCTCATAATTCTTCACAATGTCTACATATCAACAAACACATATTAACATTTTATCTAGCAACAACACTCAAACATGTTATCACACAATCAAGCAATAAACACACGTAATTCTCAAGGTATAATGTACAATACATAACATGCTCAAATATTACAATCTTTCTAGAAATCACAACCTAGAAATTTCTAACAACCAATTCAAGCTAGAATTGATTTTACCCAATTTCAATACTCATTTCATCAATCTTACAACAATAGGCAAGTGTTAAAAATCTGTAACAACCTACCCATTTCATATAATCACCCTAGGTTGAAAATAAACCTAATTAGGGAGAAAATCCTACCTCTTAAAGAGTAAAGAACAATTATAGGAAATTCCAAGAACCCGCTTCTAACCCAAAGCCCTAGCTTCCAAAAATCCCATTCCTTGAACTTCGGTAAAACTCGCACTTTTTGGTTAGCCGCGTAGCCTTCGTCGAGATGAACAATTTTAATACTTAGCTCGAGTTGATGCAACATCTGTAGAGTCGTAGATCGTAGAGAGGTTTTGGATTTTTCTCTTTTTCTCTCTCTTCCTCTCCAACATTGAAGACCAGCTGAACAATGGGGAGAAAATCTGATTTTCTGCCCTATTTATACCCTTAGAATGCTTGGCCCACAATCTGCCACACAACCTCCATTTTCGGGTCCATTTTCGCTCCGAAACGATTAAATTTCATCTCAGTTTGAGCTCAAAATATTTTTATTTTAATTAGCTTTAAATTATTATCCAATTTTTGACATTTTATTCCTGGTTTTGTTTATGAGGTCACCCGACAACCGATCGCTTTCGTACAACGTAAAAAATTTGACTATCTCAAAATTCGACGAAATTTGTCTAGGTAACTAGATTTCGCGAGATGAATCCAACGGTGAGGTCTGTTTTTTCATCCAAGTTCTAGAAAAATTCAGGTTTTCAACTCGTACTGAAATAACGANATGTGCACCGTCCCTCAATGTGAATCCCGCACCTGAAATGTTTTCCCATAAAGGGAAAGTCACGCTCAATAGGGTATCTCCTAAAGAGGTCACTCCTCAACCTAGATGTATATGAAATGTTCACATGCAATAATTCAACAATCCTCAACATCCACAGCAAGGATATGCATTCAATGTTGGAATTCACAATGTTATGCCTTGAATTGAGATGAGACTCAATCACACACATTAACCCCGAGCCCTTACTGGCTCCTATAACACATGCTATGTCAATGTGTATGAATCCGTCATTTATGTGACATATCAAATGACATTTATAAACCCAAGGCCTTGCTTGTGGTGGGTATTCATGGACTTACACCAAGGGTCACCCAACCCACATGGAATCTATGGACTTCCACCAAAGGTTCTGCGTACACCCACATACTTTTATGGATTGAACCAAAGGAGTGTGTATCCTAATCACCGGGACTTGCACCCAAGGGATCTTCATGTTCTTCTTTCTAATTCCGACCCAATTTTTTTTTCAATGCAAACCATGCAACTCAGTCAGGTCTTCGACCCAACATTCCCGAGCTCATCCGTCATCCACCAAGAGTGGCGTTTGATGACTGCCATGCACATACACCGACATAATGAGATGTGTTCGTGTATATGCAATGTTATGTACCATTACCACACTTGTTGGCATGTTCAATATGTAATGGATGTCATATAATCAATTTCAACATAAATCAACATATCATATGGTAAATTATATCACAAGCATATAATTCTCATAATTCTTCACAATGTCTACATATCAACAAACACATATTAACATTTTATCTAGCAACAACACTCAAACATGTTATCACACAATCAAGCAATAAACACACGTAATTCTCAAGGTATAATGTACAATACATAACATGCTCAAATATTACAATCTTTCTAGAAATCACAACCTAGAAATTTCTAACAACCAATTCAAGCTAGAATTGATTTTACCCAATTTCAATACTCATTTCATCAATCTTACAACAATAGGCAAGTGTTAAAAATCTGTAACAACCTACCCATTTCATATAATCACCCTAGGTTGAAAATAAACCTAATTAGGGAGAAAATCCTACCTCTTAAAGAGTAAAGAACAATTATAGGAAATTCCAAGAACCCGCTTCTAACCCAAAGCCCTAGCTTCCAAAAATCCCATTCCTTGAACTTCGGTAAAACTCGCACTTTTTGGTTAGCCGCGTAGCCTTCGTCGAGATGAACAATTTTAATACTTAGCTCGAGTTGATGCAACATCTGTAGAGTCGTAGATCGTAGAGAGGTTTTGGATTTTTCTCTTTTTCTCTCTCTTCCTCTCCAACATTGAAGACCAGCTGAACAATGGGGAGAAAATCTGATTTTCTGCCCTATTTATACCCTTAGAATGCTTGGCCCACAATCTGCCACACAACCTCCATTTTCGGGTCCATTTTCGCTCCGAAACGATTAAATTTCATCTCAGTTTGAGCTCAAAATATTTTTATTTTAATTAGCTTTAAATTATTATCCAATTTTTGACATTTTATTCCTGGTTTTGTTTATGAGGTCACCCGACAACCGATCGCTTTCGTACAACGTAAAAAATTTGACTATCTCAAAATTCGACGAAATTTGTCTAGGTAACTAGATTTCGCGAGATGAATCCAACGGTGAGGTCTGTTTTTTCATCCAAGTTCTAGAAAAATTCAGGTTTTCAACTCGTACTGAAATAACGAATTACCGTTTTGCTACCTTTTTTATATAAAGTTCAAATTTATCTGGATTTTTACAGTTTCCCAGGAGCTTATGGAGCCTAATAATGAGGTCATCTTCATCCTCAATAAAATCATCACCATTTACACTAGGAAAAACGTAATTAATCCACCTCAATCTGCTACTCTTGCCACACCTCTTCAACCCTATGCCACAATCACGTTCATTACCACATGGATACACATGTATGAATTTCTTCCAATATATATATACCCAAAAGAAAATAGAGGAGCCAGGGATGTTAGCTCTTTTAGACAGAGAAGTTGTTCTTCTACCCGATACATTTTTTGTTTAATGTTTGCCAATAATAGATAATTTAACCATACATAATGAATGATTTGTTATTGATGAAAATAGAAAAAAAAAAATACTAGAAGAGATGTGAATTCCCGAAGACAATCATTTGGGCACATATATAATTGCTAATTATTTAATTTTTTTTGGAACTGATCTAATTATTTAAGTTGAAGTACTATTGCAATTTGCATGCTAGTCTAGAGATATATATTAAAAATCTAAACCTGTAATGTTAGTGATGCGATTCCTATTGCCTTTCCCATGCTTCCTCACGTGTTCCATNTAAACCCAAGGCCTTGCTTGTGGTGGGTATTCATGGACTTACACCAAGGGTCACCCAACCCACATGGAATCTATGGACTTCCACCAAAGGTTCTGCGTACACCCACATACTTTTATGGATTGAACCAAAGGAGTGTGTATCCTAATCACCGGGACTTGCACCCAAGGGATCTTCATGTTCNTTGTATCCCTTTCCTCCCTTTATTTTGTTGCAATGCTAAAAGTAAAAGTGTGCGCAGTGTTTTATGCACAAGAGATGAAAAGACATATCCCTCCCTAAGTGAACAAAAAAATAGGTTAGAAAGGCGTCGAAGTATTTTTCGGCGTCTCCCCTCCGATGATCAAGTTAGTTCTTTGAAAGAGGGGAAGAAGAAAGCACCGTTTTGTATTCTTGAGGAGTGAGTTTGTGTACCTTTGCACTATGTTTTTGGGAACTATTTATACATCCAAAGACCCATCATTACTGAGGATCGAAGNGTACCATTACCACACTTGTTGGCATGTTCAATATGTAATGGATGTCATATAATCAATTTCAACATAAATCAACATATCATATGGTAAATTATATCACAAGCATATAATTCTCATAATTCTTCACAATGTCTACATATCAACAAACACATATTAACATTTTATCTAGCAACAACACTCAAACATGTTATCACACAATCAAGCAATAAACACACGTAATTCTCAAGGTATAATGTACAATACATAACATGCTCAAATATTACAATCTTTCTAGAAATCACAACCTAGAAATTTCTAACAACCAATTCAAGCTAGAATTGATTTTACCCAATTTCAATACTCATTTCATCAATCTTACAACAATAGGCAAGTGTTAAAAATCTGTAACAACCTACCCATTTCATATAATCACCCTAGGTTGAAAATAAACCTAATTAGGGAGAAAATCCTACCTCTTAAAGAGTAAAGAACAATTATAGGAAATTCCAAGAACCCGCTTCTAACCCAAAGCCCTAGCTTCCAAAAATCCCATTCCTTGAACTTCGGTAAAACTCGCACTTTTTGGTTAGCCGCGTAGCCTTCGTCGAGATGAACAATTTTAATACTTAGCTCGAGTTGATGCAACATCTGTAGAGTCGTAGATCGTAGAGAGGTTTTGGATTTTTCTCTTTTTCTCTCTCTTCCTCTCCAACATTGAAGACCAGCTGAACAATGGGGAGAAAATCTGATTTTCTGCCCTATTTATACCCTTAGAATGCTTGGCCCACAATCTGCCACACAACCTCCATTTTCGGGTCCATTTTCGCTCCGAAACGATTAAATTTCATCTCAGTTTGAGCTCAAAATATTTTTATTTTAATTAGCTTTAAATTATTATCCAATTTTTGACATTTTATTCCTGGTTTTGTTTATGAGGTCACCCGACAACCGATCGCTTTCGTACAACGTAAAAAATTTGACTATCTCAAAATTCGACGAAATTTGTCTAGGTAACTAGATTTCGCGAGATGAATCCAACGGTGAGGTCTGTTTTTTCATCCAAGTTCTAGAAAAATTCAGGTTTTCAACTCGTACTGAAATAACGAATTACCGTTTTGCTACCTTTTTTATATAAAGTTCAAATTTATCTGGATTTTTACAGTTTCCCAGGAGCTTATGGAGCCTAATAATGAGGTCATCTTCATCCTCAATAANAACATTTTATCTAGCAACAACACTCAAACATGTTATCACACAATCAAGCAATAAACACACGTAATTCTCAAGGTATAATGTAAAATACATAACATGCTCAAATATTATAATCTTTCTAGAAATCACAACCTAGAAATTTCTAACAACCAATTCAAGCTAGAATTGATTTTACCCAATTTCAATACTCATGTCATCAATCTTACAACAATAGGCAAGTGTTAAAAATCTGTAACAACCTACCCATTTCATATAATCACCCTAGGTTGAAAATAAACCTAATTAGGGAGAAAATCCTACCTCTTAAAGAGTAAAGAACAATTATAGGAAATTCCAAGAACCCGCTTCTAACCCAAAGCCCTAGCTTCCAAAAATCCCATTCCTTGAACTTCGGTAAAACTCGCACTTTTTGGTTAGCCGCGTAGCCTTCGTCGAGATGAACAATTTTAATACTTAGCTCGAGTTGATGCAACATCTGTAGAGTCGTAGATCGTAGAGAGGTTTTGGATTTTTCTCTTTTTCTCTCTCTTCCTCTCCAACATTGAAGACCAGCTGAACAATGGGGAGAAAATCTGATTTTCTGCCCTATTTATACCCTTAGAATGCTTGGCCCACAATCTGCCACACAACCTCCATTTTCGGGTCCATTTTCGCTCCGAAACGATTAAATTTCATCTCAGTTTGAGCTCAAAATATTTTTATTTTAATTAGCTTTAAATTATTATCCAATTTTTGACATTTTATTCCTGGTTTTGTTTATGAGGTCACCCGACAACCGATCGCTTTCGTACAACGTAAAAAATTTGACTATCTCAAAATTCGACGAAATTTGTCTAGGTAACTAGATTTCGCGAGATGAATCCAACGGTGAGGTCTGTTTTTTCATCCAAGTTCTAGAAAAATTCAGGTTTTCAACTCGTACTGAAATAACAAATTACCGTTTTGCTACCTTTTTTATATAAAGTTCAAATTTATCTGGATTTTTACAGTTTCCCAGGAGCTTATGGAGCCTAATAATGAGGTCATCTTCATCCTCAATAAAATCATCACCATTTACACTAGGAAAAACGTAATTAATCCACCTCAATCTGCTACTCTTGCCACACCTCTTCAACCCTATGCCACAATCACGTTCATTACCACATGGATACACATGTATGAATTTCTTCCAATATATATATACCCAAAAGAAAATAGAGGAGCCAGGGATGTTAGCTCTTTTAGACAGAGAAGTTGTTCTTCTACCCGATACATTTTTTGTTTAATGTTTGCCAATAATAGATAATTTAACCATACATAATGAATGATTTGTTATTGATGAAAATAGAAAAAAAAAAATACTAGAAGAGATGTGAATTCCCGAAGACAATCATTTGGGCACATATATAATTGCTAATTATTTAATTTTTTTTGGAACTGATCTAATTATTTAAGTTGAAGTACTATTGCAATTTGCATGCTAGTCTAGAGATATATATTAAAAATCTAAACCTGTAATGTTAGTGATGCGATTCCTATTGCCTTTCCCATGCTTCCTCACGTGTTCCATGAGAATTCTGTCTTCTTCCACTATCCAGAACCCTTTCTTGTATCCCTTTCCTCCCTTTATTTTGTTGCAATGCTAAAAGTAAAAGTGTGCGCAGTGTTTTATGCACAAGAGATGAAAAGACATATCCCTCCCTAAGTGAACAAAAAAATAGGTTAGAAAGGCGTCGAAGTATTTTTCGGCGTCTCCCCTCCGATGATCAAGTTAGTTCTTTGAAAGAGGGGAAGAAGAAAGCACCGTTTTGTATTCTTGAGGAGTGAGTTTGTGTACCTTTGCACTATGTTTTTGGGAACTATTTATACATCCAAAGACCCATCATTACTGAGGATCGAAGCAGTAGGTAGCACCCAGACATGAGGCAGTGTGCCTCCTATTTCGCATGGGGAAGCCTCATTATTAAATGCTTGGCCCCCTCCAAGCATTTAATGCTTTTCTTCTAAGCTCCCAGAGCCATCGAAAAGTCCCATCAATTAAAGGTTCATTAAATGCTTGTCTAGGATAACCACATGTCAAAAGGGGTATTTCTGTCTATTCACCCCTCAACTTGTACTTCATGCCACATGTCTAGCTCCCCTTTGCTAAGCGTCTTGTTTATTATGTCATTCTGACTTTGTTTGTTGGGGGGGGGGGGCCCCTTTTGTTTTTTAGTTTATTTTGGAGCCTTGCCAACGGCCAATCAGTAGTCTC
>CAUOFW020005280.1:1322526-1381838 GCA_963454935.2 Ilex paraguariensis
TTTGGTGGGGGGGGGGGGGGGGGGGCCCTTATGATCTTTAGTCTAATTCTGAGACTTGTCAACTGTCAATCAGTAGTCTCTCTAAAATCTGAAGACACGTGGAAAGGCCCGAGTGCATAAAGTGTCTTCGATTCTGAGGACATGTGGCTGCACGAGAGAATTGGGGGTGCCTCGATGCCGAGGAGGCGTGTCATCACCAGAGAACAGGACTTGCCTTGGTGTCGAGGACACGTGTTTGTTGGAAGGGAGGACGTGTCTTGGAGCCGAGGGAACTTGGCTTCATCAGGGATAATGATGTGCCTCAGTGCCGAGGACACATGTCAAAATCTTATTCTTCCTTAGAAGTGTCTCATCAAAAAGGTAGAGAGAGAGAGATAGAGGGAGAGAGAGAGAGAGAGAGAGGGGGGGGTTTTCCTCAGTAAAGCAGGTAATGTAATTTTGTTTTTATAGTTGTGTGGAGTTCAAATTGTGGTATTCTAGAAAGAGAGACAGAGAGAGATCGGAATGTGGAATATGCTGGACCTCTTAATATAGAACTTAACAATATATAGAAACCGTGAGGAGTTTATGAAGATTGGTGACAGCGTTGGAAGAGTGTGTCTATATGCATGCTTGGTGGGTGGATTTCACTCAAGAAAGTCTGTTGATGGAGAGAGAAAGTTAGCTGAGCCTGAAATGGCCTCCTTCCTGTTCAAATTAAGTAAATTTCAACCAGTCCTTAGCCTCACTTGAGTTTTATTAGCTCAGGTAGCTAATCAATCATCATTACAAGCTTTTATTTTTCCCATTTTTTTGGGCAATCATAATCAGCTTCTTCTACTTAAGATAAATTATTGTTACACCCATAATAAATACGAACTTAAATTTAATTTTTCGATAAATAAGATTCATTTCTATTGAGCGAAAGAATGGATTTTGGAATTTGGCAAATTGGAGAGTAATTTAAAAAGTTAAGTAACGTTGGAGACTTGGATGATTTTTTTCCCGTATTTGTTTGACTTTCGATTTTTAAATATTTTCAAACTAGCATTTTTTCGCATTTTTTTATTTTATGTTTTGTTCTTATAATAAGGATCTCTTTTAAGTTTTGTCCAAGCCTAAACGTATATACACAAATCCATGTATGGAAGTATATTAATTGAACACATTTTGGATCTTTTCGGTGAAATAGTATTTTCACTTTAAATCACTTCAAAAAGTATTTGAAAAAAGAGTAATCCTATTTGAATTTAATTTATTAACTTAATTTGTTGATCTAAATATTTATAACCACTGAATTGACAGTGAATCACAGAATGTAACTAATCCAATAGTTATGATGAATTAGGTTAGCAAATTAGGTCCAATGACGCATGAATCACTAGTTTGGCTTATATCGATATATAATTCTGCTTGAAACGCAATGACTTTGCACAATCTCAAATATTTTTTAATAATAAATTATATTATTTGGCTCATAAACTTTATCGTTTATGAGCCCCCAAGTTTTTTGTTTAATTTGATATGAACATCCGTTTAATTCTATCAAACAAAAAAAAATCCCCCTACTCAAATCCAAGGCCCCAAAGGTCTTTTCTTCTTTTTTTCTTTCTTTCCTTCTTTTTTTTTTTACTCTAGGAAAAAAGGTTGTGAGAGGGTGATCGGCGTGAAAATCCTGCTTGTGTATGACCATAATAGCTCGAACCCACTAAGTAGTCCTCGACAAGGTCATAGACGGCATGCTCCACAACAGCTCTCTAAGAACAATTACAGTCATAGTTGAACCTAGCCCCATAAAACGGCTAGAAGTAAGTTAGCAGTCTATTTTTCGTGAATCAAACCTGGTTGATTAGTATGAGGATGACTCTTACGAAGGACTATCTTGCCAATAGACCACCAAGCATGATGAAATTAATAATTTATTGACATAATCTAATATAGCCAATGAATTATTGACAAGTTCTAAAGAGCACTAAGTTCTATCGTCAATTAAGATCAATGAGTGATTAAATCAACAAATTTAGTCCAAATAGAACTCCTCTTTCCTTTATTTTCTTCTTTACTAACCCTAAAACCTTACCACCACCTTCAAACTCCCACCCTCTCTCTCTCTCTCTCTCTCTCTCTCTCTCTCTCTCTCACACACACACACACACACAGCACAGCCTCTCTGTTCTATTAGAAGCCGCACAAGCAGTCAAATTCATCTGTTGGCGTATGTGAGACCAAAGAATACCAAGGAAAATATGGAACACGAATGCAAAAATGTGAGATCAAAAAAAGATAGGAGGTTCAGAGTCAGAACTCATCGATTGCAAATTTGATTTGTGTTTCGCTTCTTGGTTTCTCTTTCATTGTCAACTATCAAATCAACACTTGGTTCTTGTCTTGAACTTTGCATTATTCTGAGCATGCGGTTGGTATAACTAGCCCTACCGACAAGTTACACGCGTGGTATCACCAACCCTAAACCTATAAATATTGGTCGTAACAGTTATCCTGTATCAGTAATGTTGATGTGGTGTAATTATCTAATAAAAAAAATTATAAAATAAATAAAATGAGACTCAATTTCTATTATGGAGATAGTTATACATTAAATGGCCGGGTGGTTAAGAATTTTTATGTTTACTTATTAGTGGACGGTTGCACCACGTGGCACTGCTGGCGGGATGTTTCGGTTAAACTCAATATTTTTTTATTCAGATGGGAATGGCGGGGTTAGGTTTAGAAGCCTTTTCTAGAAGCAATAAGTTTTTTACCTTTAAACTTTTGCTAATTTTGCACCCTCCTTACCATATATACTTTTCAATTTATTTCTAAATAGTTGTTGTTTCTATGAATGTGTAGTTCAAACTCGCATTTTCATTGCAGAAGTGTATTGTCACAACACGCTTTGAAAACGTATTTTGGAAATACACATTTACACTGAAAATCCTGGGCTAATTCTTTTTTTTTTTTTTTTTGTAAAAACAACCATAATTCATGGGATTAGTTAGAAATCACGGTGTAGGTGGAATAATGAAAGAAAAGAATGGTATTTTGGAAAGGAAAAACTAGCCTTTTCTATGGGTTAAATTGTGGGGGAGGAAAAGAGGGGGGGTTTCGCGAGGATTTTGAGTCCTATCTGTGAACTCGGTGCAAATTATCATGGGTAGATCTGTTTTGGGTTTAGGATTTGGTTAGCGAAAAAGAAGTATAGGTACGGAATGTTGGGTTTGGGTTTTGGTTCAAAAGATGATACATTTCAGTGATAATTACGCCCAGAATTCTAAAGTTCGTCACTTAATTATCTAAATCTTCTGTCATTTGAAATATTATTTATAAACATTCTAAAATTTATACGCGGGTAACACATAGATCCTTGTTGTTAATGTCCGTTAGTATATCTATTAATAAATTACTTTTAGACCCCTAAAATTTGAAACATATAATACTTAAACCCNTTAATGTCCGTTAGTATATCTATTAATAAATTATTTTTAGACCCCTGAAATTTGAAACATATAATACTTAGACTCTTCAAGTTTAAAATATAACATTTAAACTAAAAATACTCTAATTAAAGATAGAATATCAAATATTTAAAATTTTATAACCAAAATTCATGTTTTATTATTTTATTTATTAAAAAATATTAAAATAAAAATCAATTTTTCTTAAAAATGATAATTATTACTGTTGATGTCAAAATTTGAATAACCTCCACATCAGTTTGTTGGATTTTGATTACCTGAAAAAGAAGTCAAGAGACTAGAAGAGTGCTCCGGGGATTGATCCTCTGATACCTAAGTTAGTAAATAGCTCAAAGGTATAAACTGCATTTAGAAGTTCGGAATAGCATATCTGGTGCATCTTGGACTAAATGGACCCTTTCATCTTGGATCAATTTTTTCATCATCAACTACATAACATATGAAATAAACNATCTTGGACTAAATGGACCCTTTCATCTTGGGTCAATTTTTTCATCATCAACTACAAAACATATGAAATAAGCCTAATCAATACATTTGCATGTTCCATTATATCATCCATTTACAGAACACCCAAACAAAATCTCGATATTTTGAGAAAAAAATAATAATCAGTATAAATATATCAAAGAATTCGATTCAACACTTATTTTTATATAATTATACTATCTATTAGAATAAAATTAAAAAATTAAATAATGTATCAAACTGTAATAGACACAATATCTTCTATATTTAATTGAGGTAATTTAGTCGTTTAATAGATTTCATTAGTTCTATAATTAATAAAAGGTTTAAGTGTAATATTTCAAATTTGAGAGATCTAAGTATTATGCACCTATAAATTATATGGGATCTGGGTGTGTCTAGTTAAGTGTTACACGTGTACAAATTTCAGAAGATCTGTATATAATATTTTAAATGTTAAGAGATTTAAATAATTAAATGACAAACCTCAGGGCTGGGTGTAATTGTCCCTATATTTTATGATTTGTCTAAAACAGTTCATTTTTCTCAATACAAACCATCGGTCTAGTTCGATCAAATTTTATGGCGGAAAAGAATCAAAAGCGCAATTGTGACCAAATTTATTTGAAGGATTAAATTGAAATCAATAGAATAGTTTAGGGGAGAAATAGATAATTTAATTTGATTTCTAAACACCAACTTTGTTTGCCTGTAAGAACATGTGAGCCGTGCTGAAAACATAGGTAAAAACCTCTTCAGGTGTTTAGTTATCATGAAATGAAAATTGATAGAAAAAATAATTTTTTATATTCTTAGAATTTTTTACAACTAACCAATTTTTAATTTTTTTTTTTTTTTGGATATTGATACATTTTTTTAGACTTATTTGAAAGAAAATGTATGGATAAATTATTTACTCTATTAAGTTCAATTTTAATAAAACATCTTATGATTATGTATAAAATTCAAATGACCTTTTATTTATTTTTCTTGCTTACATTTCCTTAAATTATGCATAATTATTATTCTTTCACTCTCTCTCGCTCTCTCCATTACTCTCTCTTCCCTATTTTCTCTTTATCTCTCTCCATTACTCTCTCCGTTTTCTCTTTATCTCTCTCCATTAGTCTCTGTATCTCTCCCCTACTCTCTCTCTTTCATCGATAATTTATTTTATTTTCAAATATATAAAGATAGCCAAATGTTAAATTATGTGATTGATTATTGTCTTCGATAATAGTAAATACTACATTGACCAGGTAGTGAGACTAAAATAGAGCTTAACCGGCAAAATAAGCAAAATTTAAATTCTAAATAAATGAAAGTGTGACAAAAATTCATTATGTTAGTGTCACATTATTTAATTGGGTTTGGTGTCTCAATTTTTCCCATTAGTGTAGGATTATTATTTCAATAAATAGGAACTATTGCTTCCAAAAATAATATATATACGATATAGTTTGAAGGCATGACCAAATCCCAAGTATATTAAAAAATATCTGGTGTCCTATAAAAAATATTCCTACTAGAAAATATTCTCCCAACCCAATCGAATAGGAAACAATCCCTCACATTTTGACATGTTAAGAAATGTTGATGAACTGTGGATGATTGAGATTTGACATTCATATATAGCACTTGGGCTTTTTTTTTTTTTTTTATTTAAAGTGTTGTTAGATTAATTAAAAAAATAAAATCAAAAATAGAAATTAAATGATATGACGCTAACATAATAAATAAATTTAGATTTTAAATGAGTAGAAATGAACTAATTGGACCTAGCCTTGATGGTTACCCTAGATTCTCTAAAAAGTCTATACCGACCCACACAACATTTATATTATTAGGTCTCTATTTTTCGATCTTCTTTTTTTTTTTTTTTCTTTTTTTGGTTCAGCCAGTATTAATTTTTGAGTTAATAATATTTTTGATTCTTAAAGTATATTTTTTAACAGGTGAATTTATATTGTATTAATTTTGTCTATAAAGTATTCAATTCGTATCATTTTTATTCTTACATAGATAAACCGTTAAGTTTTTAACATAATGACCACGTGTTCGGTGTCATCTAAAATTTGATACATGGTAACTTTCGTCAAAAAATTTGACGGACTACCTGATTAGAAATCAAAGTGACATAAATTGAATAGTTTAGGGATCAAATTGATAAAATTGGTACAATGAAAACTAAATTGATAAAGAATACATACTTTAAAAACAAAAAATATTAGGGTAAATCACATAAATAGCCCTGAACTTTACTGTTTATTTTAAATAGCACCCTGAACTTTTATTTTTTTTATTTTATCCCCTGAACTATTTAAATAATTTTAATCAACACCTTCCATTAGATTTCAGCGTTAAATAGGTAACGACAACTGCAGAGGGAATGTTGTGAAGGGCAATTTCAACATCTCACCTATGAATGCTTTAGGCGCTAAAAATTCCCTCGCTTCAGATGCTCCTGATGCTCTGTTTTGTTACACCCAGGCTCTATTATGTCCAATTAAGAGAGAGAGAGAGGGAAAGCAAGCCATGGATGTTTACTGCCACTGTGGGAGAAGAGCAATGATGAAGACGTCTTGGACTGATATTAATCCAGGCAGGAGATTATTCTCTTGCTACATGTCCATGGTAAGTTTCTAACATGTACGGCCTGTACTAAAACGAAGCCATGGATGCTTGTTGCCACTAATGTTCTTCTGTTGTAGGTAATTTACAGATTTTAACATTTCTAAAATGCTTCGTGTACTTGTAGAATGGGGGTTGCGGGTTTTTCGACTGGTAAGACCCACCTGTGTGTGCTCATGCGCGACAAATAATTCCAGGACTTATAAAACGAGTTTTAGTTGCAGAGAAACAAACTAGCAAACAAAAAAGAAGAGAGTGCTTCATGTGGGTTGCATTGCTAATTTCGTGGTTGATAGTATGGGCATTATCCAACAATGGATCTAGTGGAGAAGCATCAACAAGAGTAGATAGTCAACTTGAACCAATTGTAAACTTTGATTACGAGAAATTGAAGGAGAAAGTGGTGAATGTGTAAAAATTGTAGTTGTAATGGGAATGGCAATATGAATTGCTTTTATCGTATTAATGGTTTGTTAAGTTAGTAAAGATGTAATGTTAATTAGTAAAGGAAATATGGAGTGGGTGTATTTGTTTGAGTTTCTTATTAGTGATCATCTACCATATGTTTATTTTTGGTAATGGATAAAAGTTGCCTAATATGCTTTAGATGAATCAGTGCCTTCAAATAGAAGACAAAAATATGATACCTGAGACTAAAAGCTTTGCTTCATAATAAGAGGTTTTTCTATACAAAACACAGCACTTGAGCAAAACAAAGTTATGTCCAGAACAAAAAACAAAAAACTCTAGGAACCCAAAAAACAAAGAACATCCATCTGGGGAATTTTGCACATCCTTCTAAGTTTTGTCCACCTTCAACTTTGTCAATCCTACAAAATACTCAGCCACCAACCAAGCTACTGAGTTGATTGCCCACCATCCTTTTTCTTTTTTCTCATTGCTTCAGCTTGCTTTTGTAGTGATAAGCGTGTTACAACCCTCTAACCCTCTGATGAGGATGGTCTACCCTTATTGAGCTGATGAGATTGCGATATCCCTAGCCTCACAACAAAACGACCATGCGCTGCTGAATGTGACCAAGCTACATTTATGGTTGATGGTTGTGATTGAATTGGGACTGAGCTTGATGGTTGTTATTGAATTGGTAGTGAGCTTGATGGCACATTGGCTTTAAATCTTTTTACCTACATTGAAATATAACATTTGAGTATGAAGGTAAATATGATATGATCATACCAAATAACTAAGTATCATTAAGTAGTAGACACTCACAGGCAATTTAGGTCTTTTGCCACTTGTAGCATTAGTTGAAACAATTTTTCTCACCCTTGGGACTAACTTTGGTAGACTGTTTGGCCCTTTGCAACTTCTTTGGTTGTGGCCAACGTTACCACATTTGCTACATGTCATCTTAACTCTTTTCCTACCCAATTTCCCAACTTTAAGAGGCTCATCAAATTCTCTTCTTCTTGCTTTCTTTGGTCTGCCTGGTTGCACTTGAGTTATAGCTGGATCTAGGGGTATTTTTCTTGTTGGAGGCCATAAATCACTTCCATTGATAGGATGCAAAACATGGTCATATGTCTTTAAGTACATCTCTTTCTTGAAACAATCATGAACAAACAAGTGAGGGTCTCTGCCATGATAGTGAATTGCTGACACAGCATGAGCACATGAAATTCTACTAAGGTCCCATTTCCTACAACTACAACTTCCGTCGTTTATGTTTACGACAAATTCAGCCCCATCATAACATAAAACTTGAAAACTATGCAAACCATTGCAGGTTCACTGTTATTTGTACATTGTTGCCTCATGTTTGTATCTTCACCTAAACCACCAAACTCAGCCACATTGTCTACATATGTGTCAAACAAGTAATCATCAATTTCTTCCGCACCACTGTTAGACACTTCTTCATAATTTGATGCATCGGAATGATCACCATCAACTGCATCATACTTTTCCTGTGCATCATATTCTTCTTGTGCATCATATTCTTCCTGTGCATCATTCTCATTAACCTCATCTTCGTCACCCAAGTCATGTTCCAGGTATGCTTATATTACGTTGTTCTTGGGAGCCAATTCTAGCATTCCTAATACATCAATGTCATCATTCAACACCCTCAAACCATCAATGAGCTTCATTCCAGCAACTCTATAGTGATACCTAGTAACCAATTCACACTGTAATTCTTTTGTCATTTCACTTATCTCAGGGAGAGAGATCTTATCAACATCACACAAATCAAAATGGTTAACTTTCCCTCCTAAGTACATTCTGCGGGGCATATACTTGAACTTACCACCATAATGCATCTCTATAGTGAAAAAACTTGGGTACAGACCTGCTAATGCATTGTGAAGCCAACACAAGAATAAATTACAATCAAATTGTAGTCAAATAAATTAGTTCGATGTTATAGTCAAACACCCAAATTATTTAAGGAACACAATGCCCNTCAACTGCGTCATACTTTTCCTGTGCATCATATTCTTCTTGTGCATCTTATTCTTCCTGTGCATCATTCTCATTAACCTCATCTTCGTCACCCAAGTCATGTTCCAGGTATACTTATATTACGTTGTTCTTGGGAGCCAATTCTGGCATTCCTAATACATCAATGTCATCATTCAACACCCTCAAACCATCAATGAGCTTCATTCCAGCAACTCTATAGTGATACCTAGTAACCAATTCACACTGTAATTCTTTTGTCATTTCACTTATCTCAGGGAGAGAGATCTTATCAACATCACACAAATCAAAATGGTTAACTTTCCCTCCTAAGTACATTCTGCGGGGCATATACTTGAACTTACCACCATAATGCATCTCTATAGTGAAAAAACTTGGGTACAGACCTGCTCATGCATTGTGAAGCCAACACAAGAATAAATTACAATCAAATTGTAGTCAAATAAATTAGTTCGATGTTATAGTCAAACACACAAATTATTTAAGGAACACAATGTTCAATACCCAACACCCACCACCCAAATTCCTTAAGTAACACAGTACCCCCAATGCCAACACCCAACAAACAAATTCTTTAAGGAACACAGTACTCAACACCCAACGACACTACACAACACCCAATTTCTTTAAGGAACAATAATACATAAAACCCAACACTCAAATTCTTTAAGGAACACAATACCCAACAACATTACCCAACACCCGATTTCTTTAAGGAACAAAAGACCTAAAACCCAATACCAAACACCGAAAAGCCAACAACACGAAAATTAGTCTAATACATAATACCCAACACCAAACAACCAAAATTATAGGTATGAGATGCAATACTTACAGTAGACTTGTTGTAGATGGAAGATAACACCCGCTGTCCACAATAATCGAGTCATTGTAGTCTAGTCGTTAAATGTAGGAGATGGGAAGGAGATGAAAACATTCAGTCAATATGCTTGCGAGGAACACAAAACCCTAACCCTAACACATTCTTTTTGATTCATTCGTTGAATATAGGAGGTGAACAGTCTATGCCTAGGAACAGAGCATCAGCATCTGAAGTGATGGAATTTTAGGTGCCTAAACCATTAATAGGTGAATTGCCGAAACTGCCCTTCACAACATTTCATCTGCAATTTCCATTACCTATTTAATGCTGAAATCTAACGAAAGGTGTTGATTAAAATGATTTAATTAGTTCAGGGGTAAAATCAAAAAAATGAAAGTTCAGGGTGCAATTTAAAACAAACAGTAAAGTTCAGGAGCTATTTATGTGATTTTCCCAAAATATTATTAACTCTTAATTTTTTTTTTTCAATCATCATTAATTGAGATTTCATTGGAAGCAAAATTGTTTGGTGGAGCATTAATCTCGAATATTTTTCTCTTACCTGTCAAGGACGTCACGAGTCACCAGTGAGCAAGAGTACTACAGTCCTTAAAAATGGATGGTAACCCCAAAGATCTGCTTTAGAACTTGTCGTCGATCACCAGGACTAGGTACATTACTCGCGCGTGTGTGTGTTGAGAGAGAGAGAGACCAAGACATTCACAAATGAAAGTTCCTTCAAGTTTTAAAAGAATATCAAAACCTCCAAGGCTACCTCAAGGGTAACGGCACGTAAATTTAAATATCTTAAATTTAAATTTTAATAATTTTTTAAAGTCAGTGTATGAGAAATTTTTTTCATAAATATTCTAATATGAACATAGATGACATGTCTTTAATCGAACTAAAGAGAAAATTAACCGAGATGCGCGTAAACTGGTCCAAATATCCTGACTATGNATAGATGACATGTCTTTAATCGAACTAAAGAGAAAATTAACCGAGATGCGCGTAAACTGGTCCGAATACCCTGACTAAGGAATAAAAAAAGAGAATATCAAGGAAGCTAAAGTAAGGATACAGACAAAAGTGTTATATCCAATAAAAAACGAACACGAGAATACGATAAAATTTAAAAATAGAGGACACCAATAAGATAAAGATACAACTATTAAAATAATATAATATATTTTTAAATAATAATAGGGTTGTAATAAATTATAATAATATTAATAAGAAGGCTAGCAAATTTTCTTTTTCTTCTTAAAATTGATATAGATAAAAATTCACAATTTTCATCAAATATCATTACCTTCATTAACATCTATAGTATATAGTAACATAAAAAAATGGGTAAATTTCACTAACACCCTTGGAAAATAACCTAATTGTAGGGACACCCCTTATATTTTTTGAAATATTATTGCCACCCCCGTTAGATTTTGTCTTTAATGGAATAGACGAAAATTTTACTTTTACATAATTACCCTTAACACAAAACTCTTTTTACTTATTTACCCTTAATAGAACACTAAATTTCATTAATTTAGAATTTAATTTTATTAAAATTAATTTTCAATATCATTAGTTTCATCAATTTATTTTATCAATTAACATTTACTTTCATAAATTCAAATATTAATTTCATTACACTACCACTAATTTCATTAATTTAATACCAGATTAATATTTTAAAATTTAATTTTGTCAAATTAATATTCAATTTATTTAATTTAGAATTTAGTTTCATCAAATTGACATTTAATTTTATTAATTTAAATATTAATTTCATCACACTAACACTAGTTTCATTAATTTAACACAAAATTAATATTTAATTTCATCAAATTCATATTCAATTTCGTAAAATTAACATTTTAAAATTTAATTTATTTGATTTAGAATTTAGTTTCATCAAATTGAACTTCAATTTTATTCAATTTACACCTATTTAATAATTTAATATCAATTAACATCATCACACCCCTATCCTGTTAGATGTCAAAATCAACTTCATGTTATAAGTGAACTAGAAAATCAAATTGGTATTAATTTGGTGAAATTAAAGGTTGATTTGAGAAAATTTGAATATTTATTTTATAAAATTTGAGGTCAATTTTGTGTTAATTGGATAAAATTGTATATAATTTGGTATTAATTGGATAAAATTGAATGACGATTGGGTGGATGTAATACTAATTTTATGAAATTGTATGTTAATTTGACAATGTTCAATGTTAATTTTAGAAATTTGATGGTCACTATTATAATTAATTTGGTGTTTAATTAAATTGGACATTAGACTTGTTTGGGTTATTCAAAAAGAGAATAAAGAATATTTGAGTATAGAAATAATACTTTATAATTTTACATTTAAAGGGAAAAATTGTAATTTAAGTGAGAAAATTCGTTAACATCATCACTTTTTGGCTTTATCAGTAACATCATTGACAGTAGGGGTAATAATTGAAATAGACATTTAAATTATAGGGGCTACAGTGATATTTTAGAAACTATAGGGGTCATCCTATAATTAGGCTATTTTATGGGGGGTGTTAGTAAAATTTACCCCAAAAATATATTAATAAAATACACCTCATTTAATAGTTAACATTTATTGTTTAATATAAAAAAAATTATAACTGTGTCCTGACTATATCCTAATTGTGTTCAACTATATTTACTATTTAAGACATTTTTAATCGTGTCAAACACGTGTCTGGCCATATCGGAGATTGTTAAGACACTCCTCTAAAAAAATATCTGTGCTTGCTGGCAATGAATTAAGTAATTTGTATTCTGTCTGCAGTTCAAACATTACTAGTTTGATACATACCGTTTCTGAATCTTTTGAAATGGGCCTTACACTAAAGAAATGGATGCTATGCTGCCATGTCGCATTAAACGTCATTGGAGTTTCGGAATACCCAACAGTTACATATGTGTGGAAGACAATGATTATTATGAGGTCTTAGCTAGGTCCATGCACGTGGGGTACAATTCAAAACCTACTATCCCTCTGAAAAGATTGATTTTGATTCTTTCCAAACATACGGATGCCATGTTGCCACAGCACACAAAACGTCATTACAATTTAAACTTACTAATCTATGATGATTGATTTTTTCTTTTTTTTTGTTTTTTGTTCGAGAGGGGGTTGAATGTAAAATTTGAACTACTTAAGAATCTAATGAAGATTGAGTTTGACTTTTTTTTTTTTGAATNACTTACTAATCTATGATGATTGATTTTTTTTTTTTTGTTCGAGAGGGGGTTGAATGTAAAATTTGAACTACTTAAGAATCTAATGAAGATTGAGTTTGACTTTTATTTTTTGAATTGAATGTTGGACTAAAAATGTGGATACAATGTTGCCAGGGGACAGCAAATATCACTAGAGTTTCGGCTACTAAACTCAGCATGGAATTTGGGTTGTGTACAGTAGAATGGATACAAGCTCCAAGATACAGTTGACATTGTCTGCAAAAGATTTTTGGGACTCGTACTTGATAATGGTGGTTAACGGGAATTAATAGAAGCATCGTTTAAAATGCTGAGTTTATATTGTATCTGATAAAATGCTTCCATGGTAATTTGTGATTGAATGTACAAGTCAGTCACATCAGCATGCCGCGTAGTCCGTATAACCCAGTTCTTGTTATGTGCGGAGATGACTGTTTAGGGTAGGTACAAAACTCTAGTTCCTAGAATAGGGGGCTTCAGTCATTTTAGTAGGGCCCGTAATTTGATTCACTGATTTGGGGGCATCGGAGAAAATTAAGTTGTGAGCCCACATTTCTCAAATTTAGTAATTTGTTTCTTCACGCGAATTAGGAATTTGGGCCCACAACATATTTTTTTCTAGTTTTGAAATCAAATGAAACTTTAACTTTTTTGTGGTCCCAATGAAGCAAACAACAGGACTGAGGGGACCCTTACTGGGCCTGTTACCAGTTGTCGGCGGCTTATGTGGTAAAGTTCTCTTTAGATAATAGTAGAATAGTTTTGTTTGTTACCTTCGACCTCTACATTTCATCAGTACCACTTCCATATCATTGTTCTATCTCTCTCTCAAGCATGGCCATCGAGGATTAAATTCAAAATGTCTATATATACAGTTTGTTATAGAGTTAATTCCACAACATTAAGTTATTGAAAAAATAAACTTGGAATTTGAAGCCTATGACAAATTTAAGAGAGAGAAAAACTTGTCGAACCTGAAATAAAACTCTACTTTCTATTCAAATTAAGTAAATTTCAACCTCTCCTTAGCTTCACTTGAGCTTTATTAGCTCAAGTAGCTAATCAATCATCATCACAACCTTTTATTTTTCTCATTTTTTTGGGCAATCATAATCGGATTCATCTACTTAAGAAGAGAAATTATTGTTACACCCATAATAAATTCGAATTTAAATTTAATTTTTTGGATAAATAAGATTTATTTCTATTGATCGAAAGAATGAATTTTGGAATTTGGCAAATTGAAGAGTAATTTAAAAAGTTAAGTAACGTTGGAGATTTGGATTATTTTTTTCCGTATTTGTTTTACTTTCGATTTTTAAATATTTTTAAACTAGCATTTTTTTTTTTTTGCATTTTTATATTTTATGTTTTGTTCTTATAATAAGGATCTCTTCTAAGTTTTCTCCATGCTTAAACATATATACACAAATACATGTATAGAAATATATTAATCGAACACATTTTCGATATTTTTAGTAAAATAGTATTTTCACTTTAAATCACTTAAAAAAAATATTTGAAAAAAGAGTAATACTATTTGAACTTAATTTATTAACTTAATTTGTTGATCTAAATAGTCATAACAATTGAATTGATAGTAGATCACAGAACACAATTAATCTAATAGTTGTGATAAATTAGGTTATTAAATTAGGTCCAATGACGCATGAATTGCTAGTTTGGCACAAACTAATTATATCGATATGCAATTCTGCTTGAAATGCAATGACTTTACACAATCTTAGATATTTTTTAATAATGAGTTATATTATTTGGCTCATAAACTTTACCATTGATTTAAATTGAATCTTTAAATCAAATATGTCGTAATTGACCCCCCAAGTTTTTAATTTAATTTAATCTGAACATCCGTTTAATTTTATCACGCAAAAAATACCCAAACTCATATCCAAGGCCATGAAGGGTCTTTTCTTTTTCTTTCTTTCTTTCTTTCTTTCTTTTCTTTTTTTCTTTTTTTTTCCCTTAAAAAAAATGTAGTGAGAGGGTGATCTACGTGAAAATCCTGCTTGGGCATGACCATAGTAGCTCGAACCCACTGAGTAGTCCTCGAGAGGGTGCTAGACGGCGTGCTCCACAAGAGCTCTCTAAGAACAATTATAGTCATTGTTGAACCTAGCCCCACAAAATGGCTGTAAATAAGCTAACAATCTATTTCTCCGTAATCAAACTTGACTGATTAGTACGAGGATGTGACTCTTACGAAAGGTTATCTTGTCACTAAACTACCGAGTTCAATAAACTTAATAATTTATTGACATAATCCATTATAAACATTGAATTAGTGACAGGTTCTAAAGAAGAACACTAAGATCTATTGTCAATTAAGATCAACAAGTGATTAAATCAAGTCCAAATAGAACTCTACTTTTCTTTATTTCTTCTTTACTAACCCTAAAACCTTACCCCACACCCCTTCTCTCGCTCTTTCACACTCACACACACACACACACGCACGGCCTCTCTGTTGTATTAGAAGCCGCACAAGCAGTCAAATTCGTCTGTTGGCTTATGTGAATTATTTGGACATGCTGATGGGTTTTTGTTCTGAAAACTAAAAAAGCAGATCTCATGGCTCCATTCACCCACATGCAATGTTTCCACAATATAACCTTGACTGGGACCAAAGAATACCAATGAAAATATGGAACACGAGTGGAAAAATGTGAGATCAAATAAAGACAGGAGGTTCAGAGTCTGAACTGACCGATAGCAAATTTGGTTTGTTTTTTGTTTTTCGGTTTCCCTTTCATTATCAACTATCAAATCAACACTTGATTCTTGTCTTGAGCTTTGCATTATTTTAAGCAAGTGGTTGGTATACCTAGCCCTACCGCCAAGTTACATCCATCGTATCACTAACCCTATATCTAGGTGTAATAATTATATCACATCAATAATATTGATGTAATATAATTATCTACTATAAAAATTGCAAAATAGATAAACTGAGGTCCAATTTTTATTATGGAGGTATTTATGCATTAATTTGCTTTGTGGTTAAAAATTTTTGTGGAACTCACTTGTTAATTTGTTTAGTTATTAGAGGAAGATTATAGTATGTGACACTGCTGACCTAATGTAACAGTTATGATAAATATTTTTTCAATCCAATGTATGGGAATGGCTGGGTTAGGTTTAGAAGCCCTTTCTAGAAGCAATAAATGTTTTACTGTAAATTTCTTGCTAATTTTGTACCTTCATCACCATATATACTTTCCAATTTATTTCCAAATAGTTTTTGTTTTTATGAATGTGTAGTTCAAACTCGCATTTTTCAATGTAGAAGTGTATTGTTACAACACGCTTTGAAGCGTGTTTTGGAAAAACACATTTGCGCTGAAAATCTTGGGCTAAATCATGGTTTTTTTTAATAAAAACAACCATAATTCAGAGGATTAGTTAGAAATCACGGTATGGGTGGAATAACGAAAGAAAAGAATGGTATTTTGGAAAGGAAAAACTAGCCTTTTCTATGGGTTAAATTGTGGGGAAGGAAATGAGGGATGGGTTTCGGGAGGATTTGAATCCTATCTATGAACTCGGTGCAAATTATCTTGGGTAGATGACTAGATGTGTTTTAGGTTTAGGATTTGGTTAGTGAAGAAGAAGTATAGGTACGAAGTGTTGGGTTTGGGTTTTGGCTCAATTGGTGATATATTTAAAGGATAATTACACTAAGACTTCAGAGATTTGTCACTTAATCATCTAGATCTCGTGCCATTTGAAATATTATACACAGACACTCTAACGTTTGTACGCGGATAACACATAGACACTTGCTGTTAATGTCCATTAATATATCTATTACTAAATTACTTTTAGACCCCTGAAATTTGAAGCATGTAATACTAAGATCTTTTAAGTTTAAAATATTGCACGTAAAACAAAAATATTTCAATTAAAGATAGAATATCAAATATTTAAAATTTTATAATCAAAATTCATGTTCTATTATGTTTTTTATTAAAATAAAATTAAAAAAAAATCCATTTTTTCTTAAAAATCATTATTATTACTGTTGATGTCAAAATTTGGATGGCCTCTACATCAATTTGTTGGATTTTGATCATTTGAAAAAGAAGTTAGAGACCAGAGGGGAGCTCCAAGGATTGATCCTCTGATGCCTAAGTTAGTAAATAACTCAGATATATGAACTGCGTTTAGAAGTTCAGAAGTTCAGAGTGACATATCTTGTTCATCTTGAACTAAGTGGACCCTTTCATCTTGGATCAATTTTTTCATCTTAAAATACAAACATGTGAAATAAGCCTAATCAACATATTTGTATGTTCCATTATATCATCCATTGACATAAAACTAAAACAAAATCTTGATTTTTTAGAAAAAATAATAATAATTAATATAAATATATCAAAGAATTCAATTCAATACTCATTTTCATACAATTATACAATCTATTGTAATAAAATTAAAAAATCAACTAAGGGGTCAAACTATAATAGACACAATATCTTCTATCTTTAATTAAAGTAATTTAGTTGTTTAATAGATTTCTTTACTTCTATAATTAATAAGAGATCTAAGTGTTATACGCCTATAAATTGTAATAGATTTGAGTGTAATTTATTAATAGATATACTAATGACATATGTCTAAGTGTTACACGTGTATAAATTTTAAGAGATCTGTGTGTAATATTTTAAATGTTAAGAGATCTAAATAATTAAGTGACAAACCTCGGTAGACTAGGTGTAATTGTCCCTCTATTTTATGATTTGTCTAAATAGTTCATTTTTCTCAATAAAAACCATCCGTCTAGTTCCATCAAATTTTATGGCGGAAAAGAATCAAAAGCACAATTGTGACCAAATTTATTTTAAGGATTAAATTGAAATCAATAGAATAGTTTAGGGGTGAAACAGATCATTTCATTTGATTTCTAAACACCAACTTTGTATGCCTGCTGGAACATGTGAGCCGTGTTGAAAACAAAGGTAATGTTATCATGAAATGAAAAATGATGAAATAAATAATTTTTTTTATTCTTAGAATTTTTGACAGCTAATCAATTTTTTATTTTTTATTTTTTGATATTTATATAATAAAACAGGAATGTGTTTGAATTTTATTTCAGTCATATTTTTCCTCTCAAAACCATCACCAATCACTTTCCTCACCCATTATCTCTTTGTCAGACTCAAACGTCAAATCATATCACTCATTTCTATCACATATTTAATCATTTATATATTTTCTCCCTAAAGATATCACACAACTCATTTCTATTATATATTTAATTATTTAATATTTAATTAATTTGTAGTTAATATATTTTGAAAAAATTTAATATAGTATAAATGATTTGTTGGATGCTCGAATTTTATATTTTATCGTGTCTTCAGGCACAGGTTATGATTAGTTGATATATATTTTTAGACTTATTTGAGAGAAAATGTATAGATAAATTATTTACTCTATTTAGTTCAATTTTAATAAAACATTTTATGATTATGTATAAAATTCAAATGACATTTTATTTATTTTACTTACTTACCTTTCCTTAAATTATGCATAATTCTTATTCTTTCATTCTCTCTCACTCTCTTCATTACTCTCTCATTCTTTCTTCCCTATTTTCTTTTTATCTCTCTTTGTTAGTCTCTCTTTCTCTCTCCTATTCTCTCTCTCCCATTGATAATTTATTTTATTTTCAAATATATAAAAACTAGCTAATACCCGTACCTGAAAGCACGACCTAATAAAAAAAATCGATAATTTAAAAAACTTTGCATTAGGAAGAGGAAAATAATACACAATCCGTTTAGGAGGCCCAATAAGTTTTTTGGCCTAACAAATTCAAAACATTTCAACATAATTTTCTCTAAAAATAAGATCTTACGAAGATGATAACCTATATTTGCAATTTATATACTTTCTTATCGTACCCTAAAAGTTTCTATAAAAAAATAAATCCTAAAAAAACCTCAACTTAGTGAGGTGAAATTTTATTGATAAATATACTTCTAAAGAAACCAGGGGAAATACAGCCTTACCCCTTACAAAAGTGTTACAACTAGGAGATTTGCTCAAAACAAATTACAAAGAAAAATAAGAAAAATATAAAAAAAGAAAAGGAAAAAAGTACCTCGTCATCTGAAATTACACTGAGCATGCCTTCCCTATGCCCAAAAAATCGCTACCATTTAACACCTCCCCCCTTTTCTATTTAAATAATCATGGTAAAATATCCTTAAGTCTTCTGGTAGCTCACCTATCACCACCTTCACATACATGGTTTGTCTACACTGTCAAGAAGACTTCCAAAAATGGTGGCCCTCGTGCTCACCAGTCCATACTCTACCACCGTCATGTCTTCCATAAAATAATTTGGATCACTGCACATCCAACTGCACCAAAAAGATTGCAAAGTTTATCCAAATTAATTAGAAAGCTAATAATATGTTCAACCATTTCGTTCGGAATACCACTTAAAAAGTTGTCAAAACAATGTCAAACCTTATTATTTTAATGACTTCAACTGACATCAAACCACATTACCGAAAATACAATTCACAAGGCTTCATATTTATAATTCATATGCCGGTGAAGGGATCTGAAGACTTGACAATCCTTGAATACATTGAAAAACCAACCCAGTAGAAACCACATAAAGGATACCAAGTGCTTAGTTATAACACCTAACTGCAGTAGTAACATAGCCAAGGATGTCAATTGCTAGTAAACCTTGAACAAGTCCACTACAAAGTAAAACTATCGTACACCACTATCTTATCATCAGTCTTGTTAGACCTACAAAAACGCAGAAGCCCTGATTTATCTTAGAACAACATTAATCAGAGACTACACAATTAATGACACCCACATCCATAAAAACAATACTCCATCTATTTCTAAATATCTGTCATTTAAGATTTTTACACAGGAATTAAGGAAACTACTAAATAACTCCAATATAAGTAAAAAATAATTACATAAGACTAAAATACTCTTATTCAATACATATTGGGAAGGAAAGGAATATGAAAGGTCATAGCTTACACTTAATCTATTAAGCACTTATTGGAAAACAGAGATAAGAGTAAATTTGGAAGAAAAAATATTTATTATGCTTTGGTTTCATAAAACGATAAATATTTAAGAACGGAGTGAGTATTTTTCGAGATGGCAAACGCACAAAAATTACATCTTTTATGGTTCGTTTGGTACGAAAGATGGAAAGTAAGAAGGAAGGATAAGTGAAAGGAATAAATTTTTCATCTATAAAGGAAAGAAAATTATTTTCTCTTCATTTTGTTTGGTAGGAGGAATGAAAAATAGAATGGATATACTTTTCATCGTTTGGTATTAGATAGAAAATGAAAGGAAAGTAAAAAATATGTACATATAAAATTACTACTTTACCCTTACTAACCTTATAATATATTGAGCACCTAATATTTTTTGCAATGACTCATTTGTGCTAACATGTTAGAAAGCATGTTGCGGAACATTATTGGGAGATGTTTGTGGGGATCCATTATTGGAAATGAATTGCAAGAAAAAATAAGGTCAAAATTCAGTTTTCTTTTGAATATTAGATGAGAATTTTTTTACAAAAATTTATCTAGCCAAATCACCTTTTTTTTTTATAATAAGAAAATTAGTAAATGTCTAGAAGTAGTGCTTTTCATTTATACACAGTGCTTTTCATTTCTAACTATCTCACCCATATCCGTAAAAAAAAAAAATGGCTTCGAGTGAAAAAATCAACCCATAGAGAAACTGACCACTGTTGGATAGTTTAACCACTAAAACCTGAAAGTTAAAGACCTTGCTTGCTGATTTACCTTGTGTTTGGTTGGATGAATGAAAAATAGTGGATGAAAAATAGGGAGGATGGAAAGACTTTCCACTGTTTGGTATGAATGAAAAAAAGGAGGGAAAGGAAAATTTGAGGGAAAGACTATCTTTTCCGCCCACCAAAATTTTTCCCCCCAAAAGTGGGCGGTGGAAAGCTGAAAACCAGCTGCTATGTTGGCTATTTTGACATTTTTACCCTTGATACCCTTCTTAAGATCCTACTTCAGTACCCACTTGCATTCCATTATCTGTAAACTCTTCCAAGACGAGGGTGGACGACGAGGTACCCGCCGGACTGAAAAATCGACTACACCGGGCTAAAGTTTGCAGCCTCTGGTAGTTTTGTCATTATCCTCTATTTTTTGCGATTTAAATCATTGGTAGGAGAAGGCAATATTAAATACTGTATTAAATTGATAAATAATGAATAAAGTAACAAGAAAGAAGAGGAAGAGATCAAAGAAATCCCCTGAGAGCAGGCTGTTTCGGAGTTCTCGAAGTCTTTCGGTGGTCAATCAATGAATTCATCTTTTTGTGCGCCTTTTTGTCATCTCCTCCCAATTCTCTTAAGCCTATTGATCACATTGGTCTCTCTCTCTCTCTCTCTCTCTTTTGTGACAATAGAAGTTGCATTGCCCAAATTGACATAGGATAGCTGGTCAGAAGGGGTCATTTGAGGTTGACTGTCGGTTGCTTTTTTTTGTGGCTTCTATTTTGGTGAGGATATGGGTCGTTAGGAATTTCAAAGGTGTAGAGTTTCAGGGTTTAATTACACAATGAAAGGTTAACTTTGGGGTCTGTTCTCAATGCTATGGACATCAACTCAAGTGGTTTTTTGTTGGCTTAGTCCAAAATGGAGAAAGGGATTTACCGAAAAAATGGATTTCAACTACAAATTTCACATTTTTTATCATACCTAATTTATAGAAACAGGTCAATTATTACTCCTTGTGAGATTGATTTTATGTGGTTTAATCAAATTGGCTACATCTTAGTGTTCTATGGCTAAATCTGAGACTAGGATTTTTATTAAATGCAAATAGCTGGAATGAATTACTATTTTGATTTTCAGGATTGAGGCATATTTTCTATGTTTGCAATAATGTGTGTACCAATGATGTAAAATGAGAAATGCTTTGCTATTGTTTAAGTCGTTCATGTAGTAGATTTCATTGATTCAATTTGAATAATAATCTTGAATTGTAAGGGCTCTCAGGCTATTGTATCTTTACCCACTTATGTGGCCAGTGTTAAAGGTCATTTTTTAGGTCTCAATAGTATTATTTAGTTGTGAAACATTGTAATATTAGGTTAATTGTATTTCATTCGAACAACATGAATATAATTTTGGATAAAAATTTCTCATGTTTTTATCATACCTATTTTACAGAAATATTATAGATGGATAAAAGAAATTGTGCTCTACTCCTTACGTTTTATTATGTCAAAGTTATTGTGTGCTTTGTTGTATTTGCAATAGACTAATTCATGTACCTTTCAAGCCTATTATTTAATTGGGTATGAATGTTGTGTTGGTGAATAACAATTGGTATTGTTATTTGATTCCTTTTTTACTTGATTCATGTAAGTTTCATGTCTATTCTTTAATTGGAAATGGATGTTGTGGTGTTGAATAATGACTCGTATTGTTATTAGTAAGACTTAAATAAGCTTAATTATTTTTTTACTTGATTATCAAATTTGAGCTTTTTTTTTGGAGTTTTTTGTGTTTCCATTTGGCTTTCATTAAATGTTATAATCATTTTTCCCTAAAATTTTAATACTTATAATAACTATGAGATTTAATGTATTTCTAATGACTAATTATTTGCTTTGTTGCCATACGTTTAGTAGATGGATGAGGAAGAGAGTTGGGAAGAAAATTGGGAGATAATGGGGAAGATAATTGTGAGGACAATCTTATGCAACTTTTAAATATTTGGGAACAAAGGCGACGCATGGCTGCAGTTTAAGTTGTTTGTTATGTAGTCCATGTACTCTACTTGATTGGAACGATGTATCATTCATGCTACGTGGATAGGTCAATTGCCCAAAGTAGTGGAGAAAGAGAGAGTGTAAGGCAGAAACTCATGACACAACTCACTTATAAAGACAAATGTCATGATATTACACGCATGAGTCCGTATGCATTTGCTCGGTTGTATGAGTTACTTTGAGGCACAGGTCGTCTCCATGATAACAAGAATGCTCTTGTAGAGGAACAATTGGTTAAGTTTCTTTATTTACTTGCTCATAAGGTAACAAACCAAGAAATGCAATTCTTTTTTCGTCGATCTAGTGAGTCAGTAAGTCGCCACTTCCATGATGTGTAGAAAGCTATTATCACTTTGGAAGATCATTTTTTGAAACAACCTATCGCGTCAGAGATCCCTCTGCCAATATTGACTAATAACAGATTTTATCCTTACTTCAAGGTGAATATAATCTTTACTTTCTCCTTGTGAGAATATCAATTTTAATACAACAAATTCTAAAAAAATTTCATACGTTTCAATTGTGTAGTTGCAATCGATGGAACACACATACATGTGAAAGTATTTGAAGTTGACACCCCAAGATATCGAGGAAGAAAAAATTTTCCAACGCAAAATGTATTGGCTGCATGTTCTTTTGATATGATATTTACATATATTTTGCCAGGATGGGAAGGGACTCCATCTGATTCAAGAAGATTAAAAAATGCTTTAAGTATAGAAGATAGACTTCTAATTCCTCGAGGTATTTTGGTTTATGAACATATAAAATTTGAGAAATTAATCTTTTCATTAAATCTCTTACTAAATATTTTCTTATTCTCTAGGAAAATTTTATCTTGTGGATGGAGGTTACATGTTAAGAAGTGGACTTATTACTCCATATAAGGGTGTCCGTTATCACTTGAAAGAATACTCCTCTCGTGTGTCAGAAAATGCTCAAGAAATATTTAATCATTGGCAGTCTTCCCTACGCAACGTAATTGAGAGAGCATTTGGAGTGCTAAAGAAGAGGTTTCCCATTATTGGGAGTGGTGCAGAAGCTTGTTATCCAGTGAATACTGTTACTGACATTGTTCTAGCTTGTTGTATTCTACATAATTATCTTATGGGAGTCGATCCTGATGAAAGGTTGATTGCCAAGGTTGATCGGAAGCTCATGCATAGTGAGGTGCACATCAATGATACTTATGACACAAGTACCAATAATGACGATGCTACGCAAGGAGCAATTATTAGGGACTCTATAGCATCTAGCATGTGGCGAGATTACGTTTGTCATAAACCGTGATTCATTTATTTTGGCTCTCCACATTTAAGTTGTAATTTTAAGTTGAAGTTAAATATTATGTTATAATATGACTAAACTGAATATGATGTTGAGATTTCTCCTATTTTTGCAAAATATTTCTTGTAAGCATTGTTATCTATTTCCCTATTATGTTGATGGTGTTCAGCGTTTTAGATTGTACAATTATGGATGTTAATATTGTGATAACTTAATTTTGTTGAACATATCTTTTTTTTATCATGCAGTGTCTCATGGGAAAGAAACAAAAAAAGAACGACACAGTTGACAATATTAAGAGGGATAATGTAACATGGAATGAATATTGGGACGAGTTTTGCTTGATGCTTTGTTAGGAGAGCAATTGAAAGGTAATAGACCCAATGGCACATGGTCATTCACTGCTTTTAACAATGTCTTGAAAACACTGAATGAAAAACTTAACTTTCCATTTGTGAAGGATCATGTGAAAAATCTCTTGAAAACTCTCAAAAGTAATTTTTTTGCATGTCATGAAATTTTCAATGGCTTAATTATGAGTGGATTTGCATGGAATCCGGAGACACAACTATGGGAAGCCGAGAATGAAGTGTGGAAAGAGCTTATGTAGGTAATATTAATAACCTTTTGTTAGTTGTAATATGGTTGCGGTTGCATATATTTCTACATGTGTTTTTTTTTTTTAATTTGTCATAGGCAAAACCAAGTGCTGCAAGATAGAGGCATAATAAGATCTGTCACTATGACAAGTTATATGATCTTTTTGCAAAAGATAGAGCTACAGGGAAAGGAGCTGTGAGCGCAAAAGAAAAAGAAAAAGTCCATCAATGGGAAAGGGAGGAAAATGATAATTTAATAGACTTTAATGATGGGGTTGATGAATTCAGCTTGAACTTTGAGCCAATGTTTCCTATTTCTACACCGTTTCAAGTTACCTCACAAACAGCTACATCATCGAAAAGTTCGAAACGAAAGGCAAGTATGTTAGATGTGATGGATAGGCATATTGAAAGCATCAATAATGGAATTAATAATGTGGCGCAAGCAATCAAGGAGGGAAATGCCATTGCAGAGAAGGGAATAGCCGTTGTAGAGAGAACTAGGCCACGTTGCTATACCGAGGAGGAAGTATTTGCTGAATTACAAAATATTGGAGTTCGAGGATCACTTCAACTGGATGCCTTTCTATTCCTGATTAAGAGTCAGGCAAACATGAGAGCATTTTTTGTTGTCCCATCAAACCTTCGTTTAGAGCTTTTGAGCAAATTGATGATTGAACACTATGATGTAGCCAATTGATTAAACCACAGTGCCGGGTATTTTATTAACTCAAGAGTATGGGGAACAGAGAGTACAAGCTTTGAGGGAGAGTAGAGAGTCGTGCTCAGGTAAAGTATGATCTTCCCCCCCCCCCCAATGTTGGTGGGGCTTACAATTTATAGTCGCTCTTCTAACAGATTTGGGCAAGATATTATTAAGTAGTTGGCTAATTTGTTGGATCTGGTGAGCTTTTCTCAATGTGCTTGGCAGTTGCGGTGCTCTCCATGAGATTCTGTCAAAGGATGGGGTGGGGTGTTGACCATCTCCAGGGTAGCGAGAATAGGGCTTTGGATGACCTTTCTTGCTCTCTTAGCTCCTTGAGCTGCTGAGCTTGACTAGGCTGACCACACTGATGAGCTTGATCGGGTAGAGCTGATGAGCTTAAACGGGTTGAGCTGATGAGCTTGACCGAGTTGGCCACACTGGGCTGGATTTGTTGGATCTCTTGGAGTCGGACTATAAACTTGAACCGGACTTATAACATGAGTTGGGCCTTTGGACTTGGCCCATTATTTTCCCCCCAATGTCCTATGTCTAATGGAACTTGGAAAAGAGTGCATTCGATTAAGTTTGAATTTTTGGCTTACCGGCACAATTGGAAAAACTTCGGGAGGCCAAGACATCTACTACCAAGTCTTTTTTAGAATTTTTACAGAATCAATCAAAGCCAAAGGCTATGAGTCTTGTAGGACTCGCCGAGAGCGTCAATTTGATACATTATAAGAGTCATTTGGAGTAACGAAGTAAAAATTACTGTCAAAACTTCGAGCAGAGAGCTAGGTGAGCAATTTGGGCTAGCAGGCAGCTTCAGGGTGAGCTGGGCACTATCCTGGGCGAGCTGGGCAAAATTTTTTATTATTTTTTTAAAATTTTGGGAGGCTAAAATAGTTGTTTCTGAGTCTTTTTTGGACTTTTTACACCATCAATCACAGCCAATAGCTATGATTCTTGTAGGACTCGCCAAGAGCTTCAATTTGATATATAATAAGCCCTATTTGAAGTTATGGAGCAAAATTTATGATCAAAATAGCGAGCAGGAGCGCTGGGTGCGCGGACAGCCGCATGTAGGCCAGAATGGGGACTGCCCAGGTCAGCAGGCGTGCAGCAGGGGAGCTGGGCAACAGCCTGGGCGCAAGGGCAGATCCAGGCGCCTTTAGAGCTGTTTTGTGCAACTTTGGGGGGCCAGGCAGCGCTAGGCTGCCCTGTTTGGGCAAGCAAAGGTGGTCAGACACCTCTTCATGTGCTAAACTGTCACGTTTGGCTGAGCATAGAGCATCAGGTACCTCTCCAGGTGCTGGGCTGCCTTGTTTGGGCATGCAAAGAGCGTCAGGCACCTCTTCAAGTGTTTGGCTGCTTCGTTTGGGCGAGCACATAGGATCAAGCACCTCTTTATGTGTTGGGCCGCCTCGTTTGGGCGAGCACATAGGATCAAACACCTCTCCAGGTGTTGGACTGCCTTGTTTGGGTGAGTAGAGAGTGTTAGGCACCTGTCCAGGTATTGGGCTGCCTCGTTTGAGCGAGCACATAGGATCAGGCATCTCTCCAGATGTTGGGCTACCTTGTTTAGGTACCTTGGGTGAGCCTGGGGATGCCTCGGGCATTGTGAGGGAATGCCTTGGGAGATTTAGGCGAGCCTCGGGCTGCCTTGGGAAAGCCTGCTTGTGATGGCAGAAACAATGTTATTTCAAACATTAAAATATCTCACATAATTACTTGGAGAGAGAGGTAGGCTGCTTGCGCGAGAGCAAAGACATAGTTGGAGAACTGTTCGTGAGAGAGCTACACCTTTTTTATGCCTAGCTTTCGGCAACCCATGAGAGAGTCTTTAAGTTTGAGGTATAGATTGTCTGTTTGCGAACAGTGCAGAGACCAATCTTTTTTAATAACCCCTAAGAGAGCTGCTAAACTGAAGATAGGCTGCCTGTTTGAAAACAGCGCAGAGGTCAAGCTTTTTTGGCGACCCGTGACAGAGCCGCTAAACTGGAGATAAGCTGTTTGTGTTAAGAACAATGCAGAGGTCAAGCTTTTTTGGACGACCCGCGAGAGAGCCGCTAAGCTGGGGATAAGCTGTCTGTTTGAGAACAGTACAAAGACAAGTCAAGCTTCTGGTGATCTGCGAGATGATTCGAGACAGGTCAAGCTTCTAGTAATCTGCGAGATGATTCACCTCGTCTAGACCTGTTGATTTCCTCAGCATTCATATATTTTTGGATATTTGTCAATAGTTCTGGTATGCTCTTTGGTGGTCGCTTTATTATTCAAAAAAAGAATCTGGATGAACGGAGGCCTCTCAGAAAGGCGGTCATGGTGACTTTGTCATTGGGCTCCTCGATTTGGAGGACATCCTCGTTAAAACAAGTGAGATAACTTAAATAATTCAATTTGTGATAGATGAATGCTATGAATCATATGATATAAATAAATAAATATATATAGAGAGAGAGATAAAGATTCAAACTCAACTCTTTTATTATATAATTTTTTTTTATGATATTTAGACGTACCACAATTTTACAGGTTGATAAAAGTTTTTTTCTTTTGTAACAATATTTTCTTTGGATTTATTCCAGGGAACAAATCCCGAATATCTACACCTTCCTGTTATCTATAGATAGATATAACTCAAAAATTACTAACAAGAATCAAATTAAATATATGAATTTATAATTAATTTTTTTGTATTTAAATATATATACTGATAGACCATTATACATATTCGTTAAAGAGCATTGTTCTTCAGTATCATGTAATTATTAGTAAGATATCCTACTACACCAATGAAACCGAAGTTAAAATCTCACTGTGTACTTTAGATACTAAAGAATAAATTTAATCTCATCGAACTAATACTCGTAAAAATTCGAACTCAAGCAATAAGCCAAAAAAAAAATGAGTTCGAATCAATCCACCGCTAAACTATTATGCTGAACTATATGTGCGCGTTCAAGTTGATAAAAGTTGAAAAACAGGACATCAAATCAAAGCATAGTCCATGAAATCTAGCCTCGCACAAACTTCCAACACTGTCAGCTTGTCTGTTATTCCTGAACTGTTCGCATCACATCTATAAATGTTAGAACTGTAAGAAGACTTTCCAAATATCCAATTCCAACCTAATCACCCAATTCCACTCTCTCTCTCTCTCTCTCTCTCTCTCGGCTGTGTAACAACAATGAAAGAAGGAAAGGGATACAAAAAAGGTTTCTGGACACTGGATGAAGACAGAATTCTCAAGGAGTATGTAAGGAAGCATGGGAAAGGCAGATGGAATCGAGTGGCTAATATGACAGGTTTACACTTTTCTATATCTCCATGCAATAATTTAGTTTAATTATTTACTAACAAAGTCCAATTTAATAAATACACTTGAGCCGGCCATTACACTTTTTAGTTTCTGATTGGTTGTCAATGTGATAGGGTTGAAGAGGTGTGGCAAGAGTTGCAGATTAAGGTGGATTAATTATCTTTGCCCTACTGTAAATCGTGAAGATTTTACAGAGGAAGAAGATGACCTCATCATTAGGCTCCATAACCTCCTTGGAAACAGGTCATTTTCCTTTTCCCAAATACAACCATTTCATTATTTCTTCATCTATATAAATTCGGGGAAATAATTTCTATTTTGAATAATGTTATTAATATCTAATAATCAGATCTAACACAATAACTTAATCAGATCTAACACAGTAACTTAATGATGTATGGGCTGACACTATATATCGAACAACATCATTGTAATTACATCCTTCCGAATTTTTTTTATCGAAACCATATCCAATGATATGACACAAGTCGAGGTCAGTGCAACTAATAGATAATTAGGTTCCCCATGGTGTTATTGTTTTCTGTAGCATAACATCTTCAGTTTTAATATTCATATAGTGTGAAGCTTTAATATTGATTTTTTTCTTCTAAACTAACTTTAATATTCATGTAGTAGAACTTTTATTGCTTGCACGATTGTTTTTAATGTCAATGAAGCAAACTAAATAGGTGGATTAATACTGATCTTATAGGTGGGCTTTAATCGCTGGGAGAGTGCCTGGACGAACCGACAACCAAGTGAAGAACCACTGGAACACTCGTTTGAGCAAAAAGCTAGGAATCATCAACAAGGAAAAAAACAAAGCTATAGCTAATTCGCAAACCCTACCCACAACAACAGAAAAGAAGTTCAATATCTCTCAGGAGACGGAGACGAACTATGGAGCATCAGTTGGAGCTACAAGTCAAAAAGTGTTTGAAGGGGGCTGCTCTGAAGGCACAAAGGGGTTGCTTGACACACTAGAGCCAACCCTGAGTAATGATGGTTACGATAGCTCTTTTTGGTTTTTGAATGATGATTTTAACGTAAATGCTCCTGATTTAGTAGGTCTTTTGGGTCAATGTTCTCCTGATGATTTTGTTTGGAATGGATTTTAAAGTTGCTTCTTTGCTAACTTTAGAATAAAATTGTAGTAATTTTGTTTAATTTTTCAGAAATATATGTCGGTGTTTGCCGTCTTCACGGTTTTCCTTTTTTTTCGAGTTGTTCCTCAAACATCAAGTGCGCTTCGCTTAGACCCACTCCGAAGCTCTACGCCGACTTTTCATTTGGTTTCTCCAAAAAGTTTACAAGGTAGTAGTTCTTTTTCTGATTAAAGAACGAGGGGTGTTTAAAGTTTTAATTGATCGTAATTTTTTATCCTAATTGATCTTATCTTACTCTATTTAATTGTTAGTTGGAAAAATCGGATAGGAATGTAAAATATCCATCAATTTCTATATTTTTATCCCATCTGCAAAAAATATATTTATATTTTTTTATATTTTTTTAGTAAATATAAGAGTATTTGTGTGGTATAATTTATATTATAACATTGTTATTGTTGTAAATGATTGAGTTGCTAAAACATAGACTTGTTTTTTATGTAAGTTACATGATTTGTAGTGAACTACTGATCTATTGGAATAGTTATGACTTTAATGTGTTTCATATGGTTTAAACTTAAAATAATTGTTATTATATTTGTAAAACAATTATGATAGATTGAAGTTCATATTTTCTTGTGTGTTATGTTGTAATTGTTGTCGTAGTTGTTTTAGGTTTTAGTGTTATTAATTTATTATGTTGTTAAATTAGTGAATGTTATTTAATTGAATTGTTAAAATAATTCTAAAATTAATAGTTACAAAAGTGTTTACTCGACTTACTACATAATTAATCGGATAAAAAATCGAATATAAATACCACACCTAATTAGATAGGATAGATCAAGAAAAAATTCTTCAATAAGATATTAGATAGGAAAACAAAAAATTTTATTTTTTTCCCGTAGAATAGAGTTAACATCCCTATAAAGAAATGTGGAATACACACTATGCTAGGACGACAACGCATTTGATTTGGCATGTCTTGCATGTTAACCAAAGATAGCAACGTGTGGCTATAATGCTGACAAGTACAAAAGCAGCAGTTAAGGGAAAAAGGGGAAAAAATAATAATATAATTAAGATATGATCTAAATAAATTAATTATGTATCAAGTGAAATAATTTAATAATCTATAATATAAAATATAACAAATTTTAATAAGTTTATTCGACGGTCTCAAATATACTTATTCAACTGTCATCAATATTTCTCTCAAAACAATTTATATTACACCATACCTTCAAGTATGAATTACCTCTAATATTTTTATAACTATGACGGTTACATTTTTTAGCAGATTATAATGGTAAAAAAAAATTTTCTTATCAATTCGAATTCTTAATCAATTTTAGTCTGTTATATTTTTGAATAATAGGCTTTTGTGTTTGGCAGGGGGTTCGAAGGTGATAGAAGCAGTTGTGAGACCCTGTGTTATTAATGATGTTACTGCCAAAATTACTATTTAATGATCATTACATATAGTAACCAATCGTGCAACAATGTTACAAATTCATTTGATAATGAATAATTACAATGGATTTTAACAAATCAATTCCAGATACAACACAATTTTAGCATTCTAAAATTAAATGGTTATGTTAGTTGGAACATTTTTTAACATGTTACTGTTTGAGTTACTGTTGCGCTTATAAATTGGATAGAATTTCCTTTGTTTTCCAAACGTTCTATTACAAACAAATTTCTAAACCTACATCAACATATCAATTTAATATTAAGATGTAACATCCAAACCACAATTCTACATATTTGAATACTCTATTTAAACAAAGTACCAAACAGTAAACAATTACAACAAACTTCTAACCGAGCTTACAATTGCCTAAAGAATGAATAGCTTTACAACAGCACCAATTTTTATTTTTTTGGTATTTTTTTTCAATCTTGATCTTGTCTTGTACTCTTCAACAGTCCATACATTCCTATGGTTTATGAATGTGATCACCATATGTATCCGTAGAGCGTTAAGTTGTACTGGTTTCAATTTTTTTTCTATTTCTTGTAATTGTCATCAACCTATAGCACGACGTTATAATATCAATATGAATATATTAGACAATTGTAATATCAATATCCTACACAAACATATAGTATCATGATACAAAATAGTACCACACAACATATGGTAAGATACAAAATAGTAACATACATAATATAATAACATGATATAGTAACATGATACCAAGCGTAATGGATATAAACCAATTATGAAAAATTTTGCGCAAGAGTAACATTAATAGTTCCACCAATTTACATGATGTAAATATAGTAACATCAAGTTAGTAACATTAAATTCTTAACTAAATCTCAGTAACATTATCTTTAGTAACATCAGACAAACACAATTTTGTGTGCCTGTATGTTACAATTATATGGTTTGAAGATTGCACTATACATAACATTGTCCTAAAGAAATTGAAACTGTTGAGTACTCTTGTCATATCATGATTACATTAGTTCATGAACATCATTTTCAGTTGTTGAATAAAAAGGACTTATTCTCAACCAACACTTTAAAGCAAACAATAACCCCTTCAAAAGTTCAGAAACAAATTAGGGTGCATTAAAATGTATCGGTCCATCATAACCTCGTGTTCTTTTCACAATAACACAACGAATAAAAATGAAATTGTTTTAAGAAACCCAAATAGTAATACAAACTCAACCCCAATTTACACTTTTCACTACCAATTGCAAACATTTTTAGACGTATATTATGTAACATGCACTTTTAACTTTCATAGTAACACCAAAGTTTTGTGCTCAGTAACACATCGACTTTCACANTTTTAGACGTATATTATGTAACATGCACTTTTAACTTTCATAGTAACACCAATGTTTTGTGTTCAGTAACACATTGACTTTCACAAACTACAAGGCTATAAGGTGTTCACAGTAACATCAATTTTTAAAAAATTATAGTGAAAATACGATCCACAAATTGAATATTTACAAAATTTCTAGTAGTAACACACCGTCCATAGTTAAATTAGGACACTCAAAACCAATCAAGAACATCAAGATATCAACATTATGAGATACATTTTTCAAGTCCTCACATAGTAACATGATATATTTCACAAACACACAACAAAGGAATTTCGAATGTCTTACACAACGACAAAACAACAAAATCAAAAAACATAACACTTTAATATAGTAATAAGGAAATCTCAATTTTATGGTTATGAATGCAAAAAAAAAAAGCCAATTGACAGTTTGAACGATAAATCATTTTTTTTAGATCAATAAGCTAGTTATTAAACTTATATAAGTCAGATCATCATCAACACAAACAATATCTTAATTACACAGAAATGCACAAAACACAGACAAGAGAGATTACCCACAAGAACCCTCTTTTCTCATCCATTTCCTCCTCATTCTCCAAAACAAAAAACAAAAACAAAAACAAAAACAAAACACACAAAAACATACATTTAAGACAAAAATTGAAAAGGGTTTGTGGAAAGGGAAATGCACAACCAATGTGATAGTTGAATTGAGGATTAAGGATGATAATCAGACAACTTTGACGATACTAGAAGTGGCATCAGAGTCATTATCATCAGCAAAAGCAGGTGGGTTGGATTAAGAGGGGCACGAATGGTGTCATCGTCGGTGTCGTAATATGGGTTGAGGTTGTGATCTATGGCTTCATGATCCATTTCGAGACATGGTTTATAGGCCATTTCTATGGTTGTCCAACACAGTGCCAATCCCGCTATTGCTATGATTGCTGCCATTAGTGCCCACATCTCTCTCTCTCTCTCTCTCGCTCTCTAATTTCTTTGATTTTTGCTCCTGGGTTTTGGGAATGAAGAGAGAGGAAACGATAAATCATGTAAAAGTTTCTTTAAAACTCTTAAAGAAACCTTTTGTACAGAGAAGGAAACTTTGTTGCATGGACGGTTATTGTCGGATTTGAAGCCTATTATTCAAGAGTGTATATCGCTGAATGGGTTTTGTACGTCGGTGTAGAAGACGGTCAACGCAGACGTCTGTTATGCTTTTTCCAAAAGGTAGGGGTAATATAGTAAACTTAAAAAAAAGTGGACTTAAAACCTAATAAGTTTTCTTGTCGAACTTATCTCTAAACAAGTCCATCTATGAGAACCCACCCTCAATTTTCACTAAAGAAAAATAGAGGGTCTTATCAATCTTCAAATTTTAGGTTACCTTCCATCAAATACCATAATCAATTCAAAGCAGGCCACGATGCAAGGACTATATCATTGGAAAGCAACGAGTCTACTTTCTAACGCATCAAACGGTGCATAATTTGGAGTATTTTAGAGGGAGTTATGACAATTTTACTAAATATAGTTCTAATTTGTTTAGTAAACCAGAAATTGTAATTTTAATTTTTTTTAGTTTTACATCTATAAGTGTCTTATGTTTTCCAAGATTCAAGCATTTTTAGGTTTTTGTCAAAAAATTGAAGTATTAGATTTGAAAATGTAAATTGCCATTACTTATATTTGGAGGGTTGTTCCAAATTAAATCATATAATAGTCCAAGTCATGTATGAGTTGAGGGAGTTTTGATATTTGAATGAAATTACAACCTTTGACTTTTGAAAAGAAGGTTTCCTTTTTATTAAACTCTTTTTGATCTTGTTTGGATTTAAAATATCAAATTATAAAAACATTCAATGCATGTGTTGTTGGCAAGTCTAGAGTCATTAAAAGGTTGGCACGTGTTAAGATCTGAAGAAAATATGGGAAGTGATAAGCCATAACTTTAGTTTGAAAAAAGGAATAACTGTTTAGGAGTTACAAAACCAATCAACCGTCGATAAAAGAATAACAGGAGGAAAAGAAGGGAGCTGAAAGACAACTCAAACTCCCCACAAAACTTATGATCAGGGCATTCAGTAGTGTTAAAGTTAGTTTTTTAGTAGTAGTTAGTGCTGAAACGCATTCGATTGGACTAATAAAGGAGTTTGTTTTTATTGATTCATTATTCTATATATTTATCAATTTAAGAATTCATCCAACGATGTCCTTAAACAAGGCATTTGAACCCATCCACAAGTAACCGCCTGAGAACTGCCTGTCGATTGAAGTATTATGTCGATCACAATAGATTTTAGAGCAACAGTTCTGCATCTCTTTGGTGAATTGTTTAGAGTGGTGAACCTATCTACAATCCTAGATTGTTCCTTGTGTTACCACTAATTCTTCATGTTTTAGGCATCACAAAGTGAAAAAAAAATAGTTCAGAAGGATAGAATGAAAAGATATTCCAAAAAATCTATAACAAAAGTTAATAGTTAGGGTGATGTCAAACTAATTGCATAATTGAGAATGTAATGTGAAAAATATATTAGTTTGGGGGGCAAATATGAAATAAGTGTTATGGTTGAAGGGATCAATATAATGTATAATTTGTCCTTGAAATAAAATGCAAATTCAACAGAACAAATATAGGGTTCTTATATCACAACAAAAACTTCCAAGGAGACAAGAAAGGATATTGAGCAACTTGTACTAGAGAGATTATAAACAAAGAAAATTATTTTTCGGGTGATGCTAATACTAATAAAACACTTTCTTTCTTTTTTTTGGTTCAACGGTCAGGGGTGTTCAAATAATTTACGCGTACATTGACTAATCCCTTCTCCAATCTGGTAAAAGACAAGCCATCTATGCCGATATTATGAGTAATAAATATCTCACACATTATAGTGATCATGTTCATTTCTTACTCCAATGTTGCACTATAATTGTAAAATTGTCTTTAGCGACAACTTCGTTTGTATTCCATGCCATCTAAAACTAAAATTCTAAAACCATCCAAATAATATGTTTGCTAACTCTCATTGTTGAGTTAATAAGGATAATATTCAATGTAATACTAACACTTAGTCATCATTGTCACATCACGTCATTAATTCAATACTATTACAAGAAAATGGATAAAGTGAATCTCATTTATTTATATTGGATAATTATTGAATTAAATAAATGAGTGGTTACTAATTTATGTAGTATTTATTTGCTTATTTATTGCATTGTTATTGGATAATAACATCACATAGTAGTGATAACGTAGTGGCGCTACTGTCAAGATTACAACGTTACACCAAGTAGGTATTGATGATAAATTTATGCACAATTAATCAGTTTGAGTGTATGATATAAAACAATTATTAAAACATTTAATAATAACAAACAAAGATTGGGTGGTTGCGACTGGATGACCTAACCACTAAAGGCAAAAACAGTTGTCGAAGAACTCTATTAATAAGGTAGTGAAAGGTAGAGAGAGAGAGAGAGAGAGAGAGTACGCACAAGATGAGGTGAGTGTGAGATCTCTACCCTCGTGTAGGGAGATTTATAATTTATAGACATCAAGTCTTTGTTCAAGCGGTGACGTGAATGTCGAGCTATTAATTTATCAGAGATGATAGTTATAGTTGGAGATAAGCATTATCTTAGAGTTATGACTATCTCGATAGTCGCTCTATCACATGTGTTGACCCTACTAGGACTGTTGAGATTTAGACTGAACTAAGCTTGGATGATTTGGGCTTAACCCATAAAATATGCCCAAGAATAGTTGAATTTGGACTCGTCAAGTATTATCACGAGGTGTAACTATTCGATGATAAAGAAAGGCGAATCCTATTTTTTTTACATAGCTTGGCAATTATCATGGAGGAATAACTTACGAAAGATTCGCATGGTTCTTCACCCCTTTCCATTCACGACGAATTAGCTTCTGGAAGTGGGAAGACAGAGACGAAAAAAATGGCATGCTTGCTGCTGGAAGTTTGATTACTAGTCATTTTCGATGTCCAATCCCTCATGCATTATCAGCCNATTAAAGAAAAAACAGTAGTTAAGTTATTCTTTATAATTCAACTGTCAACCATGTTCTTATATGATATCAAAAAAATTTATCTCAAGAGAAAATAATTAGTCAAAATAGCCCTATAACATTTTGAAAGAAAATACATAAATAAATAAGTCCGACAAAATTCTAAAATCAAAGTAAAACTTTCAAGTAATTTAAAATTTGTATGAATTAACCTTAATTTATTTTTTAGTGAAATTTTAATTTCTTCTATATTATAAAATATAGCNTATAAGGTTAAAATCGAGATAAAAGTCTTTAAATCAGTTATTGAAAATGTCCTAGTATAATTTTTTTTTTAAGTACAAAATTGTATTTACTTGTTACATTTGGTCAATGTGTATAGTAATTAGTTACAAACATGCTAATTCTTATTTTTTAAGTTCACGGAGTATCGCTGTTATCAAAATAGTAGGTAGGTTTTGAATTGTAGCTCACGTGCCTGTCCCTAAGACCTCGAAGTAATCATCGTCCTCCACGCATATGTAACTGTTGAGTACTCCGAAACTCCAATGACGTTTATTGCGACATGGCAACATAGCATCCATTTCTTTTTTAAAAGATTCAGCAACTGTGTCTATCAGACTAAGAAAGTTTGAACTCAAGACAGAAAACAGATCCCTTCATTGAGATTCTCTTCTCTCTCTCTCTCTCTCTCTCTCTCTCTCTCTCTCTCTCTCTCTTAAGTTGCCCGCCTCACCCTTTTTCCTAGTTGACACTCCTTTCATTTTCTAATAATCGAAAATTGTTTCATTTATTTGCAATTGCCTATTAAACACAGTTCTTAAATGCATGCACTCAACATTTCTATCGATTAAACAGAGTAATAAGTAAATAAAATGGCACAAACTCTATAACGTGTAATTCTACGTATCACTTTCACCCTTATTCGACACTAAACAAGCGGTGCTTATTCACCCGGTCATAGTCATGCAGACCCCAACTTGCAAGGACTGTTGCAATCGCTTCCTTGCTCCAATCATGACTCTGACCGTTTTAGATTCACTGGACGAGGCCTGGTTTAATAGGGTCCCTTTTTCAGATCTTTGTCTCTCCCCATTCTCTCTCTCCCTCTCTCTCTCACACACACACACATGACACACCTGACACCACGCGCAGAGAGAGTGAGATGGTGGCCAGAGATCGGTTAGTACCACTTAAACGATTGTATAACAGAGATGGTGGGGGCAAAATCATTGTAGCAGTGGTCTGAAGATCACAGCAGAGAGAGCAGATGGTGGGTTTGGTGAAGCTGCCCATGCATGAGAATTGAGGTCCCCTATATGGCGTTGCTGGGTGGTTCAAGACCCATCACACGCTATAAAAGAAACATGCACGCAATTTGTAAATAAACTCAGAACATTGCTCATCAACTAAATTAACACTCTGCAAACAGAGCTCTCTCTCTCTCTCTCCTTCTGATATATGATAGATATAAACCCCAACGTTAAGTCTATTTAATTTTTCGACGTTCTGCAATGATGTTTGGATATGCACATATTATTATTATTTTTTTGTATTCTATCAAAGAAAAAGAAAAATTGTAGAGTAATGGGAAGTTTTTTCTCCAATTAACTAATCCATCTTGGAAAAAAGTGGGTTAGCTAGGTTTGAAATCTTATGATAGTATAATTGTTGCCCACGACTAGAAACATTAATTAATATACCCCACAACATTTAGGATCAGGGAAAGACTATATTTATACAACTTTTAATCGATATTTATATTTATATTATTTTTAAATGTTCATATTTTGAAAAATATTTGATTAACTCTTTTACCTTCTAACATCTCGTAAATATCAAAGTATCATCAACATCAATAAAAATTATTCATTATGCAATATATTCTTTTGTTCAGACATTCCATCTCGCCTTTTTTTTTTTTCTCACAACCCATTACATTCCCAATAAATACAAATTAATGTATTAATTAAAGAAAAAACAGTAGTTAAGTTATTCTTTATAATTCAACTGTCAACCATGTTCTTATATGATATCAAAAAAATTTATCTCAAGAGAAAATAATTAGTCAAAATAGCCCTATAACATTTTGAAAGAAAATACATAAATAAATAAGTCCGACAAAATTCTAAAATCAAAGTAAAACTTTCAAGTAATTTAAAATTTGTATGAATTAACCTTAATTTATTTTTTAGTGAAATTTTAATTTCTTCTATATTATAAAATATAGCTTTGGTGATACAAATGTAAAATTAATAAATTATGAGATGACATGTATCATAATTTCAAGCATAGTTTATGTTCCTTATATTGATTTGAATTTTTTTTTTTAATTTTGCCGCACCATTAATAATTAATGTCAAGAAGTTATTTTTTGTTATCATATCAAAATTTAGGGCACGTGGCATTTTCCCAAAATTTATTGAAACACGAAGCTTATGTCTCAATAGGTTTGATGACTATAAAACAAGATTTTTTACAATTGGTCTTAAAATATTGCAATTTATTATACCATTTAGAATTGATCTTAACATTTTAGAAGCAATGATTATTTTGTTTAGCAAGATTTGACCTAATTAATTTGAAAGAGACCTTGATTTTATAGAAACTTCGGGCACACTGCCAAACTACCCCTCTTATTGAAAGAATTGTTTTTATGCCTATCTTACTATTACAGATATGATAGAATAGATAAAATCCTTCGACATTCAAGTAGAGATACAATATGATCTAAAAAGATTTATCGATTTTTAGGTTTATTTAAAGAAAAATGCTACATAACCCAAATAAAACCCAAAAATTAAAACTCAAATATATATTATTCCTTGGATGAGTGTGGGATGAGTGGTCCCACTGAAAAAATTAATGGGACTCACTCATTTAAGGAATAATATGCATTTAGATTGTAATTTTTTAAATTTCATTTGAGTTTTATAACATTGCTCTTATTTGAATAAGTATGGATAATGATAAAATGTGTGATTTATCTTTATTTTACGTAATTCTCGGTTTATAAATAGAGTTGAATCTCATTTAATCAACCACCTTCAATAATAAATAACATATAGTCCACGTGACGGTAGGTTCATGAATGTAGACAATTTAGCAAATTACGTTATTTTTTGTGTCTAATTTTTTTTATTTTATTTCTCCTAATCTCTCGAGTATCATAAATATCTACACCTATAACTATGAAATATTAGTTGTTATCACTAAAACGATAAATTCCACACCTTTTTTTTTTAATTCAACAGTAAGGAATAAATTCCACGCATTCATGCATGAAAAGAACTGACTTTAGTAGCCGAAACTCTAGTGACGTTTGCTGTTCCATGGCAACATTGTATCCACATTTTTAGTCTAACATTCAATTCAACAACAAAAAAAAGTCAAACTCAATCTCCATCAGATTCTTAAGTAGTTCAAATTTTACATTCATCCCCCGCTCGAATCGAAAAAAAAAAATCAATTATGACAGATTAGTAAGTTTAAAGTACAAATTCATGTTTGTCGAATCTCTAGGACATTACGTGGTGACATTGAATTTGAACAGGGTCAAGCTCTAATGACGTTTTGTGTGCTGTGGCAACATGGCATCCGTATGTTTGGAAAGAATCAAAATCAATCTTTTCAGAGGGATAGTAGGGTTTGAATAGTACCCCACGTGCATGTACCTAGCTAAGACCTCATAATAATCATTGTCTTCCACACATATGTAACTGTTGGGTATTCCGAAACTCCAATGACGTTTAATGCGACATGGCAACATAGCATCCATTTCTTTAGTGTGAGGTCCATTTCAAAAGATTCAGAAACTGTATTTATCAAACTAGTAATGTTTGAACTGCAGACAGAAAACAAATTACTTAATTCGTTGCCGGCAAGCACAGATATTTTTTTAGAGGAGTGTCTTAGCAATCTCAGATATGGTCAGACACGTGTTTGACACAATTAAAAATATCTTAAATAGTAAATTTAGTCGAACATAATTAGGGTATAGTCAGGACACAGTCATAATTTTTTTTATATTAAAAAATAAATGTTAACTATTAAATGAGGTGTATTTTTTTAATATATTTTTTGAGTAAATTTTACTAACACCCCCTAGAAAATAGACAAATTACAGGAAGACTCCCCATAGTTTCTAAAATATCACTGTCGCCCTATAATTCATATGTCTATTTCAATTGTTACCCCTACCGTCAATGATGTTGTTGACAAAGCCAAAAAGTGATGATGTTAAAGAATTTTCTCACTTAAATTACAAATTTGCCCTTCAAATATTATTTCTATACCCAAATAGTCTTTATTCTCTTTTTGAATAGCCCAAACAAGTCTAATGCCCAATTTAATTAAATAAACACCAAACTAATATTCAATATAATCAAATTAATTACAATAGTGACCATAAAATTTCTAAAATTAACATTGAACATTGTCAAATTAACATACAATTTCACAAAATTAGCATCATCCACCTAATCGTCATTCAATTTTATACAATTAATACCAAATTATATATAATTTTATTAAATTAACACAAAATTGACCTCAAATTTCATCAAATAAATATTTAATTTTTCTCAAATCAACCTTTAATTTCACCAAATGAATACCAATTTGATATTCTAGTTCATTTATAACATGAAGTTGATTGCTGACGTCTAACAAAATAGGGGTGTGCTGAAATTAAATGCTAATTGATATTAAATTATAAAATATGTGTTAATTGGATAAAATTGAAGTTCAATTTGATGAAACTAAATTCTAAATTAAATCAATTGAATATTAATTTGAAGAAATTAAATTTTAAAATGTTAATTTTATGAAATTGAATATGAATTAGATGCAATTAAATATTAATTTTGTAATAATTTTATGAAATTAGTGTTAGTGTGATGAAATTAATATTTAAATTAATAAAATTAAATGTCAATTTGATGAAACTAAATTCTAAATTAAATATTAATTTGACAAAATTAAATTTTAAAATATTAACTTGATTAAATTGAAAATAAATTAGATATTAATTTGATGTTAAATCGATGAAATTAGTGGTAGTGTGATAAAATTAATATTTTNTGGACGAGGCCTGGTTTAATAGGGTCCCTTTTTCAGATCTTTGTCTCTCCCCATTCTCTCTCTCCCTCTCTCTCTCACACACACACACATGACACACCTGACACCACGCGCAGAGAGAGTGAGATGGTGGCCAGAGATCGGTTAGGACCACTTAAACGATTGTATAACAGAGATGGTGGGGGCAAAATCATTGTAGCAGTGGTCTGAAGATCACAGCAGAGAGAGCAGATGGTGGGTTTGGTGAAGCTGCCCATGCATGAGAATTGAGGTCCCCTATATGGCGTTGCTGGGTGGTTCAAGACCCATCACACGCTATAAAAGAAACATGCACGCAATTTGTAAATAAACTCAGAACATTGCTCATCAACTAAATTAACACTCTGCAAACAGAGCTCTCTCTCTCTCTCTCCTTCTGATATATGATAGATATAAACCCCAACGTTAAGTCTATTTAATTTTTCGACGTTCTGCAATGATGTTTGGATATGCACATATTATTATTATTTTTTTGTANGTTTGAATAGTACCCCACGTGCATGTACCTAGCTAAGACCTCATAATAATCATTGTCTTCCACACATATGTAACTGTTGGGTATTCCGAAACTCCAATGACGTTTAATGCGACATGGCAACATAGCATCCATTTCTTTAGTGTGAGGTCCATTTCAAAAGATTCAGAAACTGTATTTATCAAACTAGTAATGTTTGAACTGCAGACAGAAAACAAATTACTTAATTCGTTGCCGGCAAGCACAGATATTTTTTTAGAGGAGTGTCTTAGCAATCTCAGATATGGTCGGACACGTGTTTGACACCATTAAAAATGTCTTAAATAGTAAATTCAGTCGAACATAATTAGGATATAGTCAGGACACAGTCATAATTTTTTTTATATTAAAAAATAAATGTTAACTATTANAGACACGTGTTTGACACAATTAAAAATATCTTAAATAGTAAATTTAGTCGAACATAATTAGGGTATAGTCAGGACACAGTCATAATTTTTTTTATATTAAAAAATAAATGTTAACTATTAAATGAGGTGTATTTTTTTAATATATTTTTTGAGTAAATTTTACTAACACCCCCTAGAAAATAGACAAATTACAGGAAGACTCCCCATAGTTTCTAAAATATCACTGTCGCCCTATAATTCATATGTCTATTTCAATTGTTACCCCTACCGTCAATGATGTTGTTGACAAAGCCAAAAAGTGATGATGTTAAAGAATTTTCTCACTTAAATTACAAATTTGCCCTTCAAATATTATTTCTATACCCAAATAGTCTTTATTCTCTTTTTGAATAGCCCAAACAAGTCTAATGCCCAATTTAATTAAATAAACACCAAACTAATATTCAATATAATCAAATTAATTACAATAGTGACCATAAAATTTCTAAAATTAACATTGAACATTGTCAAATTAACATACAATTTCACAAAATTAGCATCATCCACCTAATCGTCATTCAATTTTATACAATTAATACCAAATTATATATAATTTTATTAAATTAACACAAAATTGACCTCAAATTTCATCAAATAAATATTTAATTTTTCTCAAATCAACCTTTAATTTCACCAAATGAATACCAATTTGATATTCTAGTTCATTTATAACATGAAGTTGATTGCTGACGTCTAACAAAATAGGGGTGTGCTGAAATTAAATGCTAATTGATATTAAATTATAAAATATGTGTTAATTGGATAAAATTGAAGTTCAATTTGATGAAACTAAATTCTAAATTAAATCAATTGAATATTAATTTGAAGAAATTAAATTTTAAAATGTTAATTTTATGAAATTGAATATGAATTAGATGCAATTAAATATTAATTTTGTAATAATTTTATGAAATTAGTGTTAGTGTGATGAAATTAATATTTAAATTAATAAAATTAAATGTCAATTTGATGAAACTAAATTCTAAATTAAATATTAATTTGACAAAATTAAATTTTAAAATATTAACTTGATTAAATTGAAAATAAATTAGATATTAATTTGATGTTAAATCGATGAAATTAGTGGTAGTGTGATAAAATTAATATTTGAATTGATGAATTAAACGTTAATTGATGGAATTGAAACTGATGAAAATGAAATTTAATTTTAATAAAATTAATTTTAAATTTAATAAAATTTAATGTGTTTATGAAGGATAANTAATTAATGAATTAAACGTTAATTGATATAATTAATTGATGGAATTGAAGCTGATGAAAATGAAAATTAATTTTAATAAAATTAATTTTAAATTTAATAAAATTTAATGTGTTTATGAAGGATAAATGAGTAAAAAGAGTTTTATGTTAAGGGTAATTATGTAAAAGTAGAATTTTTGTCTATTCCATTAAAGACAAAACAGTAATATTTCAAAAACTATAAGGGGTGCCCCTACAATTAGATTATTTTCTAGGGGTGTTACTGAAATTTATTCATTTTTTTTTTTATGTAACTTATATACTATAGATGTTAATAAATTTAATGATATTTGATAAAAATTATGGTTACGTATTTTGATCTATGTCAATTTTAACGAAAAATAATAATTTTTGCTAGACCTTNATTCCATTAAAGACAAAACAGTAATATTTCAAAAACTATAAGGGGTGCCCCTACAATTAGATCATTTTCTAGGGGTGTTGCTAAAATTTATTCATTTTTTTTTTATGTAACTTATATACTATAGATGTTAATAAATGTAATGATATTTGATAAAAATTATGATTACGTATTTTGATCTATGTCAATTTTAACGAAAAATAATAATTTTTGCTAGACCTTATTACTAATATTGTTATAATAAATTATTAATATATTAAAACTTTATTATTATTTAAAAATATATTATATTATTTTAATAATTGTATCATTATCTTACTCATGCCCTCTATTTTTAAACTTTATTGTATTCCCGTGTTTGTATCATTATCAAATTTTTTGACGGAAGTTAACACATCATTTTTTTTTAGATGATATTATATGTCTAACACATGATAATTCTGTAAAAAACTTAACGATCCATCTATATAAAGACAAAAATGATAAGAATTAAATATTTTATGAACAAAATTGATATAATATAAATTAAACTGATAAAAAAAATATATTTTAAGAATCAAGACTATTATTAACTCAAAAATTAATACTGGGCCGAACAAAAAAGAGAGAGAGAGAGAGAGAGAGATTGAAAAAAGAGAGTAATGATATATATGTTGTGTTGGTCGGTAGATTTTTAAGAGAATCTAGGGTAGCCAACTAGGCTAGGACCAATTAGTTCATTTCTACTCATTTAAAATCTAAATTTACTTCTTATGTTGACGTCATATCATTTAATATCTGTTTTTGATCTTATTTTTTCATTAATCTAACATTACTTTAAAAATGCTATATATGCCAATGAGCTATATATGAATAATATCAAATCTCAATCATCCATAGTTCATCAACATTTCTTAACATGTCAGAATTTGAAGGATTGTTTCCTGTTCTATTGGGTTGGGAGAATATTTTTTATAGGACACCAGACATTTTTTATTATACTTTGGGAGCATTTGCTCATGCCTTCAAACTATATTGTATATCTATTTTTTTTGGAAACAATAGTTCCTATTTATTGAAATAATAATACTACACTAATGGAAAAAAATTGCGACACGGAACACAACTAAATAATGTGACACTATCATAATAATTTTTTGTCACACTTTCATTTATTTAGAATTTAAATTTTACTTATCGTACCGGTTAGGCTCTATTTTTAGTCTCACTACTTGGTCACTGTAGTATTACCATTATCGAAGACAACAATTCATCGCATACTCTAACATTTGGCTATCTATATAGACTTCAATCAACCTATTCTAAATTTCAAATAAATTCATTCAACGGTCGTCAACATCCTTATTAAAATAATTTACATTGTACTGTACATTCAGTCACAAATTGCTCTCAATAGCTAATAAAATATCTCAACTATCCCAACCCAATGCCCTGACCTGCCTTTTCTTTTACACTTACCAAACCCTAAACCTAAAACCCAGCCGCCACCAATCAGAACTTTCCATTGTCAGCCTTCTCTCTCTCTCTCTCTCTCTCTCTCTGCGTGTTCTATTTGAAGCCACACAACCAATCCAATCGCAATTTGAAATCGTTTTGTTTTTTTTCTCCACCTCGGAGAGAGAGGGGCAAAGGCTTTGTACTAGTGCTCTGGGACGGAAGAAATTTTGTACCTGTAAGGTCTCTGAAGCAAATCATGCATGAGGTCTCTCTCTCTCTCTGAAAATGTATGTCATGGATGCCTATAAAAGTAAACACGTAGAGTAAACTTCTCCATCATCTCCATAAGCGGGGGTGGTTAGATAGGAGTCTACATCGAACTGGTTAATAGTTAATGTGGGGGAAGCGATTTTGTTCCCCCAACCTCCTGCCTTTGGCTAGGCTGCTATTCGATTGCTGATATTATGTTGCTGTCCATGAACCATTGGGCTCAATCAATCACACGCACACACACGCACACACACACGTTGAGAAAGCATTGGGTTCAAATTAACGAACAGAAATTTGAGATATTGGTATGATTGGTTTTCTACAATTAATACAACAAATGATGCAATGTTATTTCTTACCGTAAAAGCTTTGCATTTTGGAGGTTGAGCGTTACAATTCGCCTCTCCTCTCTCAAAAAAAGAAAAAAAAAATGCATTTATAAGTCCCTTGGGATGCATTTGCTTTGGGTACTAAGAAAGATGGATTGAATAAAGGGAAAATTGTAAGAAGGAATATTAAATTAAAGTTATTGGTCAAAAAGTGTATAACTCTTAAGATTTGGTCATTAAATCCTTAGTTTTAAAACTTAATTATGTCTAAGTACACAATTTGACTTTTTATGATTTTTATTTGACATATTTGTCATCCTTTAAATCATACATATTTCTTTTGACAGTTAAGTTGATTTTTGATTTTGTTTTATTATATTAAAGATTTTTTAATATAATGGAAGAATTATATTATCAAAAAAATTACATTTAACATTAATTGTGTATATCTTAGCCATTTTAAATTTCGAATTTTAAATTTTTTTGTCATTATCTTTGCCATTAAACGTATCTTTATTGTAATTAATATATATATATAGACACACACATAATATTACGAAGTCACACTATGAAATCTAATTTTTATTACTCCTATATTGTTTTGATACACTTTAAATTTGTGTAATTCTTAAACCCTAATTTCTATTATTGGTACGCTGTTTTGATACACTATATTGATACATTTTAATTTCATAAACTCTTTAAATTGTATCAATACAATGTATCAGTAATAAAAATTATGTTTCATAATGTGACATTGTAGTATTATATGTGTGTGTGTATGTGCGCGCACGCGCACATACACATGTGTGTGTGTGCGCGCGTGTATGTGTGACCAAAATTCTTTCATTTTAGTATTTTTTAAGATAAGATAATTAAAATTCTTTAATTTCAGTTATTGTATTTCAAAAGTTTCTAAAAATTTTGAAATATATCCCTAAAAATAGAGAGAATTTTTTATGTGTTTTAATTTTCCTAAATTTTAGATTTTTTTTTTATTAGAACTCCTCTCTTTCTCTCTCTATACATATATATATGTATGAAGAGGTGTGGGAGACAAACACATCGGGTAATGTGAAGATAATTAAATGTAAGGTTAGTTTCCAAAATCGTTTTTAGGAAACTTATTACAATAAAAGGGTATTCAAGTTTTTCTATGTCCTAAGTGAACTTTTTTTCAAAATATTTTTTTTTATGTATTTTTTGACAATTAAATCTAATTTCGTGTACTAGCTTTCAAAGAACCCTTGAAAAAAATAATGTTAGGTGCACTATATCCTTCTTTTACTCATATTTAGATATACATTTTGAGCTTGATACTATCACATAGAAATAATATCAGCCCTAATGAATAGTGTTTTTAATACCACTTATAATCTCTTAAATAAATTCATTTTTTTGGTAGGTTTAAATAATTTGGTTGAGATATATTCAGGTAAAAGATGTTTTTACCTTCAAGAATCTCTAATATATAAATATTACCCTTTATTTTGAGGATTTTTTAGGAATTTAATATTTATACCATAATTTAATACTTCATCCAAATAAAATATTAGGTGAGATAAATATAGAATTCACTGCTCCCTCCGTTCTTAAATATCTGTCGTTTAAGGTTTTTCCATAGGAATCAAAGAAGTTATTAAATAGTTCTAATATAAGTAAAAAATAATTATACAATACTAAAATACCCTTATTCAATATGTATTGGGAAAGAATGAAATATGAAAGACACTTAACATCTACCTAATCTAATGCATTGAAAAGTTAATGATAAATTTGGAAGAAAAAATATTAATTATATTTTAGTTTCATAAAACGACAGATATTATGGAACAAAAAAAATTATGTAAAACGACAAATATTTAGAAATAGAGAGAATATTTTTTAATACTTGAATTAAAGATGATTATTCATTATTACTATAATTAATTCAAAGATCAAATAGATGGATATGAAATTAACGAATTTAGCCAATCCAATTCTACGCAACACTTAAATCAAACACTGCCTCACAGGATTCATGACGTAACTGACTTGTTGCTTACTTGCTGTGCCATGGCAACTTGGCATCCGTATATTTTTTCTAGCAGGCATTTCCAAAGGCTCGTCAGTATCAATCATGTCTCTCCAATCTCTGGTTTGTTACATGATGATTGATGACCTCTAAGCCCTCAAATAGAAATATTCCACTGAATTTTTTATTTTTATTTTTACATTTGTCTTTTCCATAGCTCTGTTGAAGTTAACTTCAAAATTCACCATGTATTTGAACATTTTGAATTTAATTCTTGTTAATGTCTCGTGGGTTTAATCGATACTTGAAATTTATAAGTAATTGTAAGTATTTGTTTTTTATTTTCACAATGATCAACACATTTTTATTAAATAATTTAAAATTAAAAAAAAAAAAGTGAGAAAAAAATTGATTCTTTTTGTATTTTTTATAGATGCTTTTTGAAAAATTGAAAATCAATCTCAATCGGATGGTAGTACGAAATTTGAATGCCAGGTAACATGTGTTTGCCCAATCTCTTGGATATTTTGCTAGAACAAGACTTGAGTACTCTAAAACCGTGACATTCAGTAATGGCGATGTGGCAACATAATGTTCATCTCTTTAGTCTATAATTACCTTGAAATCATAGGTTTGCATACAGTAAACATCGTTGTAATGGGAAGAATATCAATGTTCATGTAACTAGAAAATATTCAATGTAACAGACAAATTAATGACGTTACATTTATTAGTTTTTTTGACTTTGAAAACCATGATTTAAGGAGACCCAAGATCCGTGGTTATGAGATTTGAAAGGTTGAAACGTAGATTCATTTAATTTCTCTTATACTCCGTTTGGTATGATAAAAAAAAATTGAAGGATAGAAAGTTGGAGAGATAGATAAAACATCATGTTTGGTAAAGAAAGAAAATAAGAAAGATAAAAAAATAGATGAATGAACTTTTTTTCCAACTTACCAAAATCAATCCCTTCAAAATCGGAATGAAAGTGGATGAAAATTTAATTATTTGTTTTTAAAATGTATCTTATTTTTTTCTATATCTTTTGATATTTACATATATTATGTATACATTAATTTTATTCATATATTTATATTTTTTTTTAAAAATTAAAATTTTAAAAATAAAAATAGAAAATAAAATATTTTTTCCGTCTTAGATAGGCGTGAAAATTTTCGACTCAACACGATGACACGAATTTAACTACACGAACTTGAAAAATAATGTAACACACAAACACGAAATATAAACAACTCATATTCAGTTCAACCCGTTAGACCCAAAATTGACACCATTAACTCGTTTATTTAAGAATAAACACCTTCTCTATTTTCTGGTTTGTATGGTAACACGAAAATAATACAAAATTAACATTTTAACTAGTATTATAGATATAAAATGTAAATTATTTGTAACTATTTATTAAGCACTAACATATTATTATATAAAAAATATATTTTTATTCATTATTATTAGGATAAATTACACTCACACCCCCTGACATTTGACTTTATTACACAGAGACCCCTCACATTTCAACAATTACATTGAAATCCCTTGACATTTGAACACTTGTGACCACCGCACCCCTTTTGTATGACAGACGTTAAGTATTACATTAAAAAGACTTTTTTGCCCTTATAACATTGAGATTAACAATCTCTTAATCAAATTTATCTTAATAAATTTAATTAAATCAAACCAATCTACTAATTAAGGTAATTTATCTCCAAAATTTCATTAATTTAAATTTAGCCCCCCCAAATTCAATTCTAATTTATAGACAATTAATACCATTAACACTACAACCATGCACCACCAATTGCCGCCTCCACCACCAGTGAAACCCACCACATAAACCTACCCAATTTGCCACCAAATCCATAACACAGACCCATAAAACCATCAATCTCCACCGCCACAACTCACCTTCCAGTAAAATCCACCAAGCACCACAAGTCCAACGCCACAATCCACTAGTGAAATCCACTAAACACAACGAGTCTACCGCCACAATCCACCACACAAACCCACCAAACACCGCGAGTCCACTGCCATAATCCACCACATAAAACCACCAAACTCAGATTTGAAAATCGATCACAAAAATTTGAAAACTTTCTTTGCTCCATTTTGACCATGAAGAACTCAAATCTAGAATATCGATCTCAGATCGGATTTTGAGTTTTTTGAGTTTTAGCGATGATGGCTTTGTTGTGGTGTTGATGGTCAGTGATTATAGGCGACGGAGAGATGGCTTTGTTGTCGGGTTCCTTCTCTTTGTCTGTGTATGTATATATGTGTATGTATTGTATATATATATACACGCACACACAGAGATGAGCTGAGAGATAGAGATAAAGAGAGAGAGAAGACAGAGTTTGTGTATGTATATATATATACACGCACAAACAGAGATAGGATGAAGGAGAGAGAAGAGTGATGAGGCAAAGGAATAGGGATAGGGCTTGGGGTTTGGGTTTGAGTTTGTGTTAAACAGAAGGGCAAAATAACCTTTTTATTAAAGTAGTTAACCCTTTGGTGTCATAATGTAATTGTTAAAATGTGAGGGAATGTCCGTGTAATAAAGTCAAATGTCAGTGGGTGTGAGTGTAATTTATCCTTATTATTATTATATTTATTTAAGTTAATTTTTAGTTTGTAGGAAATGTATGAGCATGAATTCAATTAAGTAAAAATAGAATATTAGCGTTAAATTTTTTATTCAAAGTTTTTGTAAGTCAATACGAATACGAACACGAACACGATACGAAAATAAACAGGTCAACTTGACACGACATAATTAGTTAAATGAGTTGAGTTATGTTTGATTAATTTCGACACGAACCCGCAATGATTCAGCATAAAACCTGACACGACACGACTAGATTGTCACTCATAATCTTATCCAGCACAAAAAATAATAATAATCATCATTTTTATTTTTATTTTTCATCCATTCTACCAAACAAAAAGTAAGAAAAATGTATTATTTTCACTTTCCTTCATTAAAGGCTAAAAAGTGTATCCCTTATACTTTCTATCTCTCTTACTTTCCATCATTATTATTAGACAGAGCATTATGACTGAGGGCTATCTAGATTCTCTACATTACACTTTCTCTCAATGATAACTCATCAACCATTTACACATAACGAATTCACATATAAATAATGAATTTCATTTAAAATACATGAGGGGTGATACATTATTTAGTTTGAACCCAACGGGGGTGTTTGTTTGCTAGGATAAAGGTAGATAAAAAGGATGATTGGGTTAAATTATTTAACCAAGGATCCCACATATCCCAAATTTGAGAAAGTTATTTAACCCAGGGGGATAACCAATTCGGGTTATCTAGGACCCCATGACCCACCTATGCAGGATAACTTTAACCACGAAATACCTGTTTGATATATTTTTTGGGAGGGGTTTGAATTGGTTTGTCCAAACCCGGGTTTAACCAAAGATTGGATTCAAAGAAGGGATTCAATATTCAATACTGTCTATACCCATGTTTGGTATGCGCAAGGATATATGACTATTATAATAATATATTTGTATTTAAATAACTATTGTGTCCTTTAACTAATTTAATTCAAACATGAGTATGAATATATATAGGGTGTATATGTCATTTGAATATGAAACTCCTAAATCCACCCCCATGGGTTTCATGAAACCCATGACCAAGGGTTCCATGACCGGACCGAATTTCAAACCTTAAGCTAAATTCATAATTATCAAATATTGATTTAAAGGAGTTTAGTCTCGATTCATGTCCCAAAATCCTCCCAAATTTACATACCAAACAACCCAATAGGTAAGATAGAAAATGACCAAAAATGACACTAACAGGGTTGTCATGTGAAATGACCTGCTTGCATGCTTGTCTCATACATAAACTTGGATTGACTTAAATCAAATCGATGGGACTTCAGCAACCATTCAACCTGATTAGTGCATGAGATCCACACTTCACAAAAATAATATCCAAATGGAGGATTGGATGGAAAGAGAGACCTTTCGCCGCTAGCCATCCATTTGGATTGGTGTGGATGAGATTCGATTTCAAATTTTAATTCAATTCATCTCAACTCAATTTCAATTATTTAGCCAAACACGCCTAAGCAATGAACAAAAAATGGGTGGGATGCTATAGTTTATTCATCCAAATATGTCTCATTTAAATTGAGTATGGACTATAAGTATTGAACCATTGATGTATACAAAAATATTTGTATAAACTTGATGGGACTCTTCTGAAAAGCCCTATGATGAAGACACGTGTCCTCGGGATTTCTAGAACAATGTTGCTCGGGTTCAAGCACCATCGGCAAAAAGCGTCCTCTCCCCCGAGGTACCTCTCATATAGGATCACATATTCGGTGCATTTTACAACGACACGTGTCCTCGGTCACCGTGTAGCTCGGAAACATACCGCCCTCGGTCCCCGAGATGAGTCTTTCCTCGGTGCCGAGGGTCGCTCCATCCTGGACGCTTCCTCTACTCCCGGATAAAGCTACTGACGTACGGGACATCAGCCTATGCCAGTCTAGACTATTCATCATAACCTCATCTTAACACAAGTAATGTCAGAACATGCTGGAATACCGACGTCACAGCCAATAAGGGATGGACGCGTGGCAAATAATGTCACATCAGAAGCAGACAAACCGCATGCCGTCGCTGACACGCGACTTGGGAAAGCAAACAAATTAATTGCACCCTTCTGTTGACGAGACCGCATTCAATGCGGTAAGGTTCGGATATGAAAGGCAATAAATGCTCCTATTACAGAGCATTTATTGCATCCTTCCCGAAAGGAGCATATTGTACCGTCGGCGTCCCGACGACTCAGCATTGATTGCTCGGGACCCCGAGCAGTCAATTAGAGAAGACATTCCTCATCAAATCAATACACACGCTACCTGTGCCTGATGATCACCTACTGACCACACTGACAGCAATCATGAGCTTCTAAGGTATAAATACTCCTCCCAAAAGGCAAAGCAGGTATGCAATCACAAACTCACTACTACAAAATATCCTCATCAGTGTTTTCTCCTTCCTCTCTCTCATTCAAAGACTGACTAGACCGTCGGAGGGGATACGCCAGAAAACACTCCGGCGCCTTTCTAACTTGTTCTCCTTTGTTCTAGGAAATATCTTTCACACGTACAGGATCGTTCTTCCTTTCCCAGGATCTTCCTTTGCCGTTCCAGGTTGCCACCGTTCCTTGTAGGCTGTTTCAAGCAGTGTGTTTGGCCACTCAACCGGCTCACTCAAAGTTCACCAGGGGAGAGAGCTGTTCCCAATATTTTTTATATTGTGCAGGATCTTGCACGCACAAAACTCATACGTAAATGAACTCAAACTCATCCCTGCCCCACCCCTATCTATTTTGTTAAACCTGTGATATATATATATATATATATATATATATATATATATATAAAATATTACAAAGACAAACTCCAGGCACTCTCTCACCCACTTATTAATAGATATAAAATATCGCAAATCCTACCCACTTATTAATAGATATATATATTATCACAAACCCACACACTCTCCCTTTTACCAAAAAAAAAAAATTAATTTCTCNGACCCCCAAAACCAGTATGGGGATCAGGTCAGGAGGATCAGCCCCCTTGGCCTGTCAGCTGGCAGAGGTGATAGAAGAGAAATTTGGCGATAGATTACGTCAGCTGGAGAAAGACAATGTAAACGTCCTTAGCCGGCTCGACGAGTTTGCTGCCTCAGGCGGAGGGTCGAGGGATTCATTCCTCTCCCGAGGACTCCCCGTCCATGAGGCGGAGACAAAGGATCTAAGGAACCACCTGGATCACAAAGCAGAAAGCTCCAGGGCCCCGAAGCGACCCAAAGCCGGCGAATGCCATCTTGACAACCATTCCAGGAAAGCAAGGCCATTGGCCCTGGACGACCTCCGGCGAGGTTTATCCAGACGGAGGAAGGGAGATGAATCCGAGGAGGACTCAACCCAATCTACACGACGCCCAGGAAACGAGGGGCTTACCGACGAACCCAGAGACTTCAGGAGGCATCCCGTAAGGGAAGAAGTAGATCTCAGAGCCCGATTAGACTCCAGAAGAAAGGGCAAGACGATCCAGGACGAGGCCGAGGACGAAGTCATGCAAACACCCTTCACGAGGGAAATCAGTGAGATGGACGTCTCAAGAAAGTTCGTCGTGCCACGGTTCAAGACCTATGATGGGCGATCTGATCCCGATGCCCATATCAGACAGTATAAGCAGATGATGTCCCTCTATCATTCGGACCAACGGTTTCTATGCCGGGTGTTCCCTATGAGCTTGGGGGACTCTGCGATGAGGTGGTTCGAGGCGCTTCCCCCAAACAGTATTGGGTCCTGGAAAGAATTGACAAGGCAGTTCCTAACCCGATTCATCACGGGGAGTAAGCGCCCAAAGGACATTGGATCACTGCTGACCCTCAGGAGGAGGGAATCCGAGACTCTTCGCCAGTACGCCATCCGATACTGGGAAGAAGTCAATGAGGTCGAGGGATGCTCGGAGGTCATGGCAGCAGCATCATTCCGGCTCGGCTTGGCGAGGGACACGGACCTGTACCGATCCCTGACCAAAAAGACTCCCTCGGATATGGGGGAACTGATGGCCCGGATCAACAAGTACTCAAGGGTCGAGGACGAGATGGGGAGCAACAAAGGCCGAGCCCTCCAACCCAAGAGAAAGGAAAAAGAGCACGAAGATATTCCCCGGAAGGGATTGCTACCCCATCCAGGGGGTTCGTCCAGAGGAGTTCACACCGTCTTCAAGGAACCCATCTTCAGGTTGCTCCATAAAATCAAACACGAGCCGTTCTTCAAATGGCCGCCCAGGATGCAGAGCGACCCCTCCACCCGTGATCAAACAGTAAGGTGTTCATATCACCGGGATGTCGGGCATCGCACCGAGAGCTGCAGGGTGTTCAAGTCATTCTTGGAGAACTTAGTCCGAGATGGATACCTGAAAGAATACATAGAGCCTAGGCCAGAAGAAAAACGAGCCCCTGCCCCGACCGAGGAACCAAACAACGTCATAGACGTCATCCATGTGTGTCCACTGGAGCGCCCCACGTCCAAAGAGCTCGAATCCGACCTCAAGAGGGTAGCTTTTACCAGAAAGGTAGCCGAAGGAGATGTGGGGCCATCAAGTAAAAGGGCCAGGATGGGTGAGCTTGGCATTACGTTCTCTGACGCGGATTTGACGGGCGTGGTGATTCCTCATAACGACGCCCTTGTCTTAACCCTAAAGATAGGGAAATTCGATGTCAAGAGAATCTTGATAGATTCAGGGAGTTCCTCGGAGGTGATGTACTTCGAGACTTTGAAGCGGATGGGCTTTGGCCCCAAAGACTTAACCAAAATCAGGACACCCCTCATCGGGTTCAACGGCTCTTTCGCCTTGCCCGTGGGGAAAATTACATTACCGGTCGCCACTGGTCCCTTCGTCATCGACACAGAGTTTGTGGTGATCGACACGGACTCTCCTTACAACGTGATTATGGGGCGAACATGGCTGCACGCGTTGGGAGCGGTGCACTCCACTCTCCACCAGAAGTTGAAGTTCGCCACGCCAGAGGGCGTCATGGAGATCCGGGGGGATCAAGCGTCTGCGAAGAACTGTTTTTATTCGGCCGTCCGAGCCGGGGCGTCCGGCCAGGAGAAGGGGCGAGCACCGGAAGAGATCATAGAAAAATAGCAATTACAGTCCGGGCGTCCGGGGATGGATGACCCCCGGGTAGACCCAGCTGAACGATCGGTTGAAGACCTCCGGAAGGTGCCCTTGGTTGAAGGAGAAGAAGAGAAGTATTTCCTAGTTGGGACCTCGATGCCCGCAGCCGAACAGGAGGAGATGATCAGGTTCTTAAGAGGGAATACAGACGTGTTCGCCTGGAACGAAATGGAAATGACAGGAGTAGACCCCGAGATAATTACTCACAGGCTGCATGTTGACCCATCTCACAAGCCAGTAAAGCAGAGGCCACGACGTATGGCCCCGCATCACACCAACGCGGTCAATGAGGAAATAGACAAACTCCTAAGAGCCGACGCCATTCGAGAGATACAGTTCCCAGAATGGCTGTCCAATACAGTATGTGCAAAAAAGAAAGGGGGGAAATGGCGTGTCTGCGTGGATTTCACAGATCTAAACAAGGCATGTCCCAAGGACGACTACCCCCTGCCGAAGGTGGACCAGCTGGTAGATGCCACAGCCGGATATGAACGAATGGACTTCCTGGATGCTCGAGCGGGATATCATCAGATCCCTCTTTATGCCCCGGACCAAGAAAAAACGGCGTTTATCACTCCGAAGGGAGTTTATTGTTATAAAGTGATGCCATTTGGATTGAAGAACGCCGGGGCAACATACCAAAGATTGATGAATCGGATGTTCAAGAGGCAGATCGGCAACACCATGGAGGTCTACATAGACGACATGCTGGTAAAAAGCAAACGGAGTGGTGATCATCTTACAGACTTGGCGGATACCTTCTCCACTCTCAGGGAGTATGGGTTGAAGCTGAATGCAGCAAAGTGCGTCTTCGGAGTGGAATCGGGAAAATTCCTCGGGTATCTGGTTAGTCAGCGAGGAATCGAAGCCAACCCAGATCAGATTAAAGCAATCCTGGATATCCGAAGCCCTCGCACTGTCCGAGAAGTCCAGAAACTCACAGGGATGCTGGCTGCACTTAACCGATTCGTCTCACGCTCCTCGGATAAATGCAAACCCTTCTTTGGAGCAATCAAAAGTGCTGGGAAGGGTATGTGGAGCCAGGGGTGCGAGGACGCCCTGGCTGGGATCAAAGAATACCTGAGGACTCTTCCGACCCTATCCGTCCCCATCCAGGGGGAGATGTTGTTCCTATACCTGGCAGTTTCAGAATTTGCAGTAAGCGGAGTACTTATCCGTGAGCATGAGCACCGACAGAAGCCGATTTACTACATCAGCAAGGCGCTCCTGGATGCAGAGACAAGATATCTGCCCCTAGAAAAACTGGCCCTGTCCTTGGTCACCACTGCGAGGAAACTGCGCCATTACTTCCAGGCGCACCCAATCACTGTCCTAACTGATCAGCCCTTGAAGGCAATTTTGAGGAAAGCTGAACTCTCCGGAAGGATCTCCAAGTGGGCAGTAGAGTTGGGGGAGCACGACATTCATTTCAAACCCCGAACTGCAATAAAGGGTCAAATACTGGCAGACTTCATAGCTGAGTTTTCGGGGGAGAATCCTGTTCTAGAAGGACCGCCTCCTCCCAACTTAGCATCTCCAACAAATGTTGAAGGATCGCCATGGCTTTTATGTGTGGATGGTTCATCAAACAGTAAGGGGTCCGGAATCGGTGTCTTGCTGACCTCTCCAGAAGGGATTATTGCAGAGCAGGCCATCCGGCTGGGGTTCAAAGCATCGAACAATGAAGCGGAATATGAGGCACTCATCTCAGGACTTCGGTTAGCTGAGGCGACTGGAGTTACCAATTTGATCGTGCATTGCGATTCCATGCTGGTGGTCAATCAAGTCAATGGGGAATTCGAAACGAGGGACCCTAGGATGAAGGCGTACCATCACCAGGCAACGACCGTTATCCAAAGGTTCGACCGATTTGAAATCAAGCAGGTGTCCCGCGACAAGAACACACATGCCGACGCCCTGGCTTGTCTAGCCTCGGCAGTGGACTCCTCCCAGTCGCGCAGGATCACCATTGAGTATCTTCCCACATCCTGCATTGATCATACTCTCGAGGCGATGGTCATCCAGGACGCGCCCCAGCAGCTCAGTTGGATTGATCCCTTTGTCAAATTCCTAACAACGGGAGATCTCCCGGAGTGTCCAAGGGAAGCTAGAAAGATAAGGCTGAAAGCTCCAAGATTTTGGGTCTCTTCGGATCAGAAGCTTTACCGGAGGTCTTTCTCAGGACCTTACTTGCTATGCGTCCGAGAAGATCAAGTGCAAGACCTCCTGTACGAAGTGCATGAAGGAATATGTGGGGGGCACTCTGGGGGACGATCAATGGCGCACCGCATTATGTCTCAGGGGTATTGGTGGCCGCGAATGCAAAGGGACGCGAGGGCATATGTCCAAAAATGCGACCAGTGCCAGAGGTTCTCCCCTGCGATCAGGCAACCTGCGGGGAACTTACACCCCCTCACCAGCCCTTGGCCATTCGCTCAATGGGGGCTTGATTTGGTTGGACCTCTGCCTAAAGCTCCGAGAAATAAAAAGTTCCTCATCGTGGCCACAGATTACTTCACCAAGTGGGTGGAGGCGGAGCCGTTGAGTCACATCCGAGACATAGACGCCAAAAAGTTCGTCTGGGAGAACATAGTCGTCAGATTTGGGATTCCTCGCGCACTGGTATCGGATAACGGGACCCAGTTCACTGGCGGGCGCTTCAAGTCTTTCTGTGAGCATCTCGGGATCCGTAACTTCTACTCCACCCCTGCATACCCACAAGCCAATGGGCAGGCGGAGGCCACCAACAAGACAATTATCAACGGGATCAAGAAGAGGCTGGAGAGAGCCAAGGGAAAGTGGGCGACAGAGCTGTTAAACATTTTATGGGTGTACAGGACAACCCCTCGGTCATCGACAGGCGAAACCCCCTACTCCCTGGCATACGGGATGGAGGCAATCATACCCCTCGAAGTAGGGCTTCCGACCATAAGGACCCAAGCTTTCGATAAAGGGGGAAATGATCATCAACTGAGATTGGATCTGGACCTACTGGAAGAAAGAAGGGAGGAAACCGCCTTGAGGATAACCAAGTATCAAGAGAAGATCTCCCA
>CAUOFW020005280.1:1386754-1596826 GCA_963454935.2 Ilex paraguariensis
CTGGAATACCGACGTCACAGCCAATAAGGGATGGACGCGTGGCAAATAATGTCACATCAGAAGCAGACAAACCGCATGCCGTCGCTGACACGCGACTTGGGAAAGCAAACAAATTAATTGCACCCTTCTGTTGACGAGACCGCATTCAATGCGGTAAGGTTCGGATATGAAAGGCAATAAATGCTCCTATTACAGAGCATTTATTGCATCCTTCCCGAAAGGAGCATATTGTACCGTCGGCGTCCCGACGGCTCAGCATTGATTGCTCGGGACCCCGAGCAATCAATTAGAGAGGACATTCCTCATCAAATCAATACACACGCTACCTGTGCCTGATGATCACCTACTGACCACACTGACAGCAATCATGAGCTTCTAAGGTATAAATACTCCTCCCAAAAGGCAAAGCCGGTATGCAATCAAAAACTCACTACTACAAAATATCTCTATCAGTGTTTTCTCCTTCCTCTCTCTCATTCAATGACTGACTAGACCGTCGGAGGGGATACGCCGAAAAACACTCCGGCGCCCTTCTAACTTGTTCTCCTTTGTTCCAGGAAATATCTTTCACACGTACAGGATCGTTCTTCCTTTCCCAGGATCTTCCTTTGCCGTTCCAGGTTGCCACCGTTCCTTGTAGGCTGTTTCAAGCAGTGTGTTTGGCCACTCAACCGGCTCACTCAAAGTTCACCAGGGGAGAGAGCTGTTCCCAATATTTTTTATATTGTGCAGGATCTTGCACGCACAAAACTCATACGTAAATGAACTCAAACTCATCCCTGCCCCACCCCTATCTATTTTGTTAAACCTGTGATATATATATATATATATATATATATATATATATATATATAAAATATTACAAAGACAAACTCCAGGCACTCTCTCACCCACTTATTAATAGATATAAAATATCGCAAATCCTACCCACTTATTAATAGATATATATATTATCACAAACCCACACACTCTCCCTTTTACCAAAAAAAAAAAATTAATTTCTCTTTTTCTTTGATTTATTTGTTATATAATGGAGTTTCATTATTTTTGTAGAACCATTTTATGAGATTTTATTATTTTTTTTCAATTTTTTTTTAAAATCATAGAATTTAGTTGTTATGGACAGGGATAATGACGGGTATAAGAACGGTGATCTATTTACCTTCAGGGCGAGAAAGAGATTAATATTTTCCCTGTTAATAGGAGTGGATCGAGAATGAATGAATACTTTTGAAACTGATATAGAGATAAGTCCACTGTCATTCCTATGTACATTAAAAAGAATTGGAAATAACAAAAAAAAATTCACCCCCCACCCCACAAAAAAAAAATGGAAAATAAAATAAAAAACTATGGGCATGTTTGGTTTGCATTTCAAAAAATAGTATCCGAAAATAATTTTTGAGAATAGTTTTAAGAAAGTGGTTTTGATATTTTTTGAGATAAAAAACTTGTTTGATTAGGTGATTTCAAAAACAATTTTACAATACAGAAAATAATAAAACCTATTTGGACAACCTAAATATATATTTGAACAGTAATTCAAATATTAATAAAAAATATAAAAAAATTATTTTTATATTGACAATTTCATAATATATATATATATATATATATATTTGAAAATCCAAAATTATTCTCTTTGTTTTCAAAATTTTCAAAGAAAACTCTGAAAACAAGCTACATATTTTTTCTATTTTTTTGACTCAAATCTCTTTTTTTTTTCAAAAATTTAGGTAACAAAAATATTAAACAAACAAATTTTGTGTGTTTTTAAAATTTTAAAAACAAAAAATTGTCTTGCAAAAAGTAACCAAACACGCCCTACTATTTTCCCTCTATTTCGAGCACATGTGGAGACAAGTCTTGAAAAGTACGAAATACAGTAGGTCCGGTCGATCTAAAATGATTGGAATCATGTTTGGAGTGATAGTACAGTGTCCTGGATTTCTTTTGCATTGCCTGAATCTTGACATGGGCCATTAGTTTTTTGAAAGGTCCGCCGTTCAAAATATAATTACGATGGAGAGTGCTGGATACAATCTTTGGATAAAAAGTCATGGGTCTTTAGCTCAGCGGTAGGAAATGATACATGTTTTTTTTTTTTTGAATATAAGAATATATATAACTAAAAAAAATTGGTACTATATTAAAATTGTCAGATTCAATAAATTTGTATTTATTGATTGTAAAAATAATAAAATAATTTTTTTTTATATGTTTCATGTTTTTAATGAACATATTATAAAAATTAATATTATAATTAAACCCGTTTGAGTGTAGAGGTGACAATTTTCAACTCAACTCGACGATACGACACAAATTCGATACAAATTTTATGACACGAACTCGAAAATAGCAACTTAAGATTAGATCTAATGGAACGGAGACTTATATAAAAGTTGGATATGTCGGTGACATGACTTGTTAATCCGATTAATAAATAAATTAAAAATTTATAAAATTAATCAAAAAAATTATATAATATCGACTCGTTTATATATCGATTATACTAAACACAGAAGTATTTTTTAACACAAATCCGTCTCATCCGACAAAAATTGAGAGACCTAGGTCTCTCCGATGAATAGATTTATTTTTAGACTAAAATTTATTTTAAAAATTATTATTATATTATCCCTAGAGCCTTTATATCCTCAAATCTAAATTCAAAGTTAATTTAATTATAAAAAAAAGCAACCGAGATGGAATGGTCTTCAACTCCGATTGAATGGCCTTTTAAAACAATTTTATTATTCTTTTTCATGTAGCTATGAATGTATTATTATTACTACAATAATGTATGTACCACGAGATAGTTATAAGAGAGTCTTACTATGAGTAGACAAAGCATCTGAAATTATAACATAAACTCTAACACGGGCCAACAAAACAACTAAACAAGAAGAAAAAAAAAATGGCAAAATAAATATATTATATATAACGACTACTAATATCTCTCTTAAAATTATCCACATTATACCGTAGCTTCAGGCACGAGTTACATCTAATATATGAGATCGGAGATCAAATCAGAATAGCTGGGCGAGTATTGTTGTGCACTCAATTTTTTTTATCGACAACTTAATGCAGACCATTTGTTTCAATTGTAAAAAGGAATAACATTTGAAAGCACAAGTAATTTAATTTTGGACATGGAAAAGGACTACAGATCCACAAGAAAAAGACAGGGAGAGGGAGGATTTTGGATCCTTCCTATTTTTTATTTGTATAATTTTAAATGTGACCCACATAAATTAGAGTGAATGATTTGGTGGTACTTTTCTTTTCTTTTGGTAAAGGGGGAAATTCCTAGTTCCCTGCTTAATAGAGATGCTCAAGTTCATAAGTCCAAGTAAAATTACGGATGTGTATAAATTGAACCCTCAACTCATATATCAATTAAATTAGAATTTACACTTGCTTTGGTGAGGACTTAAACCCACACTACAAACTTATGCTCCGTTTGGTATGATAAAAAAATAAAAGAATGAAAAGTTAAAAGGATGAAAAATTATAAGAATAAATAAAACATCATATTTGATAAGGAAAGAAAATAAAAAGGATAGAAAAATAGATGAATAAATTTTTCTTCCAACTCACTAAAATCAATCCTTCTAAAATCGGAAAAAAAATAGATAAAAAATTTATTATTTGTGCTAAAATATATCTTATTTATTTATATATTTTTTGATATATACATATCTATATAATAAAATAGCTTACAATTCAAATATCAAAAGATAAACAAAATGACTTTTGCTATTTGCGGTTGAGATCGTTTTAAATTTTACTTTAAAGTTAATCTAATGGCTAATATTAACACCCTAAATTTAATGGGAAAAATAGGTCCCTAAGGGTGTGTTTGGAGTGACTTTTTAAAAGTACTTTTATAAATTATTTCTCATAAATACTTAAAAAAAATAGTGTTTAAAACTATCTCACTACCGCCACCACCTCCACCACCACTACCACCGCCGTATCCACTACCACTACCACCGCCACCACCTCCGCCACCACCGTTATTGCCACTCACCACAACCATCATCGTCTCCTGCTACCCACCATCTCTCACCCCCACTACAAACTGATGCTTAAATTTTTTTATATCTTCTATGTTTGTAATTTAATTTTGAATATGAATACAAATGTTTATTATTTATTATTTTTTATTACTTTGTGCCTTCAAACAGAAGCAATAACTAGTATACATCAATTTTATTTACATATTTATATTTTTTTAAAAAAAATTAAAATAAAATTTTAAGCATAAAAATTTTAAAATAAAACAAAATATATTTTTTCTATCTTAGTTAGGAGTGAAAATTTTTGATTCAACACAATAAAACGATTCAAACTTGACACAAATTTAGTTATAACTCAACAGAAACTTGAAAATGACCTGACACACGAACACGAAATATAAATAGCTCATATTCAATTCAACCCGTCAAACTCAAAATTGACACCATTAACACGTTTATTTAAGAAAAAACATTTACTCTATTTTCTCGTTTGTATGATAACATGAAATTAATATGAAATTAACATTTTAACTAGTATCATAGATATAAAATGTTAATTATTTATAACTATTTATTAGACACTGACATATTGTTATATAAAAAAAGATATTTTTAATCATCATTATTATTATACTTATTTAAGTTAATTTTTAATTTATAGAAAAAGTATGAGCATGCATGCAATTAAGTAAAAATAAAATATTACCGCTACATTTTTTATTCAAAATTTATGTGAATCAATACAAATACGAACACAAATACGATACGAAAATAAACAGATTAACTGGACACAACACAATTAGTTAAATGAGTTGAATAAGATTTGATTAATGTTCAACACGAACTCACAATGACTCAACACAAACCTGATACGACACGACTCAATTGTCACCCCTAATCTTAACCTGCACACAAAAAAAAATTAATCATTTTTATTTTCTATCCATCCTACAAAACATAAAAGAAAAAAAGTGTATCATTCTTACTTTCCTTCTTTAAAGGATAAAAAGTGTATCTCTCTTACTTTTCATTATTCTTATTTTACATCCTTTCTACCAAATAGAGCATTATATATTATTCGTCTAAGTAATTGAGATCCATACTACAAACAAACTTCACTTTTGTCACCCAATGGACTTGGGCCCTTAATTTTAAAAGGACAAAATCTTAACAAAGTAAAAGATACCATTAGACTATAGAAGAGTTAGTGATATTAAGAAAAAATAACTAGAAAGTGTACAAGGGGAATTCAGATATCTCTTGAGCAAATATCTAAGGATCTTGGAACTATGTATAAGATCACTTACCATGAAACTAAACAAAACGATTTCAATTATGTCTTCTGTTCATTTCACGTGCCTAGAAACGATTGCTCGATTGATTAGAAAAAAAAAAAAAAATTGGAGCATCTTCTTTATCTTGACTTGAATACACCAACACATCTTTGACAGGTAAACTACTCCGGTGATCTTAAAGTAGATGACCCACCAAGGATTATAGTTGGAGACATCAATACAAATTCAGAAAAAACAATACAAACCACTGTAGCTGATAGTTAAACAACGTTAGACTAATCCTCTAGTTGAACATGATTATAGTCCCCCAAACAACTTTTTGTTTTGTTAGCATGACGAATTTGCCTAAACACATTTTTCACCTATTAATCCACAACCTGTCTTGTAAAATTTATATTTCAAGGTCAAACCAAACTCTACTAAAAGCTCTTGCCATTGGGCTTGTTTTGGCATAAATTTCTTTGGAGTATCAAAATAGCTCATTGCAACATAATCAGTTTGGATTTCGCATATAGCTTCATTTCTTTAATTAACTTGGGGTTCCATTAGTAGGACTGATCCAGTGGACCAAAAAATATGGACATTTTTACGCTGCATGTTAAGAGGTATCAAGAGTCAAATCTAGTCCACCGACCCATGAACCACCCTGCTTCAAGTATTTTGGCAAGGCTGGGGTGCGAGTCAAACCAAGGACCTCGCCTATGTTTCACAAGATGAGGTCCTTGACCAACTCATCTAAGTGAATATGTCGAAAGAACATTTCTGAAATTCACCCTGTGCTTTGTGTAATGGATATCCCAAAGTAGAAATGCACGTACCATAATACTCATTTTCAAACATGAGAATGCTTGTCAACATTGGCTAACATTTACTAACATAATTTCCAGCTCGCATCAGAATGCTTTTATAAGATACAATTGTTTGATGTCTAAAGACTAGGTAAAAGTGAGGGAAAAATGTGTTCTAATTATATGCACTAGGGCAGGGATGGAAAAACTGAACTATAATCTTGACATTCAGCAAAACAAAGTTAAAGAAAAATGAGGTGGAATCATAGTTGTAGTGGACTTACTTCCATCACTGCACTCTCTGGAGCAGTTTCTCCACCATAATTTTTTGCTGCACCCCACTCAATGACTCTGAATTCATGATTGCGTTCGCAACAAGAATAATTGTCGATGGAGATGCGGCATTTACCTAGAGGCATAGACACATTTAAAAGATCAGAGAAATAGATAACAATAATCAATTCATTTTGAAGTATGTGAAGAAGAGGAGACTGCCTAATGGAACATGTTCAAATTTAGCCCATCAAACCCTACAAAAACAAAGAAAAAGTCCACCAACCCACTATTTTTTTAAAAACAAAATCAGTTAAAATAGGACTATATCAAACCTTTAGATTAATCAACTGAAGGGACTCCAAGTTCAAACAGAAGTGTGCTAATGCACATACTTTGTAAACCAAGAGCCATTTAACAAAAACACAACAAAGAGGTGAAGATGCATACCCAAACTCGGCCATTCAAACCTACTGCTATCTCGAAAGAGAGCTTCTTCCCTAGAGCTTCAAGAACTGGACATGTAGGGGAGTTCAGCAGCCTACAAAAAGAAAATTGAAGATCTGTGATTAGTGTGGAATTAGAATCTTGAGCATCAACAGAGTGCAATACTCGCATATGATGAGAAGAAGGTGGTTTTATGTAAACATTTTCTTTTGCAGGCTGATTTTTTTGTCAAATAGATATTTCATACTCTATAAATCAAGGAGCATGAAACAAATATCTCACATTCGTGATAGGCCAGTTGATGATTCAAACATGTATCCATCTTTAAGTGGACCAAATTCTGCTGCTTTCCCAGTGGCTATGAAGTACAAGATAATTCTCAGAAATTAGAAAGCAAAATAGGGTCCATATATTTCGAACAAACCTATAAATTTACAAGTTATGAAATAAAAGACAACATAAGCAAGGTACTCAAGATGTAGCCTAACAGTAGAATGAAACTCACCATCCGTGCATGACAGCTCAAGGTTCATGCCAGTATTGGCCTTGACAATGCGAACATAGATCAAAGTACCTACCTGCAACATGAAGCATAAGGCAAACAAGATATTTGATAGAATACAATACAACTTAAAAGAAAGAATTGATGCATTGTGGAATAAATATGCAGTAAATCAAAACAGGTTAATTGAAGGATTTCAAAATAGCTTGTGTGTAAACACTACCACTAAATACCCCCACTCTAGGGAAGAAAAAACAATTTCAGCGCAAAGAAAGCACTATCATCCTTCTTTCATTACACTGGTATATAAATTTAAGAAACGTCAATGTCTTGATCACGTTCAATCCATGTATTAGGAAAAAATGGAGCATCATCCAGTGTTTGCAATGTCTTTGTTTAAATGGCAGGAAAAGAAGAGCCAACTTAAATATCAAATGTGGCATCCAGAGGAAACTTTAGATACACTACTCAATTTCTGATATTCACAATATGGTAGCCATAAAGTAGAATGTGCCTCACACAAGATGTGTGACATTCCATGCTGATAATTATCTTGCATTTAAGGACAACATGACTGAAGCAGGTTTACCAATCCAATCATGGAACACAAAAAGAACATTGAGGGAAGACAAAAGTTACTGAAACATGAAGTAATAGCTTGGCATAAATTCTGTACCTCAAACTTTGGTATGTTTCTCCTAGTTCCTCCCTCAAACGCGAGCACAGGCAAAAATGCCAATGCATGTCCTTTTATGTCCACAAGGAAATTCTGCAAGAGATAATAAATTCGAAGTTCAGAAAAGCACATGTCAACATTGAACATTCACACCACACAAGTAAAAAAAAAACTTTACGGTCACAAGAAAGGACCAGGCGTTAATAACAAACACGATTCAATAATGAAAAAAATAAGAGATTCAAAAGGAAATTTATGTGTCCCTGAGATAACTTGAAAAAAACATCGGTTTCCAGACGGCAACTTAACTTGCAATAGTCTAAGATATCAATGCTCTGTAACCACCTCATTATAAAAGATATAAAAATAACCAAAATAACATTAAAACAAAAATATTTGCAGAAAAGGAAACAGTGGGAATAATATTAAGTAATTTAACTTGAAGTTTGTGCACTTAAAGAAAAAACATTCAACTTGCAAGAATAATCTTTATAAGCTTAAGAGGATCATGGCCCCCATTGCGAATGTACCCCCATGCAACAGCTTTTTGGTCATAATTGTCAACTAAGCAGATCATAATGGAACTTAACATCACCAAAAGCCTATTTCAGTTATAGCCACAAGAAAATCGTAAGGGATTCAAGTATGAAGAGCTTTACATTTGAACCTCTCCTGTTCAGATCCTTCAACGCTACAAATGCCATTGTTGCTACAACCTCTATTTGTTCTCAGTAGTTGTGCAGTTAAACAAACTTCAGATTTCATTTTGATCAATTCTTCCCTCATCACTTTCAACAGGCCCACCACAAGTAATATTGAAAACTATGAAAATTTATGTTGCAAATTTGTAGTGTGCAAATCTTGCCACCGCATCACATTAATATTGTCAACAGGAATTTTTAGGAGAGGAAAAAACATAATCCAATCAAAGAGATTACCAAACAGATGTTAGGTTAATCTCCTTTTGAGGTTATGCTTTTCCATAAGGGTCATCACATAGATTTCACGAAACTCAATTTCGTAATCCTATCCATTTTTCCCCATTCAAAATCATAACCTTCGTAAACTGTGCCATCATCTCCTCAACACGCATTTCCAAGACGAACGTCAGAAAAAGGAACATGAGAAAAATGTCATTTGTATCAAGCCAGTGCCACCAATTCCACCTTCAATGCACAATAATATTAAAGCAAGCAGTATAAAATGACACAACCAGTAATGCACAAGGAAGGACTTGTATTGTAAGCTAATACTATTAATATATGACTAAAACAAATACCATCTAATTTCAGTAACCAAGTATAAGAAAGAATGAAGCTTTAGACCAAAACTGCTACTAAGGAACAAGCAACATCAGCCTCGCACTATAATAGCATTGAAGTACTTAGAAGTGCTTACATCTGCTTTTGAGTCTACCACAATTCCAAGAACAGTATCACCCACACAAGGAACATACTGCCAAAAAGAATTATAAAATAAAACGTTAAGATATTATGTGCAAGAAAATAACACTTCAATATTAGAATAATCCAATGCAAGAAGAGCAAAATCAAAACTCCATTCCAATGTAATTTCTAATCATATCCATATCCTTATTCTAGCTATGCCCAAAACAAGATTGCAAGGGCAGTAGACTCCAATCTCTGTTGTAAAGTAAAGTCTCATCACATCCATATCCTTATTCCAGCTAATGAATTCCTTAGTTAACATTAGCAGGTTGCATGTCATGCATGAAGGAGCAGCATAGTTTACATGATCCCATTCTCATGAACCAAACTGGCCTAAACTCCTTATTTGCAGCATGGAAAAATACATTCAAATAAGGTTATCATGCAAAACTGGCAGGTAACCCTTTTACACATTCTTAAACATGCTTCTTTTCTGTGTTGAACCGTGAAAAGAAAGCCATGCTGCAAATAAGGGATTCCACACAAACACTGAAACATAACTATTCAAGGGAAACAGTAGCAATCCTCAAAATGAAAACATGCAATGGACCAGCTAGAATTTTACAGACTTTATTCTAGTTACATCATTAAATAAAGGAATGCGACTTTCGTCATATTATGTCTCAGTTATTGTTTCAGTCCTGGCCTCACCCTTCTCTGGGAGCTTTCAACCCAATATTTGTTTGGCTTTGAAAACCTCAGCATCCCAGCCTTCATCACAGATATAGCATCACAGTCCTGGAAATATAGGGTGCAGTAATCAAATGTCAACACTCCTCTCATAGATTGAGGAAATATAGATAAACAAAATATTTAAGCCTCAGAAGGGGGAATCAGAAATGAGGAAGAAAGGGGTTTACAGAAACTAAAATCTAAGAAGAAAGGCATCTCCAGTCAAACTATACAGAGTACGAGAACTAGTTCTATAGAGTAGAGCTCGGAGCATAAAGAAAAATAACTAAAGCCCATTTGAAAACAAAATTCATAAATCAGCATTAGGAAAATGCCTAATCTGTCGCGCAAATTTATATAACCTATAACTCCTAATCTTTTGGCCCATTTGGAGCTGACTTTTTGTTTCCAAAAAAGCCGACTTTTCCTTGGAAGCTCTTGATAAGCTCCATTTTTCAGCCTTTCCATGGTGTTGATAAAAGTCGCCCAATAAGCCTGGATCCAAACAGACGAGGCTTCTTTTCCTCTAAAATTAAAAAAAAAACTGAAGTTTTAAGCAGCCCATTATCTACTCCATAAAAAATCCAGATACTTTATTATTTCCACTAAGAGAAACTAAAAGTGCCACTCCAATAACTATCTCCCTAAGGTCGAATCTTTACCTAATTGAAATTTCTATTTCATTGTTTCTTAAGACCAAAACCTAATACACTTTACAAGAAATAAGAATTATATTTAGGCATAAGTTATTGAGCAAATTAATTTTTAGACACCCCAACACAAACCTGTCGGAGACCGCCTCCAAGCTTAATTGTTTGGTTGGCCATTCCTGAGAGATCCAAAACCACATCTCCTGGAACCTACGCACATAGAAATGCAGTGCTTGTGTATATATGTGTAACTATAAAAGTAAAGAAGCATCACAGAGAATGAAGTGAGTGTGCTCACAACTAGATGATCGACGAAGATCGATGGAGAATTCGAAGGCTTAGTTTCCATTGTCAAATTTTCAGCAGAAAATAATATATACAAAAATTGTGTGTATATTTCCTTCAGAGATTCTGTATACTCGGAAGCAGAGGGGGAAAAAAATTACATTAAATCAGGAACACTCCAAATTACCAAACAGGAAAAGGAAAAAAAGGAACTAAAATTCTCATACGTGATCTTTCCAAAACCACCACCACCTAGCACCACTGCAACAAATGCCCAGAAGATCACAACGAAATTCAATACAATAGATTAAAACCAAAGCAAAACATTAGAATTTGATTGTGTATTTTCTTTGTGTGTCGTGTGTTGACATCATGAATGTTCAAAAGCAAAAACACAATAGCAACACATTAATAGCCCAATTTCAGCTAACACTTCAATTCACAAAATTCACTGTCCATAAATTAACTACCTCGAAATTGACCCAGTCACGAAATTCATATCACATTCAAAATTGCATTAAAAAATTTAAAATGGTAGAAAAAATACACCCAAACTCACAGTATGTGTGCGTGGCAGACGAGTGGGTTGCATGTGTGTGTGTGTGTGTGTGTGTGTGTGTGTGTGTTGTTTGCGTGTGGTTCTGTGTTGGCCGAGAGGCTTTGTGTGGGTCTGTGTGTGTGAAGGCTGGGGGATTTGGGTGTGTTCTGTTTGTGTATGAGAAGGGTAGAAGGAAGGCGGGAGAGGGTGGCAGACGGATGTGCTTGCAGACAGCAGTAGGGTGTGGGTGTGATTTTGCTTGTGCTTGTCCCTTAGGCATTTCAACAAACACGTCATGGGCATTATGATTGGGGTCTGGGCTTTGGGCATCTCAGCAAACATTTCGGTGAGAAACAGAAAGAGAAGAGGGGAGGGGAGGGGAGGGGAGGGAGATAAATACCTGGAAGATGGTTGTGTGGTCTTGACAGTGGTACCGTGTGGTTGTGATGGTGGTGCTATGACGGTGACAGTGGTGCTTTGCTGGTGACGGTGGCACTGGTAGGCTAAGAGAGAAAACCCGCGAGTGTGTGAGTGTGTGGGTATGGGTGTTTTGTGCGTGTGTGCTGTATTTGTTTTTGTGTGTATGGGGTGGTTTGTGCAAAGACATTATAAGAGGAGAGGGTGAGGTTTGCGCAGAAGGGGGTTGTTCGTAAAAAGGGAGAGCTGGGGGCTAGGGGTATTATCTGCGTGTGTGTGAGAGAGAGAAGAAGAAGAAGAAAAGAGGGATACCTGGGAGAATAGGAGAGCGGTGGCGGTAGCGGTAGCTCAGGCAATGTCGCTGGCGTTGGTGAGAGAGAGCCAAAAGTGAAGGAGGAAAAGGAAAAAACAGTAAAAAGAGATGAACAGGAAGCGGCCTCTAACACAGGAATGATGGATGTCTAGTAGAATTATGAATGATGGATGTCTAAGTAGAATTAGGCTGTCAGTAAACCGACACTGGGGCAGAGAATATAAAATTTATTCTTATACTTACTTAAAAAAAAATTTGTTTATCTCTCGTTCATCCTGTTAATGGATATAATTTTTATTTTCATTTTTATTCTTGAGTAAATATCTAATCCCCGTCCCCGTCCTTGTTTCCCCCATACCTGCTTAAGCTCAATCCCAAGGAGCATAATTCAAATTTTTAAATAAATTTAATATTTTAAATAATTCAACAGCATTCCAACATAGTCTAACACAACATAATATAAAATATAAAAGTCAAAATAATATAGTATTCTATTTAAAATGTCATTGGACACAAAAAGAAAAACTAAACTATTAGAGATAAAGGAAGAAAAATAAAATAAAATTGAACTAAAAAAACGATAGCACTACACTTGAAATTTCTTAAAAGAATTTTTGTTATTACAGTTCATATTACATCCATAAAGTGTTAAAAGATGAAAATTTAAAATTTCGCTAATTCAATAATCTTCCCCATTTATTAGTTCACTCCAATGGAGAAACTCAGCAACCTCCATTCACAATATATCTACTCACGATGAAATGCAAAATTATCTTATTTTCTCTTATCTGTTTTTAGAGCATGATCAATCCAAACTCCTAACAGTTTCAATCAGTGAGCACAAATAGAAAAAAAAAATAATTAAGGAAAAAATTTTATAAAATTACCACATAGCAATGTCATTTTTTAGTTTGATTACCATATTTTTAGATTGATAGTTACAATAAATATTTTTAGGTAGGACTTGAGAATATTTTTATTTATTTATATATATATTTAACGAGTAGCGGGAGTAAGGGTAAGTTCATCCCCGTCTTTATCCCCGTACGGGGTTATACGGGTGTCTCCATATATATTTACCGTCCAATACATATAGTCCATCTCCGGTCCCAACGAGACGGGTTTGGACGAATACCCGTTATTTCCTGGTCCACTACCATCCCTAAGTAGAATTAAGGGATCTTTTGATAATATTTTTGTTTTCGTGTCTTGAAAAAAAATTAAAATTAGAAATTTCTCGAAGTTTGTCTTTTAATCATATATAATATTTAAAATATTACACACAAACTCCTTAAAATTTATACGTACATAACACTTAGCCCTTATTATAAATATATCAATTAATAAATTATACTCATACCTCCTAAAATTTGTAAACATATATTATTTAGAATCCTTAAATTTAAATAAAAAATATTTCAATTAAAGATAAAATATCAAATATTTTAAATTTTACAAATAAAATTCATATTCTATTGTATTATTTATTGAAATAAAATTAAAAATAAAAACTCATTTTTTTTAAAAAAAATTGTAATTAGTATACAATTATATTATCAGTTGGAATTTAATTTGGCCGTTTAAACAACCAAATTAAAATATCAAACTACACTAATTAAAGCTAAAAGATATTGTGTCTATTACAATTTTACCCCTTGTTTAATTTTTTAGTTTTATTATAATAGATAATATAATTATATACTAATTACGATTTATTAAACAAGGGGTAACATTTTTATATACTAGTTTTATTTTTGATTTTATTTCAGTAAATGATATAATAGAACATGAATTTTGGATGTAAAATTCAAGTTCTATTATGAATGACTTAGATCCCTTATTTGATTTTTTTTGTTCCAATAGATAGTATAATTATATACTAATTACGATTTATTAAGAAAAAATTAAATTTTTATTTTTAATTTTATCTCAATAAAATATTTTTGATTGGAATATTTTTTTGTCTAAGTATAATGTTTTAAATTTAAGGGGTCTAAGTATTATATACCTACAAATTTTAAGGGGGTCTAAATATAATTTATTAACATATATATTTTATGGCATGGGTCTAAGTATTATGCGCATACAAACTTCAATAGATCTGAGTATAATTCTTCCTATATAAAATTGTTATCGGAATGATGGATGGATAAAATTTTAAACTCTTTTTTATTAGAATGTCAAAATATGATATAACTCGTTTGAAATTTCACGAAACTCACCTTTTCACCAACTTATTAATAGGTATATATAATATCACAAAACCCACAAACTATTCCCTTTAGCCAAAAAGAAAATTGTTTTCTCTTTATTTTTTTTGATCTATTTGTTATATAATGAAATTTCATTTTTCTTGTAGAACCATTTGTAAGGTATTATTATTATTTTTTAAATTTTTCTTAAAATCATAAAAATTAATTGCTATGAATAGGGACGGTGGCAGAGATAAGAATCAAAATTTACTCGCAGGGTGGAGACGGAGATTAAAATTTTTTCCGATGAAAATGAAGACTACTCCCTTTGCCCCTGCCTCGATCCACTATGATCCCCATGTACATTAAAAATAATGTGATCTCTTTTATAATATATGTTTACCAAACGGTCCATATTTCTAAAAAATTTCATCTTACAAAATCCAGATTATAAAAGTTCATTTGTGAAAGGAACTTTTACTTTGAGAAGTTATATCAAACACAACTTAGATGTTTGGAAAGTAAAACGGACTACCTACTCGATCAAATCAATGTTCTCAATGAATTCTCAGCCGGAAACTATAGATAAAATTCATGAATATGATAGCAAATGGAGAGAAAACAATGAAATTTCCATTCAGTTTACAATCATTTCTGAAAACTTCCACACATGCAGAGAATAAAAAAAAACAACTGTCCACATTCTACTCAATTAAATTGAAAGTTCTTAATCAGTGCTAACTTGGAAACAATTTTTTTTTTATAAGAAACAAAAACATTCATTTCATAGAAAGATATAAAAATACATAAATAGTTTATGCAAAATGAAATCGACCAAAAGAGTGCAAAAATCACACTAACAAACAAGCTATGAGCTAAAAACAACTTCCCAATTGTGTTGGAGAGCTAATAGAGAAGTGTCACGAAAATCATTGGTAATCACAACCCATAAAGATGCCAAAAACATCACTCTATCCCCAAGCAATTCCTCATCATTTTCTCCAAAAATTATACAATTCCTCTCGATCCAAACCACTCAAAAAACAGCCAAAACCGCACATTTCCATAAAGTTAAAGCTTTTTTTTCCATTTCCAAAACTTGGAAACAATATATTTTCTCTCATTGACAGAGAAAGTAGTTTGAATGAATGGTCTCAGTCTACACAGAAGTGGTGGATTTAAAATTTTGATCACCTAAACCATTTTGCACTGCAAAAATGCGAAATGATACTGATTTTTGCATCTGCCACTATCAAAAACATCATTCCAAGTATCAACACAAGGAGACGTGTCCAAATGGAAACAGCTATGGAGAAATCAAGTCATCATAATGCAAAGACATCATCAACTTGTGGGATAATAATATACAAATGATATCACCAATAACTTTAACAATGTAATACAGAAAGAACAACTTTAACAATACAGTAATACAAATTCAATATCATAACTGGAACTGGACCATGAAGTCACTTCATTCAGCTCCCACACCAACAATCTAATCAATACAACCACCACCTATACTTTTTCCTTCCTTTTTTTCTTTTACTTCAATAAATATGCCATATAATACATCATCCCCAAGCGTATAAACATCATTATCATACCTTAATGCCATCTTTGTTAGTGGTATGATGGTTGGCATCAAGGAGATTCTCCAGTGATCTGGATTTTCTACTTCGAACCCTGCCTGCCTCCTTTAATAACTCAGATAACCTCTTCTTTTCATCATCCACATCTGGATTTGCTGTCCCAAGTTTTTCCTCTCTCATCCCAACAACATATTCCAAGATTTGAATTGCATCATCCAACCTATAAAAAGAAACACATATCATGAGGCATTCAAGAAAGAGCTCTACCTACTGATCCTCCCATCTGAATTAGTTGCTCACTAATAACAATAGACACAGCAACCCTAACCTTCCTCTAGTTTGGACTCTACCAAGCAAGAAAAACTCGTGACTTGAAATACACATGACACCACTCAAGTCAGTTTGAATCTTGTTGCAATACAACTTAACACCGAAAAAGGTAAATCCCTAGCGTCAAGCCTGTAATAGTAAATCGGGTGCATATTTACATACGAAAGAAGAAAGTTGAGCAATTCTAACCTTAGTTGCAAATACTTCACCTAAAACTTAATGGAGCATCATGTGGTTTCCACAACCCTCATTGCATTAAGGAATGAACATTTTGAATTTCACAAGTAGGATTGAAGATGCCAATATAGAAAACTGCAGGAATGAGAGAGTTTGCATACCTGCCTACAGCATCATAAGCACCAGCAAGATTGCTGTACACCCCTAGCGTGTCTGGGTGATGTGGTCCATACTCCTGTTCCAGAATACTCTTAGCCTCTTCAAACAGTTCTGCAGCCTCATTTATTGCGTAACGCTGCACGCATGCAAGCCCCATTTGGTTAAGGGCAATACCAAAGAATGCAGATTTCTTCTCTCCACAAGCACGAAGCTTTGAAATGGCATTCTGGAAGCAGCTGTAAGATTCAGAGTAATTCCCTAACATATAGTACATGACTCCCATCTGGGCCTCAATACCTGCAATGGTGCTTTGCTGACCAGGGGCATCATTGTATATCTTCAGTGCCTTCTGCAGCAACTTTAGCGCCTGTTCAGACTCATTCATGGACTCATAAATTGCAGAAACATCAGTGAAACCACTAGCAATCTCCTCAGGGGGGATCCCAGGAATGGGCTTTCCATAGATTCGAAGGGCATTCTCACAGTAGGATTTTGATTCCCTAAATTTACCTGTCTTGTTATACAAGTCAGCCAAACGGACAAAAACAGAAGCAATAGCAGGGTGATTTTCCCCTTTGGTGGACTTGAAGGATGTTAGTGCCTTTTGATAGGCAAAAACAGCCTCATCATACCGAGCCAAAGATAAATAGGTGTCTCCAATGCTTAAATCAACAGATGCAACCTCTGCTTCCTGCCCATTTGCCACCATGGCCATGCTAGCCAAAACAAAATGCTCAAGGGCAGCTTCGTGGTCTCCCTTTGTTTCACATATAAGACCCATGAGCCTCCTATCTGCAGCCTCTTCGAGGGAAGCAGGAGAACCATTCTCTCTATGGATGTCAAGAGCCAGCTGACAAAGCTTCTCAGCCTCGTCAAATTGCAATGCTTGAACATAAGCTTCAGCTAAATACCTGCAAGTCTCACCAACTCTTGGATCTGTATCTCCCAAAACTCCTTTCTGGACTTCCAAACCTGTTCCGTAACAGAGTAAAGAATTTTCAAGTTGACCTAACATGGCATAAGTATCTCCCAACTGCATATAACCAGCAAACTTAGCAAGGGCATGATCTTGGCCTTGATCAATCACAGGAATCTCAAGGGAATGCTCAAGTACTGGAATGGCCTCACTATACTGGCCTAGGTTACAGTATATAGCTGCTGTAACATGCAAGCACATCACAACATCGAGATTGGGATTTCCATTAGCACATTTCTCAAATGACTTGGCAGCTCGTAGAGCTAATTCAAGAGCTTTTTGGGGATTATCCCCTGAAGAAATCAAATCCCGTGCCTGCTTAAGCAGAAATGGTCCAAGGTCTGGGTTGTCTAGACCTGATTCAGATGCATCCTCAGTCCCATTCTGTAACTTTCCTAAAGGAGAATTCCTTTGTTTCTTCACGGAGATGCCTCCTGAAATTGATTTTCTCAAATTCTTCTCATTCTGCTTATCTAAAGGAGGCTTCTCTTGGGGACTTCTTCCCTTAGGACTTGACTTTGATGATGCTTCTGATTCCAGCTGCAAGTGAGAAGCTTTCTTTGATTGCGTTGGAGAAAGAGATTTTGTACTTGTCGACTGGGTGTTATCCAACTTCCCCGACTTCTTACTTGTCGACATGCTTTCCTTCTTAGAACCAGAATCACTACGATTCTCATGATCCTCCAACTTTCGTACCTCTTCATCCGCTTCCATTATCTCCACTTCCTTCATCTCTCCTCCCACAAGATGACGCAACTCTGAATCAATCCTAGACTCTTCCCCATCAGATCCAAAGCTACGCTTTGATGGTGATTGATCAGAACTCTGCATTTCACACACATTATCATAAAGCTGTTCAATCGAGGTGTCAACTACTCCATCAATTGGGCATCCAATGCCTGCAGTCTGGGGACTTTTGGGACTCAAACTGTTCGTTGGAGACTTATTTGCAACTGAATTCTCCTTAAGAGGTGTAGAATTTCCGTTTCCGTTTCCGTTCAATTCATTCACTACGCCCTCCTCATGAATCTCATCCATAACCAATCCAGGCATCTTTAAGGTATGCAACTCAACAAATATCTCCCAATACCTAACTAATTAACTGCACAAATGCAACAAAAAGAACCACAAACATTCAATCAACAAATCAAACTTCTCACATCAATAAATACGCTATACACTAAATAATTTCACATGGCAAACAAAAGTGACACATGTTGTTGCTAAGTTTCCTATTAGTTAATTATAAAAGTTTCGTGCCTGCCAATGCATAAATAACAAATCCACAAATCACGTAATAAGAGAACTCGATGTTCCTTCAACAGATCTTGGCACATAAATCGACATAAGAAAACCAACATACTGTACACGAAATCCAAAAAAACACAAACCCAAATGACAACAAGGACAGGAATCAAGAAAAGATGGAACAAATATATAGTTGACCTCACCAAGTGATCCCAAAAGATATTCAAAGGGTAAAAACTGAAACAAAAAGTAATTGATTGAACTGACAGATAACAATTTCATAAGAGAAAGATTAAAGTAAGCCTTACCTTAGAAACAACAACCCATGAAAGAGAGAAGCCAAGATGTTTTGTTTCTCTGGGTGTTATATATATATATATATAGAGAGAGAGAGAGAGAGAGAGAGATTGACTGGGGAAAACAATTTAATCTTTTGGTGGGTCTGACTACAAAAGTTTGATGAGACAAAAGAAGACGAAAGGATGAGGAATTTCAATAGAAGAGTGAGGACAAGATGGGAAAGAGGTGTGTCGGAGTAGTTTTTATGGTAAATTCATGGGATGAGTTTGCAGAGGCAGAGGTAGAATGTCAGAGGAAAAGAGATGGCGACTTCTTCCCCCAACACTTATAAGCCTGCAACCGCCGATTTCTTTTATGTTTGTTTCTGTCTTTAGTTGTAATTTTCCACGTGGCAAATTATTATTGGGATTTACTTTGTTATGACGGATATGCCCCATATCAATATTTTGATTGATGGATTATGGTGTTGCTGGGGATACTAAGCCGGTACGGCCAAATTTAAAGAGTTTAACTCTCTATTTACCGCGAAGAGCACTTTGTTAGTTAGTCAATAGAGATTTTTGAATTCTTAGAGTTCAAATCACGGTATTCTAATGAATTCGGAGGGATGATTCGTAACTTAATTAACTCTTAAAAGTGGATTAGTGGTCAAGTCTATCTATATAATAAAATAATTTATAATTTAAATTTTAAAAGATTAATAAAATTATTTTTACTATTCGCGGTTGAGATTGTTTTAAAATTTACTTTAAAATTAATCTAACGACTAATATTAACATCTTAAATTTAATAGAAAAATAGGAGCCCTAAGAATGTGTTTGGAGTGATTTTTTAAAAGTATTTTTAGAAATTATAATTCATAAATACTTAAAAAAAAAAAAGTATTTGAAACCATCATAGCCACCGCCGTTGCCGCCACCGCCACCGTCACTGTCGCCCACCACCTCTCACCCCCACTATAAAACGATGTTTAAATTCCTTTATATATTCTCTCTATTTGTGATTTGATTTTGGATATAAATACAAATATGTTTATTGTTTACTATTTTTTATTACTTTGTGCCTTCAGACACAGACAATAACTAATTCTCTTATAAGTAAGAAGTCTTTGGTTTGACACTTCTTATACCCATAAGAGTCGGCAACCTTTATTTTTCAAGGGACATGTTCTTAAACTAGCTTAAGTTATGGTGGTTAATTCAGAATTTGAGAGAGTAATCAACACAAATTTGAACACCTTATAGCCAAAAAAAAAAAAATTAACCAAATATAAATTTTTAACTTTAATTTTGTACAATAAAGTCATACTCACAAATGTGCGATATGATTTCTTATGCGGAATTTTATTATCTACGTGTTAATTATAGTGTTTTATCGTCTGCAACACGACGATATTTGGTATTAATCATCTCTATTAAATTGAGACCCTAATTTAACCAAATTAAATTTTTTAATTTTGGTCAATCTTTATTTGTGTAGACCCTGATTAATGCTAAGATTGGAGGATGACTCATCTAATAAATTTTATTCTTCAGACCGAAAAAAAAAAATAAGACTGGGTCATGTATGACTTTTTACATCTCAGCTGGGTTGAAATATGGGACATAGCAATGTAGACACACTGTCGGAGTCTGAAGCTTACTTTTTACTTGCATTTCAAGTGTGGTACAAGGCTGCCAGACGTTCACTTGTTCAGTCGTGAATAGGGTAACACAAGAGGAATGTACATCGTTCACCAAACGAGTTGATTGTTGTTGCGTTTTATGGGAGCACAACGTGTATAACAGAGTGCTCTGTTTTATTTGTATAAATTATTGTGTGAAGTGTGATTTAAGTACATGAACTCTAACCTTATACCCAACTTATTCAAAATTAATCCCATAATTAAATCATGTTGTGTTCGTGTGACTCTTTTCCTTTAGAATTACTGATAAATTTGAACGAAAAGACTTAATTGAAATAGAACTTAAAGTTTAAAGACCGGGTTGTGTTAATTGATAGTTCAAACCAAATAAAAATCAAGTATAAATTTTGAGGATATAAAATATAATGTTCTTTCACTTATTTTTTTCTTCGAATATGAGATTCTTGAATGTGATATCAAAACATTTTCGAATGAAAAAAAAAAAAAAGACAAGATGTAGAGTGTTTAAGGGAGGCCAATTCAAGTAACCATTGCAATAACAGAAGCTTGTGCTCTATTTTTTTTTTTTTTCAACGGTTAGAGATATTCGAACTAGTTTAAGCATATCTCGATTAATCCATTTTTCGATTTGATCAAAGGCATGTCATTCACGTTAAGACTAAGAACTTTATGAAGAATAAATCTCTCATGACCTATTTCTAAAAAATCACCAAAATTCGAACTCATCATACGAGAGTTGTTCCTTCTTTTAATGCATTTTGTGTTTTTTTTCGTGGACCAGAGCCATTGGCTTTCAACTTCACCCTGGCATATGCTCTGGTTTTGAATAGTGCACTTATTGACACTAGGCAAAGCACATGAAGCAATTACTAGTTTGCATGGCCTTTCACCCATCCCCTTTATACACCAATCAATCCATCTTTGGTGGAGGACAGTGTCTTTAAGAGATGTCAATGGCATGCGTGGTATCATGTTCGGATCATGTTATATTCGAATTGTGTGTTAATTTCATGTTTAAAAAATTGCCTCGTATGTCACTTGATCCATTTATTTGTATTATCCATTGTGTCATTTTTTTTTTGTTCGTAATATGTTTGAGTGTATGTGTATATAGAATTGACACACCTTAACTGTTTCTCACATATGCTATTTAACATACTTAGGTCTCAAATTTAATTACATAACTATGAGATATCGTCTTAGACATGGACAATACAAGTTTTGTAATTCGAGTTTCGATTATATTGATAACGCGTTCGTTGTGAAATTTATTTGGATCAATCCGGTATTACCATTGCAAACATGCCATTTTAAGGGGGTCTGAAATATGAAAACTATATCAAATAAACTTTGTGAAAGGGAGATTTTTTAATCTCAATGCTAGTTCAAACGATAATAATAGACGAGCTATAAATTCAAATATTTTGAATTCGAATTTTGACAATTCATTTGGGTCAGATGATGAGAGATTTATCTTTTGTGAATATTTTAGTCCCGACGTGGGTGATCTGAATTTGACCAAATTAGGAAAAGAATTAGTCAAGGACTTTTTTGATTGAAGTAGAGAAAAAATTAGTCAAAGACGCATAAATTAATTAATACACTACGATAATTGAGAAAAATAAAAGGAATATTTTTGAGGACCAAATTAGGTGCATGCATGACTTTTGGGGCAAGTGAGTTTGCTGTTCCCAAGGCTGGACAGATTTGGTATACAACAATAATGGTACTTACTATACTTAAATTGCACAATCAATAATAAATAAATAAAATTGATTCCCCCAAGTGGGTGTGGGTCTCCCAAAATAATACATCATGTAGTCCTATCTTCGACTACAGTAGGCAAGACATATGTATACACAACAAACCTTATTAATAACCCCTCTATTTCACCACGATATCTATAATATAAAATATGATAAATTTTAATAAATTTATTTAACGGTCTCGATTAAATCACAATTTCACTGATTTAATGATTGAGAATTCTCATTTGCTCGATATTAGTTAGTTTTTAGCTTGATACTTTAACAAATAAAAATAATAATAAATATATCGATTCTATGTTCATCCTATGAATGCATATTTTACGTATTTCAGAAATAAATTTTTACATTTTATCCATACATGAGTACCAAGATGTCAATTGCCTATGAATCTTGATACGAGTTTTGCTTATTGTTTTAAATACTTTTAGTCAAAGATAAAATCTCATTGTGGGTAACAAGTAGATCTCATAGGTATAAGAGTTAGAGACAGTCTATCCATTGCCAGGATGAAGATTAGGTAATGTCTCAATCATTAAATATTGTCATTAGGTAATGTGGTAATGTCTCTATTCTTCCTCACCAACTTGTGGGGCACTAGTTCTACTTCAGACAAAACCAGTCCTTTGAGTAGTGATGGTGGACCTTGAGAGGGAGAGAGAGAGAGAGGGGGGGGGGGGGGGAGGGGGGGGGGGGGGGGGGGGGAGAAGGTTGGGTGGGTGTTGGTGTTAGAGAGAGAGAGACTAAGGTGACTCATAGAGCTTAGTGACCTACATTAGATATAGTGCCATGCTTGTGAACCCCCAACAGCCCAAGAAACTGATAAATCACAAACAGAGCTGCCAAAAACACTCGGGAAAAGTAGGTTGTAATCCAAGTTATGCTACAAAATTTAGACTTTCAAATAAAATTCACTTTGCCAACCATCTAATCTATATATTTGAGAAGAGATTTTGTTGAGTTAAATCAATAAAATATGAGGATCAACGATGGCTTAATGACTCTATAGCTTGCCATTGAACCGCTAGGTCGTGAATTCGAACCTCATTAATTTCCTCCCCCGTAAAAGTTTCAAACAATGACACAAAAAAAATTGATAAAATAGAATATATATTATAGGTAGTAGATCAACAAATAACACCTACTGCTTTGTTATCTTGCTGCATAATTTGGAACAGGAAGTGCCATTGCCACAACAAGCAATTAACTCTTTCTTGCTATTATTTGGTTAATTCGTGTTTAAAGGTACAGGTACAGGTGAATTTTGAATAGTTTTCAGAGGAATATTAGTGACTATTAAATGAGTCTATTTAAGATCATCTGATAGATTTATTGAAGACTGCTTTATTTTTTTTCTATATATTTAAAAATTAAAATAAAATTTTCAAAAACAAATCTGACAGCTGTGGGATTTGAACCCACGCCCTTTCGGACCAGAGCCTAAATCTGGCGCCTTAGACCACTCGGCCAAACTGTCTTTCTTTAACTATTGAACTTCAAAATTATAATACCTTAAAAACAAAACAGGATAGGCTATAATACAAGGCTTTAACCCATGAGTACTCTTTTTTCTTTGGGTCAAAACCCAAGAGATTAGTCGATTAACGGCCAGACAATTAATAAGCAAACCTAATGTTTCATTTGGTAGGGAGGATAAAAAGTAAGAGAGATATATTTTCTATTCTTCAAGGATGAAAAGTAAAAATGATACAATTTTCTTTCTTTGTGTTTGGTTGAATAGATGAAAAATAAAAATAACTATTTTTTTTTGTGCTGACTAAGATTAGGGGTGACAATCGAATCGAGTCGTATCATGTCGTGTGAGATTTGAGTTAAGTCATTACGGGTTTGTGTCAAATATTAGTCAAACATAACTTAACTCATTTAACTAATTGCGTCGTGTCAAGTTGCGAGTTGACCTGTTTATTTTCGTATCGAGTTTGAGTCGTGTCATCGTGTTGAGTCGAAAATTTTCACCCTTAGTTAAAATAGAAAAAATATTTTTTTTTAATTTAAAATTTTATTTTAATTTTTTTATTATAAAATTTATTTTTAAAATTTTTTAAATATATATACACACACACAAATAAAATACATCTCAACACAAATAATTAATTTTTCATCCACTTTCCTTCCGATTTTGGAGGAATTGATTTTGGTGAGTTGAAAGGAAAGTTAATCCATCTACTTTTCCAACATTTCTACTTTTCTTTCTGTTTTATTTATCCTTCTAACCTTTCATCCTTCGAACTTTCCATCATCTCACTTTTCCATCGTATCAAATGAAGCATTATGATACATTTTATCCCTGACCGTGTAACTTTTTTTTTTTAGAACAATGTTATTAACATCTAATTTACTGATTTAATTTACTATAGTCATTAATCTCAATGGTAGTTTAAGTGGTAACACGGATGAGCTCTAAATTTAAACGTCATGAGTTTGAATTTTGGCAATTCATTGGGATCATATCATGAGAAATTTATCCATCATTAATACGCTAGTCTCGGCGTAGATGATCTACCTTAGACCGGACCAGGATGAGATTAGTCGAGGTACACATAAGTTAGCCTAGACACCCCTCATTGTTGAACTAAAAAAAAAAATTATTATAATCATTGGATTAAACATGAGACTTATTAAATATTAAAACTTAGAATTAATCCAACACTTAAAATGAAATCGCTTAATTAGGTTAACAAATTGGTCAATTTTTTTGGTCCTAATAATGTTACTCTTTTATTTAAATCCCCTCCAATGCAATTCCTCTTAGGGCTGTTTGGTAAGGGAGTATAGGGGGCTTGGTAAGATTGGTTTGGTGAAAATAGTTTAAAGGACTCTCAAACCCCCATGTTTGGATTACAAATTCAATATAAGGGGAGGGATGAATTTAGAAAGATGAGTTAAGAAATTAAGAATACAAATTATAATTGTATCTTTAATATGGGTATCAATTGGATTGATCAAGAGACAAAATGATCATTTACAGGATAAATAGTTATTAATAATTATGATATATCTGTTCAACCTACATGTGTATGTGTTGCATACCAAATATAAGTATGAACTAGATTTAATATTAAATCTCATCTTTGTAGAGAAGAGTTTGAGTTTGAAAGGGTTTAAAAAAGCCAATTCAAACCCTCCTCAAAACATGATTTACAGATTTACTATTAAGATAAAGTATACTGGAGAAAATCTAACTCCCTGTAGAGTACGAGAACAAATAACTTTAACTGCAAGCCCCATAAACCTTGGGACCAAGAAGACAACAGCAAAAAAAGCAGGAGTAAAACAAGAAGCCTAATATAATCAGAAAAGCAAACAAAAGGAGTTTCAGTTTTTGACACCCACAAAAATTTGGAGAGAAATCAATAGCATAACACTGAAAGAAACTATCAACATATTCTTACAGACAATAAACATATTGGTACATAAAAGTCTCTAATCATAATTGCACACAGAGACCTAGGCAAGAAAAAACATGAGTTGTTATGCTCTTATAGAAGCAGATGTATGGGCAGCAATACACTTTGGTAGGCATCTCAAAAGAGTATGATCATCAGGAGGTTCATAAGAGGAAAAGAATTCTGGATCCCGCACAAGAGACTCCGCATAACTCTCCAGTATTGTCACAATCTCCTCAAAATGTGGTCGCTTATTGGGATTACTAGACCAGCACCTGTTAATGAGATGACAAAACGCCCTAGGGCACGCAGAGGGTAAAGGTGGTCTAGCATTCTGCAGACAATTAAAACCAATGTAGTGTAAAAGAAATTAAGAAGCTGTAGAGTGAATAAATGTGCCCTATAAGATATACAAGTGTCGAAAACAGTATTACAGGTTTTATCCTCTTGCACTAGAACTCGGTCCAAAAAATGCACATAAATGTAGGAAATGTGGTAATTGGATGGTTTTCTTTTTCCCTTTCAACTGAAGCTATGTATGCAGTCAAGGTTTTTTTTTTTTTAGTCATTTTAGGAGATTACAAAAACTACACACCACACCTACACACTACACCATTGCTCTGAATTCATTTAAGGGATGAGCAAATCAAGGCCTGCACCTTGAACTTTTTCATGGTCCGATATTCTTTCATGCCTTTATGCCAGGCATGAATAAATGTGAAACAGCAAACTTTTGTAATTTTTTTTTTAGGGGCGACTGGTTGATAAGTCATCCGTTGTGTTCTTAATTGCTCCTTGAGATTCTTGTTCGCGATTATATTTGTTCATATCTTTTTGGGCTGGTCAGGTGAAGGTAAGATAAGCAAATATATAGTAAATCATTTTTCATACTATGTTCCACTTAGTTCAATATATTCAGGTACTTCATAAAAGAGAACCTTCCTGCATGAATAAAAGAGTAGAATAAAAACAAACATTTGCCAAGTAAAAAAAAAAAAGAAACCAAGCAAAATGAGAGCTACAGAAAGAGCTCAACATAAATATTTGAACTTTTATCATTTACCAAGTGATAATCCAGTACAGCCATAGCTCACCGCAAAATGTGGGGTAGACTACAAATGCACCCCAAATATTACTGCCCTATAAGACCATAACCACAATTAGCTTACAGGAATGAAAACTATGAGATTTGAAATTAAGTCCTTTACAGGCAAGCCTTTAAATCAAATGTTTACTGGCAGCCAATCAAAGTTTGAGAACTACACTAACTTATTGGGAATCCTCAACCTTGACTTGTGTGTTTGTGTAGTTCTCAAAACTTTGATTGGATGCCTGTAAAGAATTCATTCTCATGAGATTTTCTAACAAAGGAGAAGCTCAGATGTCAAAAACTTCTGCAGCATTTTATATATATGTACTTAATATTCTGATATTCATCATTAGATTTTGCTAGTAGCTAAACAGGATTTCTGTTATCTACAAGCTCAAAAGGAAAAAGTTATTGGTATTGTTCCACAGACTAGAAACCAGATTGGCCAGCAGATAATGAGGAAGAAATGCTAGAAACAAATGCCATCATTATCAAGTTGTTGTATGGAAAACTAAGAAAACCAAAACTAACAGAACGCATCTTTCTCAACCAATTGTTAGCCAATGCCCAAGCATAGGGGCATATCATCATTCAAATGCAGGCTATAAAATTTGAAATGTATTAATCACGCTGAAAAAAGCCAAGAAGACTTGCAATAAATGACATGGGTGTGCTTTAGATCGAGTGGGCCCTCAAAGTAGCATTTGCATACTATTAATTTTAACTATTCGGGACTTCGAATCATTTGTCAATTTTCACAAGATCTTCTGAAGCTCTATTTGTCATGGCTATTGGGAAAACCTGGAAACCTCAAAAAATCTGACAATGAAGTTGATTGTCACCATCCTTCATCTGGCAATAGACAAAAAACATCTCCACCATCCTTCATTCTATTTTAGGAATACAAGTAAGTCCTTCTTATAGGCATATACTTCCCGGAAATGGTTACAGTTAACAGCAGGAAACACTAATCAATCAACTGCTCTTTGAACTTTTTATGCTCAATAGATGCATTAGGCAGCTCCATTAAAGAGTTTCACCCCGAGGACAACAAAGAAGCTTTACTCTCCTTTGTTTAAGTTCATCTTGATGTTTCTTTTATTTACTACATTTTCTTCATTGAACAATTATTTTATCAGTTCATGAATCACACCCATGGCCTATAACTGCTTAAGGATACTATGATCTAGTTTTTCTTTTTCATCATTTCCAAAAAATTATAATCTTTAACATGCAATCCCTCCACAAGATGATGCATACAGACCATGAAGATAAACAAATGAAGAAGAAATATGAGAGCACATTGGATGAACTTATTGGGGGAAAGAATTTTGTAGTGGCATGTTCCCATCTGATAAAACTAAGAAAATGATACCAATACAACCGCAAGGAATATACCTTCTGGCAGACTGCAAAAGCAGCCTGTTCTGGGGTCATGTTGTCAAATGGTGTCAACGCGGTCAGAAGCTCCCACAAGACAATCCCAAAACTGTAAACATCAACTTTCTTTGTGTGGTGTTCTTCTTTGATCATTTCTGGCGCCATCCAACGGTATGTACCTGTGAATCCTTTTGCATTGCCGCATTGAGATTCCAAGCATGAGATACCAAAATCTGCCACTTTTACACACATATCTTCACCAAGCAGTAGATTTTCGGATTTAAGGTCCCTGTGAAGTATCCCTTGAGAATGAAGATATTGCATCCCATGCGCAATGTCAAGGGCCAACTTTAGAACTAGGTCAAGGGGAAGTGAATATGGCTCCAGCTGATGGAGGTACTTTCTCAGAGAGCCCCCAGCCAAGTACTCGGTAATGATACAAAATACAGGGGGTTTCTTGCATGCACCAACAAACTGCGTAAATGAAATGGAATAGTAATGAATGGTCAAATAGATGACCATATGATATGCTAGTAGAGTTTTCTAAATATTACGACCAACAAGTTCACTGTCATTAATCATGAAATCAAACAATATCAAGCAATTTCACTGATTTTACCAAATTCACAACTGTTTCTAGCAAACAGCAAGCAGATTTTTTCTTTAAAGGTGGGACATTTGCTGTAATTCTGTATCATAATACATAAATCATTAGTTGTTCGTGAACAATCAAATATTTTGAACAGGAATTTTAGATCCATAAAAATATCCAATGTTGTTACGTGCCAATCGTCGATTGAGGAAATTTTTGCAGTAAAGTGAATAAAAAATTCTGATTTTCATGTGCATCTTCATCACAATTGAGATGTTGCCATTTGAAACAGCAACTAGGTTGTATCTATATATGGCTCAAAAATGTAGTAAAAAGCTAAAGTTCCTTCCACTTTATTGGTGTGCCATAATTAATATAAATCGACAGAGCATTCTCAATGGAAACAAATAGAAGTGCAAGGGCAAGGGAAAGAGAAGTGGATGATGCACTCAGGCAGTAAATAATGGGAACAAGATCTGATGACTCATGAAAACTGACCAATTAGAATAGCTAATAATGAAAATAAGCATTTTTTAATTCTATCTGAAAGTAGAGTGATCCCAATTCCCAACCAAAAGCTGAAGGCAGCATTCAAAAGAAAAAAAAAAGGTGATACATATGTAGTCATTGCACAACACTGAAATCATCATAAAATGCACAAAAATTACAAAATTTTAAAGCTTAAACAACCTAATATGTATGCATTTATGTGAGCATGTGTATATAGATATATAGTCACATAGACTTATTTGTCCTAAGTTTCTTGTGAATTTAAGACTTCCACTGAACTGCCAAGCAAAATGAAGCAATTAAAATTCAATCCCTGTAACCCACTCGAACCAAGTTTCATCCAACCATTAAGAATCAGCATACAATCAAAATAGCATATATCCTAATTACCATTACCAATAGCGCATTCATAGACATTAACAAAACCAAATCTTCGCACACAAGGAAACAGAGCTTACAGTGATGATATTCTGATGTTGCAATCGAAACAACAATGCAACCTCCGAAGTGAATTGCTTCTCCAGGAAAGCAGCCAAGTCTCCATCCTCCTCAGGCTGGCTTATAAGCTTAATTGCCACATCCCTTTGCTTATATACTCCCCTATATATCCTACTATGCCTTCCTGAAGCAAATTTATTCCCTATATATAGCTGTGACATATCGGCACTCCATTGCCCTTCTCCCTCCGCTTTTATCTCCGCACCAGACGAGACCAAGTACTTGGACCATGACACCGCTCGTTTGTACTCTCCTAGAGAGAGTCGCCTCTCGAGCTTGCCGTTGTTGCCAATTTGCTTAAACCAGTGAAATTTCCCCATCAATCGAAACAAATACTCTAAAGTTTCATCAAATCTGAACCTCTAGCACCTCGAAAACTAACTGTACATTCCAAAAAACCCCCAAATTTTTTGTTTTTTTTGTCGAGATATACAAATTAAGAGAAATAATTAACTCTTGCAAGCTTGAACATTCTAGTGATTGAACTACATTTCGTCCGCACAATGAAAGTAGAACGTCCCATACGAACTCCACTATGTGAATGATGTGGCCATGTGAAGCACTATTTGTGTCAAGCAAAGATCAGTAGCTTTCACCACATTTCTGAGACATTCAGAGGTTGGACAGAGAAAACAGAAATCGACGAACATACGCCATTTCCGCGATGGATGAGCTTCAAGAGGCGTGGCGTGAAATTTCTGCTTAGGAAGGTGAAGCAACGCCAAGAGAGTTGCAGAGAAATCTCAAAAAGCTACATAGAGACACAGAAAGAGAGAGAGTGAGAGAGAGAGGAGGTGGTTTCTAGTGGAGCAGTGTTAGCATATGGAACTTACGGAGAAGCTCTCTCTCTCTCTCGTCCTCTTAAATCGTAACGTGCGAAGATCTACATAAGGGGAGACAGACGGGGGTACGTATGAAGATGGCGAGTGGCGACCTCTACCTATTTCTTCTCTTCATTGTCCCTCCTCGTATTTCATTTTAATATCTGGAATGCCATTTTAGTTTTATTAAACTCTGTCTGCCTATTCCCTTCATTTCCCCTCGTATTAATTAAAAATTCTTTACGGATCAGCTCTTTTGTTTTTTGTCATTCATAAAACAAGCTTACAAAAGAATAAACATACAAAAAAAAATCACAAGCACAGTGAACTATCCTATGCCTTTGCGAACATCATGCTGATCAGTTGCAACACTGGAAGTGTGGAGGATTCAAAAACTAGTCAACAGGAAGACTCCCACAATTGGTTAGATGAACAACTAAGTGAGCTAAATGATTAACAGATCTCTTGACAAAAAGGAAATGAGCTGAACTAATCTGTGAACATACATTCCAGATATCTCTTTGCAGTGGTTTGACATCGCTCAAAGAATTAGCTCTAAATCTCCTGTTTTGCAACAATCAATCAACAGCAGACAGTTAAGCTCAAAAGGGATCAAAATCGAAATTTTTCTCTCGTCTTCTTCTAAGGAAAAAATCTGTCAATCACTATACATCACTCATAAAATATAATATTGTACGTTCATAATATAATGATGTTACATATCATTTTGTTAATTTTTTTTTTAAAAAAAATTAACTCGTGTATCCTATAATTTATTGTTGTGACAATTTTTTATTGGTGTGTATGACGCAATGAATATTTTTTTTCTTCTTAGTCGACATCTTTTTTTTTTTTTTTTCACACATGCACAAATACACAGTTTCACACCACTGACCCAATGCTCCACGACACTATTCACCCACAATTGTTGGTGCACCACACTTCTTTCTTACTCTCCTTGTTGGCACACTTGTATATTATTGATTGATGAAATTAAAGTAGAATTTAACAAGTAAAAAGTTTGTTAAGAAATTTTAGAGTGTAAAGGACTAATTCAATGAAAGTACAAAAAGTTTTAAACATATAAATAGAAACATTGGTAAAATTAGAAATACAAATAAGAATACAACAAAAGGGTACTTTCGCCAATGAGCGACTCTGAGTCCTATCAGTGTGCACTTAAATGAAATAGCAATACTATTGAAACCTAATTTGTTGATCTAATTCACTGTAATTTTTGAATTCAATGTAAATCCCATTATACATTAAAACTTGGTGTTGATCCAATAATTTCTATGAAACCACATCATTATGTCAGTAAATTAGGTCAAATTTTTAGGTCTAACTAGTATTACTCTAAATGAAAAGGGTAGCTTAGTCATTTTATGGAGCACAGGCAAGGCAGCGATGAGGAAGGCCACGAGGGCGCTGCAACAGAAAACAGAAACAGAAGCGTTGCTGTAGTTGGGAATTGACCAACGTAGGACCCACTTCCTCTGTGAATGTGTCCGTGGATGTGTTCGGACAGTACCGTGTACTTTTTTCGTATACGGTCCCCCCTTTCTTTCTCTCTCTCGCCCCCCCACCCCCTCCCTTACGTGCTCTTCACCCTCTTTTTTGTTTTTTAATACAAAATAAACCACTATATACAAGACCCCAAGCCTCGATTCTTTTACATGGTCAGAGGCCAACAGCAGCAGAGCAGCGGGGGCATAGTAGCGCCCTCGCCTAGCGCCTCAAGTTTTTTTAATACAAATTTTTTTTCTATTAAAATATATTTTTTGTATTTTTTACACATGTACTTTCACAATAACAAGTCAAGGTCGAAGTTAATAATTGGTTTAATGATCACACCGCTATTACTGTTGAATTTTAAAGTCATTGGTTCAAACCTTATTGTATCTCTCTTATAATATTGTCGTAACAAAAAAACCAAGATTCAAATCACGATTTCATAAGACATTGAAGCATAGTTAAATACTAATATATAAGCAAAATGAAGTTGCAAAACAACCATTTGGCATAAGACATCTTATTTTGTCGATGTCCCTTGGTTTCGTCTATAGTCGTCAAAATATGAACTAAATCATCTGTGGTCGTCAGATCAGTGGTCTCATCATTGATTCAAAATTATAGATGATTTGGTGCACATAATTTTATTGGGTCGTAATATAAATATCTAAAAGGTGGTTGTCAAATGCATAATTTTTTGAGTCTAGAACCACTTCAAAATTGATTAACAATAGCTTGTTGAATATTTCTATTTAATAAAATTTTAAATCATGTGTTGTTTCTGTTTATACAATCAAACATCTGATCATAATTGTGAGATTACGACACTTGAAAGAGTCTTAAATCAATCTTGTGAGATTGCTGTCTTATAAAACTCATTAAATTTTGTCTTAGGTTGTGTGCTTTCTATACAATCTGTCCGAAGCCCACAAAGAAAGCTTTATTGTATTAATCGATATTTACATTAAAATTTGTCAGACCCCTCGTTAACATAGAGTTTGATTGAATGTATTCAATCATAAAGAAAGTTAAAAACAGCACTTCTTATGATCACTTCAAAGTTGCCAGACAAGCAGGTCCCTACATTAGAATTTTTTGCTCGGTGGCCCATTGACCAAGGATAAGACTACAACACCGTAAAGGCACCCTGACGAAATTGAGCTATACTAGTTTAATTTTGATTTGAATAATTTATAATTATTAAAAAATAATAAAATTTTATACGTTAAACGTTTTTATTATATGAAAAGTGAACATATTGTACTAAAAATTATAATTAAATGAGTTTTTTTTAGACTAAAAAGAGAAGAGGGAGACAATCAGTATGTAGTAACTTTTTTTGGGCGTAATCACAAGGATCCCTACTGTGAAATGTTCGATTTGAGCTATAACTTGGGGGAAGTGATACATACAGATATAGCGTAGAAAGGGAGAATGTGGACTGTTCCAATCTAGAAGAAGTAAATAAGGGTTAGGAAAGTTGAAATCATGAGAAAGGAGTGAGTAGTGCTGAGAAGACGAAGAGATCTGCCTCGAGAAAATAAAAATGACAATAAAACCTTAGAAAAATCCTAAACAATGGAGAGAGCTCTCACCCTATTTCTGAGGGTGAAGTGTAGGATCAATTTGAATGAACCTTTTAAAAAGGGTTTTTTCCTGACTCGGGACGATCAAGATGATATCTGGATTAGTCTGAAATTTGAGAGATTGTCTGATTTTTGCTACCAATGTGGTCGAGTTGGCCATTCTCAAAGTCATTGCAAGGACAGGAGGGCGTCTAGGTCCAATAGCTACTTCGGGCCGGAGCTACGAGCGCAATCCACTCAACTAGGGGGCTTCTTCAGAGAAACTTGGTCCCTAAGAGAATGCGAGACATTGGAGAAGAAGGACAAGCTCAAAGGTAAAATGCAGGAAGCTGATGGAGAGGTTGAACTAAGAAAGTGGAGGGGTCAGGAAGGGGACAGGAAAGATAGTGGAGAATCATTTGAGGCACCCATAAACCGGGAAGATGATGTGCTGAGAACCCATGTCAAAAATGAGGCTAATACCAGTCTGGAACAGAAAAACGGATCACAGTGCCATGCACCACCCCTCCCAGTGGCACCTTATGCTGGTGGGGACCAAGATTGGGATTTGTCTTTATCCCTTTCTTTGTTTTTATCCCAAGAAGATCCGAACATTCTTGTAGCAACCAAGAGGGGATCCTACTATGTCTATGAGTCCACAGAGAGCCCAGAAGCCCAAGAGGTCAATGAAAAAGTGGTCCACATAATCACTGATAGTGAGGAGGAGGATAGGGATGTTGATATGAAGACCTACTTCCAAAGTATGACGCTTAAGAGGAAAGCCCAACTAGATGATGAGACTATGGAAACCCATCCAATACCATGAAAAAAACCTAAAGCATTTTCGGACAGTGGCCCAAGTGCACCTCATCTATCACTACCTTTTTCCAGCCCTCCACTTGTTATTGATATGTCCCTTATTAACTTTGGAAGAAAGCATGCCTTAAGAGAACGGGCTAGGAGAAGTAAGCCCAAGAAAAAGGTGAGCGGAGAAAGCCTGATGAACTCTGAAGCACAATTTGCCTGTCTTGAGAATGAAGAGGAACAAATGCAACATGATCTGGTTGAGGGCTACAATGGTCTCAATGAAGGGAAAGGTGAGAATAATCTGGATAGATGTATCCTCTAGGAAAACTTCTGATGAGGGTGATGACACTAGTTATGCTGATAAGGTGGTGGTGGTTGACCTCAAATAGCCACACGATTCATGTTAATGCTTACTTGGAACTGTCAAGGAGTAGGGCGACCCTGGACAGTCCGTAATCTAAAAGGGCTTATCACCACCCATCACCCCTCAATCGTCTTTTTTATGGAGACTAAAAACAAGTTTGATAAGTTGGAGCGGTTGAGAAGAAATTTAAATTTTCCCTGTTTCAAGTATATGGAGCCTGTGGACCTTTCTGGCGGACTTGCATTATGGTGGAAGGAAGAAGCAAACTTGCTGATCCTGGATAAATCCAAAAATCTAATCAACGTAAGAGGTAGACTTAACCATCAACAGGACTTTTGGCACTGTACCTTTGTCTATGCAGACCCGTTGGCCGAAAGAAAGAAGAAGATATGGGAACGGCTGACCAATATAGCAAGGTCCATCAACTTGCCCTGGTTAGTTACAGGGGACTTCAACAACATTGGATCACTGGATGATAAAGAGGGGGGTGTTGTTAGTAGTATAAGGAGGGTTGAGGAATTGCAACAGTTGATTTCTGACTGTTGCCTCATTGCGATGTGCTTTAGTGGACCCAAATTTACATGGTCAAACAACAGGCCATGTGTAGCCAATGTCCAAGAGCGGATTGATAAAGTATTGGTTAATTCAGACTGAAGTGCCTTTTTTCCCTCAACTGCGGTGCTGCATGAAACTAGGATGGGGTCCGACCACTGCCCCATTGTGATTAATCTTGGCTTAAATGCTAAAAAGGCCCCTCATTCCTTTAAATTTAAAAGTACGTGGTTAGAGGATCCTGAGTGTGAAGAGGTGATCAAAAGTAATTAGATTATGAGAGATCCAACCTCTATGTTTCGTAATATCATCAACAATCTTAAGTCGTGTAGTACCCATCTGTTGGAGTGGAGTAGACAGAAATTTGGTTATAATAAGAGTTTGATTTGAATGCTTAACAAGGAACTGCTCCGTGTTCAGATGCTGGAGTCTTCAAAGGAAAATCTTATTGAGGAAGCAGAGCTTTGTGACCAGATTGATGTAGTAAGATGTAGAGAAAAAAAGTACTGGTAGCAACGTTCAAAGGTCAATTGGTTGAAGGATAGGGATCAAAATGCCAGATTCTCCCACTTGTCTACCATCCAAAGAAGAAATTGCAATCAAATTGTTAGGCTCAAAACTGACGAAGCTGTATGGATTGAGGGGGGAGGAGGAGATCAAATCCCATATCACTGATTATTTTCAGAACTTGTTTCGATCATTGGGGGAAAGAGATTGGTCTAAGGAACTAGGGGTTGTACATGTTAAAGTCACTGAGGCAATGAACAGTGCTTTGTTAAAGCCTATTCATGATCAAGAAGTGTATGATGTTGCAAAGGAGTTGGGTACCTTGAAAGCCCCTGGTCCAGATGGTTTCCCAGGTATTTTCTTCCAGAAATTCTGGTATGTGGTGGGGAATGATATTATTAAAATGGTTAAAGACTTTTTTGAAGGAGGTCAGCTGAACAGGGAAATCAATTTTACAAATGTTGTCCTTATCCCAAAAGAAGTTACTCCTGAAACCATTAAACAGTTCAGACCAATTGCACTATGTAACTTTTTGTACAAGGTGATATCAAAAGTTATGACCAATAGATTGAAAGGAATGTTGTGCTCCATCATTTTCCCAAACCAAGCTGCCTTTGTCCCAAATAGACAAATCCAGGATAGTATTGTAATCGCCAACGAAGTGTTCCACCATCTGAAAGGAAAGAAGAAAGGGAAAGTGCCTGAAATTACCATTAAAATGGATATAAGTAAGGCTTACGACAGGGTTGAATGGTACTTCCTGGAAGCAACAATGTTAAAGCTGAGCTTTGATCGACGCTGGGTTAGCCTTATTATGCAATGCATCAGTAATGTCACCCTACAATTTGTGTTTAACGAAAAAAAAATCGATATTGTTACGCCCTAGAGGGGAATCAGGCAGGAGGATCCTCTCTCCCCTTATCTTTTTCTCTTAGTTGTTGATGTTCTCTCAGCGATGCTCTGGACTAGGGTTAACGACAAGAAACTAGTGGGAATCAAGATCAAAAGAAGGAGTCCAATGATCTCACACCTTTTCTTTGTTGATGACTCCTTATTCTTCCTCAGGACTAGTGATGGGGGTGTTGGGGAATTGTTGAGAATTTTGCAAAGTTACTGTACGGCGTCGGGGCAGTGTGCCAACTACCAGAAATCTGGATTCATCTTCTCCAGCAATATGGTCGAGGAGCAAAAGGTCTCTTTATGTTACTGCTTCGGTATGCAGGCCCTTCCTCACTGTGCAAACTACATGGGAATCCCTATGGCATGGGGAAGATCAAGAAATGAGGTGTTTGGATATTTTCTTGAGAGGGTAGGGAATCGTTTACAAGGATGAAGTAGCTGTTGTCTATCACAGGCTGGGAAGGAAATTCTGATTAAAGCTGTTGTCCAGGCCATTCCTAACTATGTCATGTCTGTTGTGGAATTTCCAATAAGCTTTTGTGCTAAGCTAAATTTATACGTCAGAAATTTTTGGTGGAAAGGAAGTGTTGAGAGTAGAGGTATTTGCTGGAGGAAGTAGGAGAAGATGACTGAATCTAAATCTATTGGGGGGAAGGGATTTAAAGATTTCAAGTTGTTTAATCAAGCCCTTCTAGCTAAATAGTGTTAGAGACTTTTGAACCAACCAGACTCATATTGGGCGAAATTCATGAAGGCAATTTATTTTCCAAAGGATGATCTGATGAAAGCAAAGCGTGGTGCAAGACCATCCTGGGTTTGGGCCAGTTTGCTCTATGGCAGGGAACTCCTCGATAAAGGGCTATTGTGGAAAAATGTTGATGGGTCAGAGGTTTGCTTTTGGAATGATAAGTGGATTCCCCAGCTCCCCAACATGAATATTCAATCCCTAAGGCCCCAGGTTTGTTCTATCTCAAAGGTTGCTGATGATATTTTTGTTCTCCCCAAAAGATGGAACATTGTGTGTATGAAAAGCTTATTATCAAGGAATGAGCTGAATGCCATCAAGTCAATTCCCTGGCCACTGAATAGGAGGAAAGATAGAAGAATTTGATGGCCTACAAGCAAAGGCAGTTGCACAATCAGGTCTAGGTATGTCCTGGGTTGCAAGGAGGTCTCTGTCCAGCCGGCGACAAGCTCTTCTGGTTCTCTTCATTCTAAACTATGGCAGTCGATATGGAATATGAAGGCAACTCCCAAAGTTAAACATTTATGGTGGAAAGCCTGTCACAATACTTTGGCCAGTCAATAGAATTTGTTCAAGAAAAAATGTGTTGCCACGCCTTCCTGTCTGATTTGTAATACTGCTATAGAGTCCATTGAGCACATTTTGTTTGAATGTTGCTGGACTAGGTGTGTCTGGTTTGGAATGGATCTGGTTTTGATGAAGAACGACTCATCCTTTTTGTCAGTTGCCCAACGTTCCATGACCTTGCTTCTCGAGGATTATGATACACAACGAAGTCTTGAACTCTTGGGGAAGTTGGCCACAGTGGGTTGGATTATTTGGAAGGCTAGAAATCAGTTTGTTTTCAATAAGGAAAAGGGGAATGTTTTTGCTATTGTGTTACGTGCTAAGTCTATGTGGGCTGACCAATTCACATTAGATAAAAAGGGATTGTTTGCATGTGTTTAGGAACAAGGAAGAAGTGAGGCAACTACTGGAGAGGAGGATCATGCTTCTCAAGTCTTTTGCAATGGTAAATTCAAACCCGAGCTGGCTAAAACTTCTTGTGGAGTTGTTTTTTGTAAAAGAAATGGTGTTCTGGAATTCAGTAGTACCAAGAGCTTCCCTGCTTCTTCTTCTTTTATTGCTGAGGCGGAGGCAGTAAAGCAGGCATGTTTACCCGTTTAAGCTCAGCTGATCTCTCAGGCCACGATTGTTAATGATTGTCTTAATATAATCAAGTTAAGCTCAAATAATGATGTTTCTCCATGGGAAATTAGTGTAATTATGGAGGATATTAGATTTTTAACTAGGTCATTTAACCTTAGCTTTTTACACAGGCCTAGACCCCTTAACAGGGCTGCTCACTGGATGGCGGCCAATATGCTAAACAATTCACTTCCAACGAATTGGTTAGGATCTCTCCCTCCCGAGCTGAAGGCTTATCTAGTGATTGACTGTAACTTCAATTTTCCTACTTAATAATATTGTTGTTTTGCTGGTTTTGAACAAAAAGAAAAAACTAACTTAGTATGACAATTTGTCATCACAACATTACCAAAGTCAAGAAAATTACGTTACTCTCGTGGATCAAATCCTACTTAGAGTGACGAAGAAGACTTACCACTATATTACCGGTCCGAGTGGTATGTCAAATGAATTTACTGACAACAATTCTGAAAGCTGGCAAAAGGTTGCTAGTTTGCTATTGTCTTGGTCCAGTCTACCGCCAGCCATGCATAGATGATGAGCAGCCATTAATTTGGCACATCGAACTGGTTTTCTTAGAGGAGCTCAACAAAATTGGATGATTTTAAGTATACCAAAATTTGCACATAGCCATTGGATCAATGAATCCTATCACTGATCCAATGATTATAAGTGATTTGATGCACATTTTTTGTGTACGTAACATTACTCAACACAATTACATCAGTGAAATTCACTAATAACATAATTAATAATTATGGTTGGCTCGCAATGAGTCATTTCGTATTGAATTTGTTTAATGTGTCAATATCTTTTTACCTTGTACCTAGAGCTCTGTAATCGGCCAGGTTCGTGTGTAACCAGAATCGTGTCGATCAGAAAATTAAATCAGTCTGACTGATCTATTCATTTATGGTAATTTTATCTGATTTCGTATCAACATAACTGAATTCCAACAGTTCTCAAGTATGAATAATCCACAAATTGAGCTATTTGAGCAGGAACTAGCAGCGACCCAATGACATTAGAATTTAGATCTTCCACACTTTCGTAATTTCCTCCTGAACTAGTTCCTCATTTCATCAGAGCCTGCTTTCCTTTCTATGGAAACACTTCACCAATCCACAACAAATGGACTTTACCAGACCAGTGAGATACCAATTCATCCTAAGCTAACCTCGTTCCGACGTTGCAATGCATTTTAAAGGAACAAACTTTTCAATGAAATAAACATACTCGGGGAGAAGAATGACCAGATGCAATAAAACATACGATTCTTCACAAATAAACTGGCAAGGTTTATATATTTCAACAGATATAAATAATTACAAACTTCCCACTTTGATGCTAAAAAGAAAATTGACTGTTGAATATATCGCGCTGCCTACCCCAACCTGTACACCTTTGAACATGATTAGCATAGAAATTACCCACCATTTTTTTTTTAACAGCTTTAGGACTAATATAAATATGGTTGCAGAAGAGTCTAGAGATCAAGTGGAATTACTGTTGCAGAGGTTGTAACCAGATATGAGGGAACTCAAGGCAAAGGCGATAAAAGCCAGGAAGGACATTCCAATAGATGCACTAGCCATCTCTGTAAACTCATCTTTCCCCCAGTTTGATACCCAGTCAACAACCCTAGTGGCCGCAGAAGAAGATGCTGATATCAGAAGATATGCCAGTATCTGTCCAGTTACATCAACAACGCACCAAAATTGTTTTAGAGTAAGCAGGCAAATATCACTAATATTTGATTTTGGTTTAAAAAACGACAGGTCTGACCCATATCATATAAGCAAGGTCATGTATTGAGACTGCAGATGTTCATGAAAGATTCAACGGCAATATTAGAGTGCAACTGTACAAGCAAAGCTCATGCAAAACTATCACATCCAACCGGCCACAAGTGCTATTGGTTCGTGTAGCTACCAAAGACCATTTAAGGGTGTGAAATAAGCATAAAGCATGGGCCCGTATCCAAGAGCTCTATAATTGCTTCATCAGCAGATTAATCAGTTTTGAGGAGCGAATTGTGATAAGAATTTGGGAAACATTGGGAAAATGAAAGCTTCCAAAAAATGAGGGATGGTGGTCACACAATCAAAAGGTTTTTCAAGAAGAAAACCAGTTTAGTAAGGGTTCATCTTTAATACCTCAAAACTAGAGATAATTGTTGAACTAAAATCAGAAGCCATGAATGTTCGGCATAGACCCCCTAAACCATTCTCCACTAGTGCAGGCATTTTGACTGAGTTCATTTACCATTTGCTGACAGTTTATGACCACCTAAGTGGAGCATGGCATGCCTCAAATAAAATGATGAATATGGTCCTCCGTCCCCTGTTGTGGCATGATACAGCAGTGCTGCGAATTGAATCTTAGAACTTTGAATCAGATTAGCCCCAAACTATCACCATTTAAGCTTTATCATTATTTGGATATAGTGGGTTGCATTCAAAAATACAATTAGAAAGGTGCTCTTCAAGAAAATGGGAACTAATCGATATGAATGACTTGCCTGATCCATTGCAAAATCAAAATGGTGGCGGAGATGGTGAGAGAGAAAGTATTTTCCAGTGCTCAAATGATAAGCTAGATCGCAAGCTTGGAACCCCGAATATACAAATCCGATAACAGTTACAGCTACACAGTACCTGTGTCATTGAGTCCATCGTTAGAACACTGGAAAAAGGACAGAAACAGAAACAGAAACAGCAATAAAAGGACGAGTATAACTTAGTTTCTTATTATTTGCATCAAATGGGAAGTATTACGGTTATGGATGCAGAATATTATCCAACATACACAAGAATTAGCATTTGATACAAATATGGCAATAATTTTAAAAAACTGAACATCAACAGTCAGAACCATGTCTTCAAATGTTTACCTAGCAGAAGGATCAGCATTAGCCTATAATATAAAGTTTGCCATTTCTCAGTAATATGAACAAATTTATGGTATAGAATGCTAACAATTATGAAAATAAGAATAACGTAGTTTCCCCAAGACAGCAGTAGAGTAACTTAAATTTCTGATTTCAATACTCAGAATGTCAACATTGTGAGCACTTGGGGTAAAATTTTGTTCCAACACATTGGCAGACTAATGTAGCATTTATTGTCCGCAGAGGTCCACATTTGTAAATACATTTATGATTTTTTTCTACACATATGGGCGGGAACATTTGTTTTAACATGGGATTGTCAGAACCACAAGAACTAGGTTTTCCAATTTAACTTTACCAAATCCAATCACAGGAAACATTCAAGTGATTTTATAGCAAATTAAGTAGGCCAATCATAGTAAATGAAAAACTTCATGATGAAATTTGTCAAAAAGAACCTGTCCTGAAAGAATTATATTAAAGGAATACGAATCGAAGAAGAATGTCAATGCTGCTCTAGTAACAAGTAGTCCCAACAAGTTGCTATAAGCTGTCACCTTGCATCAAACTAAATTTTGGAGCATAACTATCAAGTGGTGCCCTAATCCTACATGCTATAAGGTGTCTCATTGACAGCACTTTTCTTGCTTGTCCTTAACAGAAGCCAATTTATTGCAGACCATCTGGGATCCTACACTGCATTCAAACCCATATATTCTCTTATTTAGGCCATGGAAGGACCGATGGATAGGGACATAGAGTTGCTGTGGTTTGGTAGGAAGAACATGGAAAGACAAAGGAAAAGAGGGGGGGGAGTAGTTCCCCTCCACATCGACCAAGCCTCTTCCTCCTCGGTGTGGTTTCGAAAGAAAGAAATTGTTTTGGGAGTAGGGGGGCTCCACCTAAGTTAAGAGCTACACCCAAACGAAAAAGTCCAAAGTATAAATCTGCATAATGGACCACTAATATGGTATGAGTGAAAAATTGACAATAAGTTGATTCAAAAGTGTCATCTAATCCATATTATCAACAACTACCCTTGCAATCCACAAACCTTTCTCTATAAATGTGACTGTTCTTGATCCTAAAAGGATAAGTTGATCCATATCAGCACTAACTACACTTGCAACCCACAGTTGGACAATCCTATGTAAAACAAAAGCAGTTTCTAATTTAACCACTGATAACATTTCTTATACCTGATTGCACACAGATCAGGTGCAGTTCCACAATAAAACCTCAAGCTGAGTTCAAGTGGACATGTCAATTCATAAAAAGCTACAATTTAACTGGAAAATACTAACATGCGAACTTGTTAAGCAAGTGGATTTTTTTTTTTTTAAANCATTGGCAGACTAATGTAGCATTTATTGTCCGCAGAGGTCCACATTTGTAAATACATTTATGATTTTTTTCTACACATATGGGCGGGAACATTTGTTTTAACATGGGATTGTCAGAACCACAAGAACTAGGTTTTCCAATTTAACTTTACCAAATCCAATCACAGGAAACATTCAAGTGATTTTATAGCAAATTAAGTAGGCCAATCATAGTAAATGAAAAACTTCATGATGAAATTTGTCAAAAAGAACCTGTCCTGAAAGAATTATATTAAAGGAATACGAATCGAAGAAGAATGTCAATGCTGCTCTAGTAACAAGTAGTCCCAACAAGTTGCTATAAGCTGTCACCTTGCATCAAACTAAATTTTGGAGCATAACTATCAAGTGGTGCCCTAATCCTACATGCTATAAGGTGTCTCATTGACAGCACTTTTCTTGCTTGTCCTTAACAGAAGCCAATTTATTGCAGACCATCTGGGATCCTACACTGCATTCAAACCCATATATTCTCTTATTTAGGCCATGGAAGGACCGATGGATAGGGACATAGAGTTGCTGTGGTTTGGTAGGAAGAACATGGAAAGACAAAGGAAAAGAGGGGGGGGAGTAGTTCCCCTCCACATCGACCAAGCCTCTTCCTCCTCGGTGTGGTTTCGAAAGAAAGAAATTGTTTTGGGAGTAGGGGGGCTCCACCTAAGTTAAGAGCTACACCCAAACGAAAAAGTCCAAAGTATAAATCTGCATAATGGACCACTAATATGGTATGAGTGAAAAATTGACAATAAGTTGATTCAAAAGTGTCATCTAATCCATATTATCAACAACTACCCTTGCAATCCACAAACCTTTCTCTATAAATGTGACTGTTCTTGATCCTAAAAGGATAAGTTGATCCATATCAGCACTAACTACACTTGCAACCCACAGTTGGACAATCCTATGTAAAACAAAAGCAGTTTCTAATTTAACCACTGATAACATTTCTTATACCTGATTGCACACAGATCAGGTGCAGTTCCACAATAAAACCTCAAGCTGAGTTCAAGTGGACATGTCAATTCATAAAAAGCTACAATTTAACTGGAAAATACTAACATGCGAACTTGTTAAGCAAGTGGATTTTTTTTTTTTTAAATATTTTCCAATGAACATGTGAACAAAGAGGATCTTCAAAAGAGTGCAAAGCTCTAAGTCAAACCTACAATATTACTCACTGAAGACACATCTAGCATATCAAAGCAACCTCAAGGTTAGAGAGAGCTTGTAGGAACACAGCTCTGGTCTCTTCCTATGTGGGCAGGGAGGGTACCAAGTATAGGAAAAAATATTGGGTGTAATTGTTACACCTCGTAAGCAAGACACGTGATATAACCGTCCACTAATAAGTAAACAAGTCTGCAACTGCGCCCCACAAAAATTCATAACCACCCCGCCTTGTAATACAAAACCATCTTCATGATAGAAAGTAAGCCTTATTTTATCTATTTTATAGTTTTTTTATTGGACGGTTACATTACATAACATCAGCATTGCTGACATGGTTTAACCGTTACACCCAATATTTACCTCACATTTTCAAAAATATTACAACCCCCCATAGTTAAAAGAAATCCTATATTTCATTTCAAGTTTCTAGGTAATTCATCTAGTATATTCAAATATATTAATGACTTGACATTAAATAATCAAACGGGGATTTAGATGAAGGTATTTGATTCCATAAGCCTGATGACCAAAAGGAACAAACACAAGTGAAATTACTATAAAATCCGGTGTCAAATGTGACTTCATCAGAAACAATTCATTAAATTATGAATCATTTGTGTATTATGGTCTTGAATGAACATATTATCACATCATATCATAAACCAGGGAATATGAGAGGACTATGACATTCTCATAAATTGATTTGTGTGATGGTTAAGAACCAATTCTTTATTATCCAAACTAATTTTTAGTAAAGTTAGTTTTAATAGATTGTATATAACTTAAAATTTGTCTCTAGCAATAAATTGTTGAATAATTTCAATGACTAAAATTCTTGACTAAGGATAGGGACCGAATAAAATCCTGATTTTGTCCATATAAGTGAGTGTGTGTAAATAATATATGTAAGTAGGGGTGTTACACCCATTTCGTAAACGGGTGGTCCCAACACAATGCGATCAAAAGACGATTCAGTATTAGAGTGTGACACTAATCCGTTAAAATCCAACACGAATCCACCTCACCTGAGGCCATTGACAGCCCTATGAGCAGGTATACGTGAATGTGAAGAAAAACAAAGGAAAAGATCAAATTCAGACCTGTACTCTTTGTAACGATCAAAAGAATCGCCGCTCCATCCCTGCGTCTTATTAGCAGCCATTACGGAGAACGAAATCAAGCACAAAATCACCTCGCAAACCCTAAACCCTAACGCCGCCTTGTCCACCATCACATCCCCCCTCGGCCTCCTCAGTACCGGCGCCACCGCCGCCCGAGACCTCCTTTCTGCTCCCACCCCATCCTCACCACCACGACCACCATAAGTCTCCCATCCACCACCCGCTCCTGTAGGCCCCACCCTCGTTTCCCCCGTCGCCACCTCCTCCCTCACCGCCTTATTCATCACCACCAACGGCGACGCCTGATCACGAAGTTTCACCGGCGGCGGATAACTCGCCGCAAATTCTGAATTCGCACGAAATGGTGGACTTTGAGGTGGTTTTACGGGGGATCGAAGAGGCGAATAGTACTTATCAACTGTAACAATGGCTTTGGAAGGGGATTTTTTGAGGAATTTCTCAGGTGGAGGTTCAGGGTCATCGGAGCGGAGCGGAGAGTCGGAACGGAGAGGCGAGTGGAAGGAGTCGAGTTGACTCGTCGTTGATTCGGTGTCAGACATTGATCTGTTGGTGGTAATGCTGGGATTGCTGCGAACGCTGAAGTTGGAGTAGGTGTTCTCGTCTTTGTATTGGTTCTGCATAATTACTGTATTTTTCTCGGTTGGTTTCCTTTAATCGTTGATTTTCCGGGAAAAGAAGAGAAAAGGTAAGGAAAGTGAAAAGAAAAAGGAAAGGACTTTGGAAAAGAAAGTGGAAGAGGAATCTTTTTAGATCCTTATTGTGTGTTCCCAAGTTTTGCACAGCGTTCACTAACGTGGCATGGAGGAGAGTAAATGAGTCATCAATTAATTACACTTTGCACCTATACATTATCAGTTTTGTGTCATTTTATCCTCTCAATTATTAATTTATCCTAATGATAGATGTATGTTAGAAATTTGACGAAAGATTATTTTATTTTTCCAAAGTATGTAATTTTGTTTTATTTTATCCTGAAATGTTGACATTTTATGTCCAAAAGATAGCGGAGATTTGTGTTTTTCGACAATGTGAACCAATTCAAATAGTTGAGGGGGCAATGTAAAAAAACTAATAGTTAAAAGGGAAAAAATTACACAAATTTCGTAGTTTGTGGAACAAAGTGTTATAAACTCAAGAGTAATGATATGGTGCAGAAAGGAGCATAAAACGTGAATCGAATAAATTTACGCTAATATTATATTTTTTAAAATCCTGTCAAGAATTAGAATAAATAAAAATATTATGCTAATCAAATTTTTTTATCAAGTTTTTTATTGTAAGTGAAATGACATAGTTTTCACTATCAAATAAGTGAGTTTTATTTAATATTAAATTATAAAAATTGTGCCGTATCATTTAAAATAAAAATTTTGATAAAAAATAAAAATTCTATAGTCTATAATTGTGGTGGGTCTTATATTAAAGCAAGATTAATGCGATAAATGATTTCACATGGAGGGTGGGGCCTATTTGATTCCCCAGGAATCTTTCAATCAAATGATATATCAATCAAGTTTTTATAAAAAGAAAGCAATAGTGTAAGTTGTTGAATAACATGTAAAGACGAAATTCAAGGATAAATTTTTGTTTCCACCAATAAAGAACATTGCTGCCTACATTTAAAATATAGAATTAATTAATTATTATTATTAATTTTATTGTGTGTTTAAGTGTTTATTAGAATTCACTATCTATTTAATGATTGTGTTTAATCAAGTCTATATTTTTAGTCTACATTTTAATTACAAAATAACATTTTCCATAAAGAATTTGTATTTTATTATTCACCTTTAATTATAGTTATTGGTTTCACATTATTATTAAATTATCATATTTTCACATTACACCTCTAATTATAATTATTTGTTTCACATTATTCTAATTTCAAATATCAAAAACTTGTTTTACTAAACATTTGAAAATTTTCAGTTCAAGATAGTATAGATATTTATTTTTTGGATAGTAAAAAATAAATTCACATACGGGATAAGGCAATATAAAAAATTTAATAGTTGAGGATACAAAGTTAGACCGGGCTCATAGTAGAAAGGAATAAAGTATAATTTTCCAAAAGAATAAAGAAGGAAGTTAATATCCACTTTTATTTGGTATGTTGTTGATATCTACTTGCTTTTTTTTTAGAAGTTGAAAGTTGAGTTGTGTAATGGCAAGTTGGTATAGAATAGGATTATGTAATTATGCAATGCATTGTTAGTGGAAAATAAAAGCATCCATAAAAGGTGAAGAGAAACCTCAAACAACAAGACATAGAAAAAATCAAATTTTGCTTTGGGTAAAGAATAAAGATTGATGCTTTAGTCTCTTTATTGACAGAATCTTAAGACCAGGGAATTAAGAAAGGCCAATTACGTTTAGCCTACTGGGTATTATTCGTCATGTTCAATTATGCCTTTAAGTCACTATCAAGCATACTCCAAGTATCATGGTTCAAAATCGTAGTATTGGTCACCGACTTAAAAAGCTTTGAGACACATCAGTTGTAACATCGTGTTGTAATATCGAGTGATACGATTTAAAAAAAAAAATTGAACATGACAAGAGATTTAAGTCATACCGTAGGTAGCATTACGAGTCATATCAGTCAATTTAGTGATGATAATTCAACGATTCGAAATTGACTCGAATACAATTCTAATGACTCTGCCGAGTCTTGTGAAATTTGGATTTTATATGTTTCGTTTAACGGTATTATCTCGAAAAGTGTCTGAATCGACCGATTCGTATCGGTATCATTCGATACTTTGAACCATGCCAAATATTGTTTATAACACCCATAAATTTGGAAGGAATAGGGTAAAACATGAACAATGCAAGGTGATCATGTACAGTTCGAATCAATGTAACAATTATGAGTCCAAAAGACTCATAGTATGGATTGTGATGTTCTTCTTTTTGCTATTTTACAGCAATTCACTGTTTGAGAACGAGTCAAGGGTCACTCAATCTTGCAGGATTAAGTTTATAGGTGGGTTTAGTTATCGGGACAAATCGTTGAAAATCGAGATGAAATTCAAGTGCTTAATATTCAAGAATATAATGGACAAGAATGCTAAAGAAAAATTTTCTGATAAAAATCAATGATTTTCTTGACGAAATCAATCAGATTCAGATTTGGGTGTCAAAAGTAAACTGATGTCAAATTGGTAGGAGATTGAATAAGATTTCAGTGCATAATTCTTTTTTCTTCCCTCTACGTTGATGTGAAGATAAAGTTAACTCCTGTTAAGACTTCTAGCTTATTAAATAGAATCTTGCCCATGGAAACAAATTTTTTTGTCGTGTCACTCATCAGATAGACCATTGAGTTCATCTAAGAGATCATAGTGAGCCTAAATCCACTGATGCAAACAATTGAAGCAAAGTTCAGGAACGCAGACATAGGTGGTGTATACTAGCCATCAGCTCATGTCATAAGGTGTTGAGTTAAGTCCCGTAAGAAGTACAACTCTCGTATTTAACTATAATCGATGAGTTTGAAACCTTGAACAAAATAACAGTAACAATTCAAAGGAAGGTGACGATAACGTCAAGTCATTATATCCCTTATACTTAGGGGCGGAGCCACCCTTGGGCTAGGGTGTGCATATGCCCCTCAATTTTTTTTTTTTGCTTCATTAATTATGTATTTGTTGAAATAAAATTTAGACATATTTAGTTGTATCCACCCTAATATTTTATTTTTGTGATATTAATTTGAATAGATCTTTACCTAAATAATTGTTAATTTTTTGAACAATATTATTGAAACATAATTTAAGGACCTAATACATTATTATATTAAGTATAATAGTGAGTTTTAAAATTTAATAAAACTCTACTATTTATCTAATTGTCATAAACTATTGGGTCTCTATCAATTAAATTTCAAATTATGTACAACTAATATAATTGTTAACTTTTAGACATGTTTTAGACATATCTGAATATGTTTTGAACATATTGATGTTATTTTATAATTTTTTAAATTGTAAGATTATTTCGTTATTGTATAAAAATGTGTGTCGTTATGTAGTAAACTATAGAATTATAAATAGAATATTATTACCTCGATTTTATATACAAAAGAAATATTGCTGATAAAATTAATTTGTAACTCTTTTAAATAATCAAAACATATCAGGGTCAATTTTAAATAATAATAATTAGAAGCAATTTCGATAAGAACTTTTAATTATTATTTTTTTGTTTATTAATATATCAATTTTTAATCTTCTATCTTTAAAAAGTATTATATATAAATTTAATAAATATAAATTTATGAACATTTACAGTCTATTAAAAAAAATTAAAATATGCTAGTGTGTTCATCTTAAAAAAAATTCTGACCCTACCCATGCTCATATCCTAAGCAACACATGCTACAATGGCCAGAACAAAGGTCCGCGATCACCTTTTATTCTTGGATTACTCCATGTGATTTGGGATTTGACCCAATAGTATATTATTTCCCTATATTTCATAAATCCATATATAATCTCTTTTTATTTTGGATTAAATTGCATAACCAGTCAAAATGGCTTTTACTTCATGCTTCTATTCTCTCTCTCTCTCTCTCTCTCATTTTTACTTTTTATGTATTAATTATATTTTTTATTAAAAGGTATACGATATTTTAGTATTTTTATACTCAATTGTTGACCCCTTTTAACTGTTATATATTAGTCCAAAATGACAATGGATTACATGAAGTTTTCTAAGACACAGAGAGACAGAAAGTAACACCGGCTCCAACCACAAAAGATAAAGATGTAATTTATCCCCCGTGCCATCACCACCACATAGTAGCTTTATATTAGGTACGTGTCATGCTGTGTAGCCCTACTGCTCAAATTAAAGGAGCCAAAAAAAAATGAAATTGCACATTGTACCAAGGCATAAAGTTTTGCAACTCGCGAGTGTTGGGGATGGTAATGGATCCAAAAAAAAAAAGGGTATTCATTCAAAAATGTCTCGCTTGAATAAGAGATAAATCATACGTATTGAACGGTAGATGTATATAAAAATATTCATATAAACTAATGTGGGGATAGAGACGGAGATGAACTTCCCCTCTCTANACGTATTGAACGGTAGATGTATATAAAAATATTCATATAAACTAATGTGGGGATAGAGACGGAGATGAACTTCCCCTCTCTATCTCGCTCTGCCTTGCTAAACTCGTAATATAACTATATAATAAAGTAATTTACAATTCAAATATTAAAAGATAAACAAAATAATTTTTGTTTTTTCCAGTTCAAATTACTTTAAATTTTATTTTAAAATTAGTATAACGGCTAGTATTAACACCATAAATTTAATAGAAAAAATAGGGTTCTAAGAGTATGTTTAGAGTGACTTTTTAAAACTACTTCTAGAAATTATTTCTCATAAGTACTTAAAAAAAATAGTGTTTGAAATTGTCTCATTACTACCTCTACCACCGTTGTCGGCGCCACCACCACCACCGCTGTACCATCGCCACCTTCGTTGCCGTTGCCACCACCACCACTGTTGCCCATACCCCACCACTGCCACCATCGCTATTGCCGTCGCCACCCCCACCCCCACCCCCACCCCCACAACGGTCATTGCCACCCACCACAATCATCACCGTTTCCTACCACCATCACTGTTGTCCACCACCTCTCACCCCCACTACAATCGATGCTTAAATTCATTTATCTCTCTTCTATATTTGTAATTTAATTTTAGATATAAATACAAATATGTTTATAATTTACTATTTTTTATAACTTTGTCCTTTTAGGCACAGACAATAACTAGTATATAATAAAGTACAACACAATTCAAATCTTAAAAGATAAACAAAATGACTTTTGTTTTTCGTGATTGAGATCTCTTTAAATTTTACTTTAAAGTTAATCCAACGCTAATATTAACACCCTAAATTTAATAGGAAATATAGACTCTTAAGGTTGTATTTGAGGTATTTTTTAAAAAAATATTTCTAGAACTTACAACTTCTCATAAATATTTTTTTTAAAAAGTAGTGTTTGAAACATCCCCACCACTATCACTACTACCGCCACACCCCCATTGCCCCACTACCATTACCACCACCACCGTCGCCGCCACTCCACCACTATAACTACCCCCACCGCCCCATCACCACTAGCACCACCACCACCACTATTGTCGCCGTCACTCCACCTCCATCACTCCCATCGCCCCACCACCATTGTTGTCGTCACTCTACTACCACCCTCATCCCCACCATCACCACTATCGCCACCCCACTACAACTATTGTCGTCGCCACTACAACTGCCGCCACCCACCACCACACCCCATCACCGCTATCCTCACTATCATCGTTGTAGCCACCCTACCGCCCCTGCCATTGTCCTACCATCACTATAGCTGCCGCCACCTTACCACCACAACAACTGTCCCATCATCATCCCCTACCACTACCACCACTGTTATCATCCATGGCTACCACCATTACCAATAATCGTTGTCACCCATCATAATCATAACCGTCTCCCACCATCAACATTGTCATCACTTGCCCTCATTACAACTGGTGTTTTCTCCTTTATTTTTGTAATTTAATTTGAGATGTGAATACAAATATGTTTATTGTTGGCCATTTTTTATTATTCCGTACATTGAAGTACGAGAAATAACTAGTACATATATATAATATCGCAAACCCTACCTACTCACACACTATTTTCTTTACTAAAAAACACACTTTTTTTTATTCATTTGTTATATAATAGGGTTTCATCATTTTTGTAAATTCATTTGTGAGGTTTTATAATTTTTATAATCATTCCTTAAAATCATAGAAATTAATTGTTATGGGCAGAGACGGTGGTGGGGATGAAAATCAAAATTTACTTGCGGAATAGGGATGGAGATTAAAATTTTTCCCACTAACGGGGATGGACCAAAAATGGATGAATATTTTTGAAACTGGTACGGGATAGAAACTACTCCTCCACCCCCACCCCCGCCCTGGTCCACTGACATTCTTAGTGTGCCCTTCATTGTGATCCTTCTCCGTCAAGACCATCAACCGATTGATATAAGTTGTTATAATTGTTCTAGGAGCACATGATATATGTTACTGGACTATTCATGGGATGTCCTAGCTCGTGGCGATGTGATGCTCGACCCAAATATTGGCCCGCCCAGCCTCAGCCCAACCAATGGTGCTGAAGTCCATGATCCGTGTACCTCTGGACTTACCGAAGCCCAATTCAAGTACTATAGCTATTGGCAGTCATTCCAATGGTCAAAAGTATCAAGATGACCCTTTTCACCCTCTCGACTATAAACAACTACTTTATAGCCCCAAAATTGTAATCTAATGAAAAACAAAAGAATTCTATTTTGATCATAGTGCCTTGGTGAAAAGAATACCAAAAGATGTTTCCCGTTCTTTCCACCATAGCCTATGATACGCTAACAGTTTGCTATTAATGCTGGTGAACGTGTAATTGATGAGTATAGAAGTGGTTTGAATTTTTAAAAAAAATTAAAATCTTGCGTGCTTGCAAGGTTTGTATGTCGCTGAAGAGAAAAATCAAGTACTATAACTACATTCAACAATGCTCGAATTTGAAGTTGGGCAAAGGATAGATAGGTGGGTAGGTGACACACCACTTAGCTGGGATGTTCTAATTCGATTATAATGCAGTTCCTCTTTTATTTCATTTATTGTAAAAATAATTTTTTGTATAAGGAAAATCAAATTTCTCTTTCTGCCTTTTTTTGGCAATTGTCTATTTTAACAACTAAAATAATTATAAAAAAGGGGCTTGGCCTAATCAGTCCAATGACTTCCCTAAAAAGGATTTTATCGAGACAAATTCCTCAAATTTGACTCGGTATATAAAGACTTGCTTCGTGTGTCAACAGGACAAGGTGAGCTGAACAGACTCCGGGACTCTTTGACCTCTAACCTGTACCATAGAGACCATGGGAGAGTGTCTCCATTGATTGCGTCTCGGCCTAAAAAGGGCGTGTATGAGTCTTAAGTTGTAAACTAGTCGAAGGACCCCATGTGGGCAACTACCGTCCAATTTTTTTTTTTTTTTGGGAGGGTTAGAGAACCACCGTCCAACTTAGTGAATTGATGACAAATATATATATAAATCTCTCCAAAAAAAAAAGTTAAAATTAATCATTATTTGTATTAAGCAAGCACTTCTTACTTTATTATTTACAGCATAAGATAGAGTTCAACGAAGATACAAGAAAGAGCGAGAAAAAAGAGAAAAATATAAAAGAAGTGACAAAGAAAGAATAAGTCTTTTGTTTTTATCACGAGAAAAGGGCAATGATTAAACATCTTGGTAAAAAAAAAAAAAGATTAAACATCTTGGATCGATCATGGGAGGAGGTTTCTAAATTTCAAGTTGTGTTGATAATAATTTCTTCTTTACACAACATGGGTAACTTTTTGTAGCATCAGATGCTATGTATCATATTCCAGAATTAGGGGCGGAGATGTAGTGTATTATATTCCAGAATCAGGGGGCGGATTCAACATAAGGGTAGTGGAGGCAGTTGTTCCCATTGGAATTTTAAAAAAATTTGGATGTTATTTGAAATTAAAAAAAAAATTTATGAAAATTAAAATTTGCCCCCACTAAATTTTTTATAAAAAATTAAATTTGTTAGAGTAATACTGTTGAAATTTAATTTGNATTAAGAAAATTAAAATTTGCCCCCACTAAATTTTTTTATAAAAAATTAAATTTGTTAGAGTAATACTGTTGAAATTTAATTTGAAAAANTTTATGAAAATTAAAATTTGCCCCCACTAAATTTTTTATAAAAAATTAAATTTGTTAGAGTAATACTGTTGAAATTTAATTTGAAAAAGTTAAATCGTTGTTATCATTCGATTATTAGTGTATCTTAATATTTAACGGGATCTAGTGTGTGTTAATCCAATAACAACAATGGATTAGGTTTTTAAATTAAATACATATGGTATTATTGCTAGTTTATATTTTAGGTAAATGATATTCTCTCATTAAAAAAAAATAGACTTACACTTTCCTCATACGACTTAAATTAAAAGTGTTACGATGAGGTTTTTTTTTATAAACATCAATAAATTATTACAACATAAATAATTAGTTATTTCATTTTTTGAATATCGTCTCAATAATAAATGATCAATCATCCTGTGGGAAATCAATCTCGACCTTTAGTAAGGGTTAACTCATTCACCTACTAGAATTAAAAGAAACAAACAAGATTATGTTTGATCAATTATTGTTGCAATGAGTTTTAGTAATTATTAATCGATCATTCTTCTTAACTTGATTTTCTTGATTAGTACTCTATTTTTCTAACTTCTTTTTGTTTCCTCCCCTCTATTATTTTTATTAATTTGAATTGAAATTGGACCTTAATAATTGAAATGGTAATAAACTGGGATTTGAACCTAAAAATCATAATATTAGAAATTAAAATTAGAATGCAGGAATTATAAATTAAAATAAAAATAATTTCAAATAAAATTTTAATTTAATTGTACTATATATTGTAATCTGTGTATTATGAATTATAGTTTTAATTAAATTATTCAAACAATTAGATTTTAGATTTTAATATTTCTTGTCCTAATATGTTGTTTGTCAAAAATTTAATGATAAATTATTGAGTTTGTGCTCAAAAAGAAAAAAATATGAAGTTTGAGTCAAATCAAATATATTGATTTTGAATTAATTTTGTGTAATTTTTTTTAAATAATTCTAAATTATTCTCCATTTTAATAATTTCTGACTCTGCCCCGATAATTTTCGTTGTCGCACTTTAAAGTGTGTATGCATCAACAATTTTGTGGAAATTATGTCTGGTGTCGCTTACGTAACACATGACATTTTTTTTTCTTTTTGTCAAATGTAAAGGGCTTACGTAACACATGACATTTTTTTTTCTTTTGGTCAACTGTAAAGCGCTGTTGATTTTGTGAGAAAATATGGTACAAGTGTCTAGCTCCTTGTTTGACGTCAAGAAGTTCAAATTTAATTCCACACCCAATGGATGCCGGGTCTGGGGGCCGAGGCGAGTCGTAGGTGTGCCCTATGGCTTGTTTTTTTAAAAAAAAAATTAATTAGGTTAGAGTCTTTCCTTTGATTTGTAAACTAATTATAATCTAATTGTATTTTTAGTTTTAGAGAAAGTTCCTCAATGTGTTTTAAAAAATGGGATGCGGTCTTTGTGTTGACGTGAACTTATAGAGATTGGATAATTAATATATATTTTCATTATCTATTTTGTCTTTATTACAAAATTTTAGTCTAAATTATAATATAGACTATATCGCCGTTGAATTTGAGAGTTTTGAGATTGGATTGAAGAGACTTATAAGATTGCTGGAATCGAGACTCAGCCATTGACTTGTTTTCAATGGACTCTCATTTCTGCGTTTTAGAGAGAAAAATAGTATTGTTGTTGTTATTATTATTATTTTGAACGAGAAATGACGTTATTACAAAATGATTAAACATTAATAATCCAAATAAAACAAAGAATAAAATTGTGTTGTCCAAAATTTTTACTAAATTTTGTATCATAATGTTTTCGTTTGGTACAATGAAAAAGTTGGAAAGATAGAAAGTTAGAGGGATAAATAAAACATCATGTTTGGTAAGGAAGAAAAATAGGAAGGATGCAAAAGTTGATGGATTAACTTTCCTTCCAACTCACCAAAATCAATCCCTCCAAAATCGGAAGGAAATTGGGTGAAAAATTAATTATTTGTGTTGAAATGTATCTTATTTGTTTATATATCTTATGTATACATTAATTTCATATAAAAATATAATAGTAAAATATGTATATGTATTTTAAAAAAAAATAAAAAAAATTAAAAAATTTAAAATTTAAAATTTAAAAAATTAAAAATTAAAAAATTAAAAAATTAAAAATTAAAAATTAAAAAATATATATTTTTTCTATCTTAACTAAAGGTGAAAATTTTCGACTCAACACGATGGCACGACTCGAACTCGATACGAAAATAAATAAGTCAACTTACAACTCGATATGACACAATTAGTTAAATGAGTTAAGTTATGTTTGACTAATATTTGACACAAACTCGTAATGACTCAATACGAATCTGACACGACACGACACGACTTGACTCTATTGTCACCCCTAATCCTAGCCAGAAAAAAATAGTCATTTTTATTTTTCATCTATCCAACCAAATACAAATGAAGGAAAGTGCATTATTCCTACTTTTCATCCTTGAAGGAAAGAAAATGTATCCCTCCCTACCAAACAGAACATAAGTGATGCGTCAAAATTTTATTTACTGAATATTTGGTAGAGTTAGTGGATCCTACTAATCCAACTACTTGTATTGATTTGAGATACAAAATTTGGACAATAATTTAATTAGCATAACATTGCTCTAAAACAAATGATGCATCTCCCTCCATCAGAAGTTGGCTCAGTCCTGTGCCAAATATAAATTCTCGGAATAAATGCTCAAGAAAACAATCATATCATGATATAATCGACATAAGGTATATCATCGTATATAAATGAATCATAGCATACGAGCATAAATGAACCATACAAAATTTAATGACCACATATTGTAATAGCTATACATAAACACGATCCAACATTTATGTAAGGGGTAGAAATCGTTACGGGATTTCAGCCCTCCACTCGAAGGATTCCCACTGACCTGCCGGCACTGAGCTCTAGTGGCTTTTACCTCTCTTTGCCAATAGAATCCTTTCCTAAGGCAATCCCACATCGGAAGAAAGTCGTCTCCCCACATGCCATATAATCAAGTGGCTAGTGGGTACCTCTTCTAGAGGAAGTGTTCACTTATATGGCAGGGGGGAGACGACCCTCTTCCGATGTAGGATTGCCTTAGGAAAGGGTCCTATTGACGAAGAGAGGTAAAGGCTACTCGGGCTCGGTGCCGCCAGGTCAGCCGAAATCCTTCGAGTGGAGGGCTGAAATCCCGTAGCGATTTCTACCATTTACATAAAAGGCGCCTTTACATCATTCCCGAATGTTTAATGAGCTTCTCTCGGCAAGGATGTAATAAATGCCCAGTCATATGGACATTTATTACCATTCACTTCTGAGCCTTCCTGCATTAAATGATGTCTCATCAAGGGAATGATGCACTAAATGCTTGCTTTCTCAAATCGTGTGTCAGCAAGGGCATCTTAGTCTTTTTGTCTTTGATTTGACACAATATGCCACGCGCCCATTTCCCATTGGTTGTGCCTTCTGCCTTCTTGTGCCTTCTGACACCAATTGTGTAAGACAAGGTCATGATGACTAACCTAACCTAGCCTAGACTAGTGATCTGTACATTAATAATCTCTGCAGGAGCAGAAAACGCCGACCTGGACGGGTACATCTCGGTACCGAGGGAGTGGTACATGTAAAGACCGATGTACCCCATATCCGACCGAGGGATACGTGTCGATACGTAACGTACTTGGTGTCATTGATATCTATGAACAGTACCTCGGGGGGAGAGAGATTTGTGAACCGACGAGTATGTGTCGTGATCGCAGTAACAAGAATATACTGATGCCGAAGACACGTGTCTTCATCTTGGAGTATTTAAAAATGTTCCATCAATTACCTACCACAATAAAATTATAAACACACATGGATTATAATTTTCTACATAAATAACCAGTTGCAACAGACATACTTACTCATTTGATTTTAAATTTTTTTTTAATGGAAAGTAAGAAGGAGGGAAAGTAGGAGAGATATATTTTCTATCTTTCAAGAATGAAAAGTAAGAAAAATACATTTTCTATCCTTTGTGTTTGGTTGGATGGATGAAAATAAAAATGACTATTTTTTTTTGTGCTGGTTAAGATTAGGGGTGACAATAAAATCGAATCGAGTCGTGTCGTATCAGATTCGTGTTAAGTCATTACGACTTTGTGTCGAATATTTGTCAAACTTAACTTAACTCATTTAACTAATTGTGTCGTGTCAAGTTGCGAGTTGACCTATTTATTTTCGTATCGAGTTCGAGTCGTGTTATCGTGTTGAGTTGAAAATTTTCACTTTTAGTTAAGATGGAAAAAAAAATATATTTTTTAATTTAAAATATATTTTTTAATTTTTAATTTTTTTAAAATTAATTTTTAAAATTTTTAAAAATATATATACATATTTTACTATTGTATTTTTATATGAAATTAATGTATACATGATTTTGGAGGGATTGATTATGGTAAGTTAGAAGGAAAATTAATTCATCTACTTTTTTATCATTCCTACTTTTATTTTTTATCAAATATGATATTTTATTTATCCTTTAAATTTTTCATCCTTTCAATTTTTTATCCTCCTATTTTTTTATCGTAGCAAACGAAGAAGGTTAGGGCTTAGTTTCCTCGGAACATTTGGTCTACGCCATAACTGACAGAGTTTGAAGAAGTAATGCACGGAATGTTCATATACATGCTTCTCCACAAAAGCCAAGTAGGACACGGAATAAAATATTATTTTTAAAAGAGTTTGAATTTTCATATTGGGTGTGGACAAATGGACCAAGGGGGAATTTTTCTTTTTTTTTTTTTTTCGTCCTCTATATCACTTATTATTTTTTTACGTATTTATATTTGGTTCACTTCTCACCTTTTGAGTAAAGCTTATCACTTTTGGATGTTTTATTTTTATTTTTTTTTAACTTTTCAGTATGATATAAAGAAGTGAAAAAATAGTACTCACTTCAACATTATACGACAAATTCTTTATTTCAAATTTTTAGAACAACTCCACAAATCACATAAAGTTAGTGTCGGAATCAAAATGAGCCAAATAATGAAATGGTGAATAATTTTATGGAACGTGTTATTCACAAAGCCCTTCTTATGAATACTCTTTTCTTTTTTTTTTTTTTGTACAAAACGTATCAAAATTATCTCTCACGTGACATCCTTATGAAATATTTTTAATTAAAACAAATATTTTTAATTATAAAAACAACGTTCATCTATGTAATTATATCTTCGTATTATTATTAGACGACAAGCATTAGAGTTGTTAGAAAAAATTTTAAGGTGTTTTTTTTCAAAATGTGAGGGGGCCATGACCACTTTGTCGTGTCATGCCGTCTTTGCGTATAATAATATAAAATAAAAATAGCATTTTTGTATGCATGCAAATGATATTACGTGGACCAAAAACAAAAGATTGAATAGGGCATTGGATGGCCACTGGACCGTGTTGAATACTAACATATCAGTCTAGTCTCCATTACATGTCCTTCACGAAAAGCTACCGTCAATTTATTAACACAAATAGTAAGTTCACCCCCCTTCCTTCAAATTCAAAGTCTTTCAAACCGCGTCGTACCGTTTGGCAATTTCTCACATAGTAGGTCGTAGGTAATGGAGGTTTATCACATGAAATTGGGAAGGTTTTTAGTTCCTTGAGATATATGTCTCATATATTTACATCATACGTATATTAGTTAACAAACATATTGAAAGAGTCAAAGAGTAGATGTTTACCGTTCACACTCGTCTAAATGTTTTAGAAAATAAGAAAAATGTCATTACTAAGATGAAAATACTTTATTACATTGACTAGCAGAATAACGTCGTCAAAGATTTTATTAAATTCGGGGAATATTACGGTGTGAATTTACTTTCCATTATCCTATTGAGAAAAAACTGTAAAAGATAATAAGTTTCGTCTTAAATTTCACCCAAAAAATTAGTAAATTCTACCAAAAATGTGATATATATACCCAAAAAAAGTAGTAAGTGATAAGACATTAGAATTTTTTTTTGTACCATAATCAAACCCTTATTAAATATACTATATCGTGTGAAGTGTTATTTCCAACAAGTTTTTTTTTCTTCATTTTGTTAATTAAGTCTCATTTTCACATTTAGTGATGATCATCAATTGATTTCTGTCGATAGTAGTCGGAAAATTTATGAGAATCCAAACAAAGGAAAAATTGCCTAAGTCTCAAATAATATCTTTTATCAGAAAAAAGGAAAAGTTGCCTAGTCCCCATAGTGATGATCATGAATTACTCCCTAACATACTTATAAATGACTCGTATTTTAATAAAAATTAACAATAAAGACTTTGAAGAAAATGTTCCAAACCCATCATGCTGTCCTGAATAGTCAGAGGTTGGACTGTGTCCAGCTCATTTGTGCACCTACAAGGGTATGACCAGGGACGGAGCCAAACATATTATCAAGTGGGAGAAATTTAAACTATATTAATATTAAAATTTAAAATATTCACAAAAGTATAATTTTATTAATAGAACACCAATTAAAAATGTAATTCATATACATGAGCGATATACAAAATGAGCCAATAAAAAAAAACTCATTATAAATTTATCTATAAAACCTAACAAAAAAATTTTGAACCGTAAAATTAGGCTCAATCATATACTACATTTTAAGACAAATTTTCATAACTAATTCAAAAATTAATTTATTCATACACAAACTTAATATTCATCATTAAATTTTAACAAACAATCGAAACTAACTTAAACTATAATTATTCTAGTAAACTAAACCTAGGTATATGAAGTACTTAACTTATCACAATAAAACTGTTTAAACTACCAAATCAAAATAATTTAGTCTAATTATAATGGATGACTACAAGTCTTAATTCTAATTCTACAAATAAAAATAAAACAAATGAGACGACTACAAGTCCTAATTCTAATTCAACATATAAAAATAAAATACTAGATAGAACTACAAACCCAAATATCAATTAAATATATAAAAAAATAAATCATAGAAGAGGACTACAAGCCCCAATTTTNTGATATAAAGAAGTGAAAAAATAGTACTCACTTCAACATTATACGACAAATTCTTTATTTCAAATTTTTAGAACAACTCCACAAATCACATAAAGTTAGTGTCGGAATCAAAATGAGCCAAATAATGAAATGGTGAATAATTTTATNAAAAATAAAACATAAGAGATTATTACAAGCCTCAATTTTATATTTCCAATTCAATATGTAACAAATAAAATACAACAGAGAGTTACAAGCGCTAATTTTAATTCAACTTTTAAAAAATAAACCACAAAAGAGGGCTACAAATCCTAATTTTTAATTCTAACATATAAACATAAAATAAAGAAGAGGATTACAAGCCCTAAATTTAGTTTGATGTATAAACATAAAACAAATGAGAGGGCTAACCTATTTCNATGTACAAAACGTATCAAAATTATCTCTCACGTGACATCCTTATGAAATATTTTTAATTAAAACAAATATTTTTAATTATAAAAACAACGTTCATCTATGTAATTATATCTTCGTATTATTATTAGACGACAAGCATTAGAGTTGTTAGAAAAAATTTTAAGGTGTTTTTTTTCAAAATGTGAGGGGGCCATGACCACTTTGTCGTGTCATGCCGTCTTTGCGTATAATAATATAAAATAAAAATAGCATTTTTGTATGCATGCAAATGATATTACGTGGACCAAAAACAAAAGATTGAATAGGGCATTGGATGGCCACTGGACCGTGTTGAATACTAACATATCAGTCTAGTCTCCATTACATGTCCTTCACGAAAAGCTACCGTCAATTTATTAACACAAATAGTAAGTTCACCCCCCTTCCTTCAAATTCAAAGTCTTTCAAACCGCGTCGTACCGTTTGGCAATTTCTCACATAGTAGGTCGTAGGTAATGGAGGTTTATCACATGAAATTGGGAAGGTTTTTAGTTCCTTGAGATATATGTCTCATATATTTACATCATACGTATATTAGTTAACAAACATATTGAAAGAGTCAAAGAGTAGATGTTTACCGTTCACACTCGTCTAAATGTTTTAGAAAATAAGAAAAATGTCATTACTAAGATGAAAATACTTTATTACATTGACTAGCAGAATAACGTCGTCAAAGATTTTATTAAATTCGGGGAATATTACGGTGTGAATTTACTTTCCATTATCCTATTGAGAAAAAACTGTAAAAGATAATAAGTTTCGTCTTAAATTTCACCCAAAAAATTAGTAAATTCTACCAAAAATGTGATATATATACCCAAAAAAAGTAGTAAGTGATAAGACATTAGAATTTTTTTTTGTACCATAATCAAACCCTTATTAAATATACTATATCGTGTGAAGTGTTATTTCCAACAAGTTTTTTTTTCTTCATTTTGTTAATTAAGTCTCATTTTCACATTTAGTGATGATCATCAATTGATTTCTGTCGATAGTAGTCGGAAAATTTATGAGAATCCAAACAAAGGAAAAATTGCCTAAGTCTCAAATAATATCTTTTATCAGAAAAAAGGAAAAGTTGCCTAGTCCCCATAGTGATGATCATGAATTACTCCCTAACATACTTATAAATGACTCGTATTTTAATAAAAATTAACAATAAAGACTTTGAAGAAAATGTTCCAAACCCATCATGCTGTCCTGAATAGTCAGAGGTTGGACTGTGTCCAGCTCATTTGTGCACCTACAAGGGTATGACCAGGGACGGAGCCAAACATATTATCAAGTGGGAGAAATTTAAACTATATTAATATTAAAATTTAAAATATTCACAAAAGTATAATTTTATTAATAGAACACCAATTAAAAATGTAATTCATATACATGAGCGATATACAAAATGAGCCAATAAAAAAAAACTCATTATAAATTTATCTATAAAACCTAACAAAAAAATTTTGAACCGTAAAATTAGGCTCAATCATATACTACATTTTAAGACAAATTTTCATAACTAATTCAAAAATTAATTTATTCATACACAAACTTAATATTCATCATTAAATTTTAACAAACAATCGAAACTAACTTAAACTATAATTATTCTAGTAAACTAAACCTAGGTATATGAAGTACTTAACTTATCACAATAAAACTGTTTAAACTACCAAATCAAAATAATTTAGTCTAATTATAATGGATGACTACAAGTCTTAATTCTAATTCTACAAATAAAAATAAAACAAATGAGACGACTACAAGTCCTAATTCTAATTCAACATATAAAAATAAAATACTAGATAGAACTACAAACCCAAATATCAATTAAATATATAAAAAAATAAATCATAGAAGAGGACTACAAGCCCCAATTTTATTTCAACATAGAAAAATAAATATAAGACTACAAATCCTAGTTTCAATTCAATACATAAAAAATAAAACATAAGAGATTATTACAAGCCTCAATTTTATATTTCCAATTCAATATGTAACAAATAAAATACAACAGAGAGTTACAAGCGCTAATTTTAATTCAACTTTTAAAAAATAAACCACAAAAGAGGGCTACAAATCCTAATTTTTAATTCTAACATATAAACATAAAATAAAGAAGAGGATTACAAGCCCTAAATTTAGTTTGATGTATAAACATAAAACAAATGAGAGGGCTAACCTATTTCGTAATATATTAGTTAATCTTTAAATGTCCAAATTTTTGATATCATCTTCCATTAATATTTACAAGTGAAACTCATATATTTGTTAAAATAACATAACTACTCTTAAATCTTTAAAAAAAAATTCAGTGGAGACAAATATCTAATAAATTCTAAATTTTTTAAAATTATAGTTAATCCTCAAAAATTTTTAAAATTTCAGTGGGGTAGCTGCCCCCACTGTGAATCCACCCCCTGGGTATGACTAATGCATGACGCTATTAAACAATCATCCAATCCAAAAATTTATACCATTAGACATACTCTATAACCTACAAGTTAAATTTTGAATCTTGTACCTAAAAATCATTTAATTATAAGGGCGATGTGATTTTGGGACTTGCAAGGGAAAATTTGTTAATTATCATGGTAATAAAAAGATTCAAACAAATGAACTCATAATATGATATCTCATTAAAGGACTTGACTATGATACCAAAATTTAATACATTTGTAGGCACTTTTACTATATTTTTGACTATTTTATTATTGTTGTGATTTCAAAAAAAATGATAAAAATAATTACTAAAAGAGTAATAAAAAAACCCACAAATATAATAAAAGTACTCATGAATGCAATAATTTTTTTATACCTAAGAAAAATAATAAAAATAGTTACCACAAATATAGTAAAAACCCACACAACAATGATAAAAAAAATACAAAAATGAAAAATTTTTTGATTGTAAAATGACTCATCAAAATTATAAAATACCATTTAAATTAATAAATTTTTTAGGTATGGTACCGAATTTTTTTTTTTTGACAGTACTCTAGTCAAATTCTTTATTAAAACACCATTTACTCCAAAAATAAAGCCAAAAAAAAAAAAGACAACGTAGTATCCGAAGTTTAGATAACACTCTACATACATACATAAATGCATACGTATAAAAGTGGCCGGTGAAAGCGCGGTGGCCTCAAGAGTCAAAGAGTCAGCTTGCTATTAGCCAACTTTGCCGGTACCGTACGTAGGATTTTAACAAACAACACAAAAGGCTGTGGCTAATTGATCTTCTGCTGTGATAATTTGGTGGGTCCCACAATTTGTTGACAAACGATGTTTCCAACTTCCCTTCACTAAATATAATTAATTAATTATAGACCAAATTATTATTATTTTTTTTCTTTCCTCAACTATAGTTTCAATTTCACTTTGGCCCATAAATAATTATATTTTCTATATTAATCCCTCGATCATGATTATTAGTTTATACTGTCAGAAAACCAAACTTCTGTCATTTTTTTTACAAGAAGAGTAAATGAGGACAAAAATGAGATTTCATAATGTTAGGAGAGATGTTTTTTTCCAATTTAGTTGGGTAAAATTCACTTTTTGTCTTAATTTTTTATGAAAAATTAATCAATTATTCAACGATAAGAATAGGGGCGGAGGGACAAAGAGACTGGGGCACATGCCCACCCTGAAAAAAAAATATTATCTTTATATATTTATGATTTTTTATCAGGTAGGTGGAATTAGACCATCCTCATCACCAAAAAGCAAAAATATTAGACTCACTCTAATAAATTTGGACTAACTAAATTTTGTGTAAAAAAATAATTAGACCTACTTTTCGCTCAAAAAAATGTGATAATATGTTAAAAATCTTGAGGAAAAATTGGGCCCACTGCCCACACACAAGTGAAGAGAATAACTCGTTAAATTATATTGAGTTATAATTTTTGTTGAAATTTTATTGATTTTTATTTTGATTATTTTCACAAATGGACCCTAATCATTTTGGCCTTTGAATTCAAAGACATATGCAACAACTAACGAGTGCATGTTCTTTTTCCGTAATTTCGATGACCCGCGATTAGTGATTGAGCTTATTTTTTCGATAGCTCTCAATTTTATGCAATTCATAATTGTCTGAAATTGTTATAATTTTTTAAAATTGATGCGACTCAGCTTGAAATTGATTAGTATTAATTTAATTGCTTATATATGGAAATATATTTTCAATAACATTATTGATAACGTTATCATACAATCTTTGCAAAATTTAAAAAATTGTCAGGGTCTATTGTACATGACTGTAATTAGCCTTATTTTTTTGCAAAAGATTATAATTAGCCTTTTTTTTTAAAGAGTATTGTTTTCATAGATTATGTATATTGGAGTTTGATTCTTTTGTGTTTAATGAGTCTTTAAAATATGCAAATTGATAAGAGAAAAAAATTAAATTTTGTAAGTTGGTGTGTCCACCTTAAAACAAATTTTTGACTTATGGGCAATGTGAAATGAGGTGCATCGTTTAAGGGATCTAAGTATGATTAATCCTTAAGAAAACATCTCCATGAAATGAAACAACATGGCATTATTGGGTGACAAATGAAATAACATTTCCTCAAATCCACAATGGGTATTGACCATTGGACAGTCTGAAGTTAATAATCATCACTGCAGGAAAGATGATAGACTGATAGTTGAATGAGACGAGAACCAGAATTGAAGGGGGCAAAGTGTAATTTGAGCTTGTGTACGAATTTGGGTGGGTCTCACAACGGTTTGACAAAGGAGGATTCCAGCTTGTTTCTTTTAGTTCTGTGTTGCCTAGTTACACGATTCTTCTGTATCTATTTCGGATTATCGGTTGGTCTATAAATATGTAATCTTGGAGCTCACATTCCTCGCAATCTCTCACACCCACTCGTCTAAATTCCCTTGTCTTTCTTTTCTCTCTGATGTTTTTTGGTTTTCTGCAACTGAAAAGCTTGCTTTGAGCTAGAGAGGAGAGAAATTTGGGTGGAGTGATAATGAGGAGTAACAGTTCTCCGGATAAACTTGACCGCAAAACGATTGAGAGGAACCGAAGAATACACATGAAAAGTCTCTGCTTCAAGCTCACTTCTCTTGTCCCTCCCCACCACTTCAAACCATCCAAGGTACTCTCTCTCTCTCTCTCTCTCTCAGTGAGTCTGTGTGTTTGTTTCCAGTTTTTCTTTTTTCACAGGTTTATGGGATGTGCCAGAACAAAAGGCTTGGGTCATGGAATCATCTAATCTAACCAGAAGCTGATGTATATAAACTGATATTTACTCAATAATTAGTTTTAAAATTATTTTAACCACATCAATGGAGTAGAGTAATTAAAGAACTGGATGTATAACAGCAGCAACTTAAGTGGTCATGCACCAGACCTAATTTCTACGGCCAGAATTGCACTCTTAAATTAAGGAGTATTGTACATAAACACCATTTCAATCACTTCTAATATGAAGATTTCTAATTCGGAACTACCCTTATATTGATTTTTTTTTTATATAAAAAAAAAGCATAATCTGAATATTATCGTGACAAAAAGAACAAACGATTAACACCTAATTTGGTCCCCATGGTGCTGGAAGTAATACTGGATCTAGCATTAGGTCCATTTGGAAAAATGGATGGAACATTTAATGAGGATAGAGGGTTAATTTTCAACCTAACAAGGACAATGTCATTAGCAATTTTCAGCCAGTGGATCTAGGCCAGCACACAAGTATTTATATTTACATTGATGATAGAAATTTAAGATGAAAACAACTGCATAATACTTGTACTTTGCAAATTAAATATCGTGTCCAGACTTGTCAATTCTTTCTGGCCGGATGGCCTTTATTCATTGGTACATGTGTTTCAATCACATGGTACTAGTATAGCATGAGTCGTCGAAGTATTTTTTTAGAGATATAGGATAAACAACGGATAGACATGATCATTTTTAAACCACACAGTCGAGTTAAGGGAAGACAAACTTTTTTTTTTTTGATCAAATGGGAAAACAAACTTGCAATCTCGTGATATTACACTATGACATGTCCGAGCTGTACAGAGGGATTTGTTCAATAACGTTATGGTTACTAAAATATTTTCAATATGTCCTAATTTTTAAGGTTTCAGTTATGAAAATGTAATCTTGCTGCTGCTTCACCATCAACGTTGGCTAATGTTGTTTTTTTTTTTCATTAATATTAATTACTCAAGATTAGCATTTTTTTTTTGTTTTTCGAATATTTTCAGGACATGCTATCACAACAAGATCAGCTTGATCAAGTCGCTACATATATCAAGCAATTGAGAGATAGAGTACAGGAATTAGAGGGGAGGAAGATTAAGCTATCATTGGGCACTAGTGGGAGTAAAAATAATACAAAAGATTCGATTATGACTGGCTCAAGACTGCCGGTGGTAGAACTGCGAGAATCGGGATCAACTCTAGAAGTAGTTTTGATAAGTGGATTGGAAAAGAACTTCATGTTGTATGAAGTCATTAGCATTCTTGAAGATGAAGGAGCTGAAGTTTTGAGTGCTACCATGTCAACCGTTGGTGATAAGGTTTTCCACACTGTCCATGCTCAGGTAGTTAATCGCCAGATGCTTTCTAGTATTTGTGTTATGGTGTAAAATTAATGGCTAATAATGTGGCTAAAGTATAAGATCTATTTCATAACATCTATTTAAGTACTTTTTCTTTTGTATCTTTTCGTTTTATCCCTTGTTCCTTGTAAACTTAGTGGCGTTTTGATATATAATAAAAATGTGTATACATAGACATTTATCAATAAGTTGCATATAAATAAGTTTTGCAAAAAACTAATTAAACATACACATATATATATTTTTTTACAACATTGTTTTTTGCTTGAAGAAAGTACTTTGAAAAAACGTTTATAGATCGTACAATGATAATTGAAGCTAAATATTATTTGGGGTTCTTTGTAGGTGAGAATTTCTAGATTTGGCGTGGAGACTGCAAGGGCAAGTCAGAGATTGCAAGAATTGGTTTGTTGAATATTTTTTCAAAGTTTTTTGAGTAACTGCAGGATGAAGAGCTCCACCAGAAGGATTTGTTCCCATTTTATGGGTTTTTTATCCTATCCTGCAGAAAATCAATGTACCAAATGTACCAAAGAAGGGATTTTTATCTGGTTGTTACTGTAGACTCTAAAGGCAAACCATATATAGTTCTATTGAAGCCGTAACAATGAGCATATTTGTATTTTTCAGATTTGAATGAAATAATTAAGTTGAATCTCACTAACTTTTCATTTCTCAATTCCTGTCTTTTAGGCTTTTATCTTTTGAGAAAGCTAGCTAGGTGACCTACAGCTATGAGAATGTACTAGTTCTAGAATCATCAATAAAATGGATTTATTTCCAAAACAAAAAAAAACCCGTGGCCCGAACTAATTCATGGACTCTGCTTAGGTCAAAATATATGAATCGACCGCGATACTCACCCAATACTAAACATATTAGATACGCAGTGGGTGTAATAAAATTTTGATATCTAAAACCTATATGCTTCCGATATGGAAGTTAATACGCACAGTAATATGCTTAATTTGTAATTTTAGTCCTTAACTTATCTTTTTAATTTGACATACAATGTTCTATTATTATCGTTAGATTAACACAGAGTCTTGATACGGATTAGGGTCAACGCCAAATCGACCCAGAAAACAGGGTCCATTCATATGTGGGAAAATGAATATGAGATTCATATTGTTTGTTGGTTTGTTTTGTCACTATTGATAATAACCAGTACTTCTTGTTTTCTTACATAGAGACCATCCCTCATTGTCCAATTCTCCAACGACTTAAACAAGAAACTACAAAAATTCATGTCAAATTGAATTTTGCCAGTTTCGTTTCAAGTACATTAAGTCAAAAATCATAACAAATTGAGAAAACGAAATCTCCTCCGCTAGTATCACCCTTGCGCTCGTGAGAGTCCAAAGATCCCTTTTTTATTCAAAAGTTAATTAGATAACACTAGTATATATATATATATATATATATATATATATATATATATATATATATATATTCAAGTACTTTTAGATATTTAGTCGATATGAGATCGAGTTCTCACACATAAAAAACACTCTTTTAGTTAAAATATTCTAACAATCCCTCACTTATTTTAATAACAGATACACTATATAAGTAACCGGACAATAAATAGAATATCATATATTGTAAAAGTGGCAATGTCTTTAAACCTTTACTTAGTACTTCAATGTTCCTGTGCTAGAGTCAAAGTAGACTTAGTCTTTAAACGATGACTACTTGAGGGTATGTAGAACCATATCACACACATGATATTTAAGGTGTCCAAAACCAAGTTTCTAAAACTAGCATATTTTCGGTCTTGTGTTTTATCCCAGTTTCTTGAATGCTCTAGAGAATTAGCCCAAATTCTCATTGGAAGCTGCCCGTCTTCCACACTCATATAAGTGAGTCTATCAAGGATGTTCTTATAACTAAGACATCCCACCCAAAAAAGGACTATAGAACTCAGTAAGAGATATTGATCTCATCCTCCAAATTTTTTTTACGAGATCACATGTACTTTACACCATAAGGATGAACAATGAATACAAATTTCAACAATGATATAAATTTCATTGGTACATGTTTCATAAATCAAGTCACTGTATAATTCGTTTGTCCTATTAACCTAGTTCTTGGGATTTCTAGTCCCTAGGTTGGGTATCATCATATGTAACTTAATCCAATACGGGCTTGAGTCCAATCCCCCTTGATGCACTCTAAGTCTTTTCTCTAGCTAGAGCTTTTGTTAATGGATCGGCAAGATTGTCAATCGATCTCACATAATCAACATTAATCTCACCATTATTCAAGTATGATCTCACAGTACTGTGTTTTCTTCTCACAGATTTGAATTTTTCATTATAGTACTTATTACGTACTCTCCCTATTGCGGCATTGCTATCACAATGAATTAACACAGGTGGCCCTGGTTTAGCCCACAAAGATATATTAAACAATAAATCACGAAACCACCCATCTTCTTCACTAGTTGAAGCTAGCGCAATCATTGAGCTTCCTTTGTTGACTTTGTAATAATTTGTTGCTTCTTTGATTTTCAACTTATGGCTCCACCACCTAAAGTAAAAACATAACTTGTAGTGGACATAGAATCACCTGATAGGGTGTTCCAATTTGCAACACATTAATCTTCAAGTACAACAGGATAATTCTTATAAAATAAACCAACACGTATAGTTCTTTTTAGATATCTCATAAGACGATATATTGTATTCCAATGATCCATACTAGATCTACTAGTAAATCTACCAAATACACCCACTGCATAGGCAATATCAAGTCTTGTACAATCAATGTCATATCTAAGATTACCAATTATGCTTGCCTACTCTATTTGATTAATTACATCACTTTTTTTTTTCTGTTGGAAATAAATGAATGCTTGAATCAAAAGGTGTGCAAGCTGGTTTATAATCAAAAAAGTTAAATTTTTTCAAAAATTTTTCTATGTAATGAGATTGATCAAGCATAATTCCATCAACACTCTTTGTAATTTTCATGCCAAGAATTACGTTTGCTTGACCCAAGTCTTGCATGTCAAAATTTCTGTTTAGTAAAGCCTTGGTAATCTCAATCACAAATAAGCTAATGCCAAATATCAAACCATTTTCAAACTTTAAGTAAATACATTAATCACTCTCATTAATCTTAAACCCATTAGCTAAAACACACTAATCAAATTTTTCGTGCCATTGCTTGGGTGCCTGTTTAAGGCCATATAAACATTTAGTTAATTTACAAACTTTATTTTCATGAGCTTGTTGAATAAACCCTTCTGGTTGATCTATATAAATTTCTTCCTCTAGATCACCATTCAAAAAAGTTGTTTTTACATCCATTTGATGTATTTCTAAATTATGTATAGCAGCTATAGTATTAGCAATCTTATGGATGTAATTCCAGAAACAGGAGAAAACGTATCAAAGAAATCTAAATCTTTTTTTTATTTAAAACCTTTAGCTATCAACATCGCCTTATACTTATCTATCGTTCCATCAGATTTGAGCTTTCTCTTTAACACTCATTTACAACCTATAGTTTTACAACCAGGAGGTAAATCTACTAATTTCCATATTTTGTTTGTTATGAGTGAATCATATTCATCATTTACAGCTTCTCTCCAAAAATCTGAATCGGAGATATTAAGGCTTCTTGTAAGTTGGTTGGATCTCTTTCAACATTATAAACAATGTAATCTGAACCAAAATCTTTCTCTACTCTACTCCTCTTACTCCTCCTAGGTTCATATTCTTTTTGTTCTATATTTTCAATCAATGATGAATTAGGAATATCACTAGACTTTGACATATTATCATCACCCCCACTATTTTTATATTTAAAAGGGAATTTATCTTCATGAAATATAGCATCTAGTGATTCATTTACTACATTATTCCCTAAGTCTAAAAATCTATATGCTTTACTAGCTAATGCATCCAATAAATACACATCTAGTCGATCTTATTCCTAATTTAGGAATTTTAGGATCAGTCATCCTAACATAAGCTAAACAGCCTCATACTCTAATGTAATTCAAGTTAGGTTTTCTTTTTCTCCACAATTCATAAGGAGTAATTAGATTTTGTTTACGAGGAACTTTATTCATAAACATAATTTTCAGTTAAGACTATCTCTCCCCACAAATGTTTAGGTGCACTAAAACTAGCTAACATAACATTGGTTAAGTTGATCAAAATTCTATTTTTACGTTCAGCTACACCATTAGATTGAAGAAAGGATGGTGGTGTAGTTTCATGAACTATTCCTAAATACTGCATATGTTCAATTAATCCAAGTGATTCATACTCTCTACCTCTATCACTTCTAAATCGTTTAATTTTTCTATTAAAACGATTTTCTATTTCTTTAATAAAAATAGTGAGTTTTTCAAAAGCATCACTTTTATTTTTCATAAGATAAACATAAGTGTATTTTGAGAAGTCATCAATAAAAGTTATAAAATATCTTTTTCCACCACAAGTCAAAATTCCTTCAAATTCATATATGTCCGTATGTATCAATTCTAATAATTTAGAATTTTTTTCTACTTTGATATGAGACTGTTTTGTTTTTTTGTTTTTGTCATGCTACAATATTCACATTTTTCAAAATTATTGTGTAACTTAGGCAATAAACCTATATGACTCATATTTTTCAAATATTTGCTATTAACATGACAAAGACGAGCATGTCACATATTCACACAAGAAACAATGTAAACGGAAGAAGTAGTTTTATTCATTTCAACATTCAGCTTAAACATACCATCACAAGTATAGCCTTTCCTAACAAATGACCCATTCTTGGTCAGAATAAACTGATCATATTTTATGGTTTGTTTGAAACGAACCTTATTTAAAAGATAACCAGAAACTAAATTCTTTTTAATTTCAGGAGTGTGAAGAATATCTCTTAGGGTCAAAACTCGGTCAGAGGTAAATTTGAGTTGGACATCTCCTATGCCCAAAACACTCACAATATGTGAATCACCAAACAACACTTTTTTATCATTTTCAACGAGAGAATAAGACTTAAACCAAGATTTATCATGACAGACATGCCTGGAAGCTCCAGAATCTACCCACCACCCTTGACTATTCTCAATAAAATTAACCTCAGTAATCATGGCAAAAAGTAGTTCCTCGGTCACATTAGCTTGAGAAGCATAACCCTGTTTTTTAAAACGACAATCTTTTGCAAAATGACTAGATTTTTCACACACAAAACAAGCACCATTATTTGAATGATTATTTTTATTATATGGTTCTTGTTTGGAAGGGGATCCTTGGTTTGGTGCTTAGTTCCATTTCTTTTGAAAATGGTTTTTATTTGAAGCTCTATTAAATATTTTCATGTTATTACTTCTAGGCTTCAAATAGACACCGTTTCTATTATTTTGATCCTTAGAGATGTTATCATTAGATATAATAAAATGTACCTTATTTTTGTTTCCATTACCATTGAGATTCCCGTTAAGTGTGGTTGGTCTTGTCTTGGTTTCTGGCCTTTTCCTAAATTCAAAGCCAAGCCATTAGATTCACCATGCTTAATTCTGACTGCTTGTGATGTAGTCCCTTTTGATACTCCTTCCAAGAAACTGACAGTTTTTCGATAACAGCTGCAACTTGCATCTGTTCATCTACCTTGATTCCTTCGGACAAAATTTCGTGAACAATCATCTGTAACTCATGTGTTTGAGCAATTACAGATTTATTTTTCACCATCTGAAATTTAAAATAGTGGCTACAAGCATATTTTTTCATCCTTGCTTCTTCTATGTCATACTTTGCCTCCAAAGCTTTCCAAATCTTCTTGGCAGAAGAATAGGAATTGGAACAATAATCATATAGCTCATCGGAAAGACAATTGAGCAAACAATTGCGACAATTATCTTCGTCAGTCTCCTATCATGCTCTACTAACTCTTTTGCAGTCATACCTTCCTTGTTCACTTTGTTTGAATATTTTGAAGTGAGAATCCATGTGACCTTCAACAATTTGAGATAGAATATAACTTTCTTCGCCCATCTTTTGAAGAACTGTCCACCGAATCGAAATGGTTTGTTAAGATCATTTGATCCAGCAGATGAAATAGTAGAAGTGGCTATCGCAAAATTCTCCATTGGATTTGTAATTGTCTTAAACTATTGGAAAAAAATAGATGCAAATAAAGTGAACGGCAGGGTGAGGCGCGGACTAGGTCGCTCCCTTAAGACGATTCGCACCCCTTTATGAAAGAATCACAGCGCAAAAGATAGTAACGCGTCGTTCCCATGATATAACAGCCCAGCCTATTGACTATTGCTTTACTCAAATATGCACAATCGAATGAAGCAGAAGCTTCACACACACCTTTGAATATTATCCAGAAACTTGTATTGTAAGAAGATGGTTGATATGATATTGTATATCTCTATACTAAAAATACATACATATATATACAAAAAATATATGTGTTTAATAGGCTATAATTACTTCTATATTTAATTGTATAATAACTCAAAAAATATGGTTGTTGAAATACTAGTCGTTGGAGATTTTTGGTATTTAGCAACTGAAATTTTAATATAGAAGTAATGACAGAAAATAATTAAACAAAATATTAAAAAGTGGTTTTAGAAACGTGGACTAGACACACCAATGTGGTTCGTAGATTTTAGAAATTCGTATCTCATCCGCTAGTCCCACCCCTGCGCACGTGAGAGTCTCAAGATCTCTCTTTAATTCAAAGGCTAAATAACACTAGTGTATATATATATATACTCAAGTATTTTTAGATATTTAGTCGATGCAGAATTGAGTTCCCATATATAAAAAATATTCTTTTAGTTAAAATATTCTAACATAACCGTTCCGTGCGATGAAGATCTTGCCACCCCCACCTCTAGCCCCACTCATTACCCCTTGACATATTTCACAAAAGTATTTTTCTCTATCTCTGAGAGTTATAGTTATAGATAAACTTAGAGTCTAGTTTAATGGGAGTAGTTATTGTGTTAATTAGAGAAAATTTGAATTTATGTTTAATAATTCAAAAACATAAAAACTTATAAAAGTGGGAGGAAAGACTTGTTAAATCTCCTATCTAAAACATAATTGTTATAGTAACATAGATGTAAGTGTGTAGGGGTATATATACTATATAAAATTTGCATCAACTATGGTTATTGAGAATAAACTCTTTTGAAGAGATAACACTAGGATATCAAAAAAAAAAAAAAATGGGTATATTTTTTAAAGATGAAGTAACAATTAATTTGAATTATTCATGATCAACCATATCAACAACCATAAAATTCATTTAATTGTCATGACATCAATGCCACATCATCCCAAAAAACAAGGTTTTGGCTGAACTAAGCCATTTATCGCTAGTCAGGAGCAGAGTAAGAAATTTTGTCTAGGGTAGATACTTTCATTAAAAACTTTGCAAAAGAATTTCTCTCAATCAATAAAAATAAAATAAAATATTTAAATTTTTTGCATTATATTTGATACTTTAAAATTTATAAAATACGAATAGGGTCAAACGTCACTAAATATAGCGTATACAACTTTTACAAATCTTCAAAACAAAATGAGGGTAACGGCATAAAAGATACTATAGTCTTCCTCTATAAAACTAATCAAACTATTAGTAATTACATTCTGTTATCCAACCTAATTTTCATAATCTCTATAACTTAAATGAGGCCCAGCATGTCAAAAACTTATTTAAATATATTCATAGAGTGTACAAAGTTTGTCCAAAAAATTATAGATATTTAGATGTGGGACTTATTAGATATAAAGACAAATCAGCTGAAGTGATAAGGAAAGACAAGGACTCTACAGAGGCTGAAGTGATCAGGCAAGACCAGGACTCTACAAAGGTTATCAACTCAACTAAAGTGATCACACAATCTCCTCTCATTTGGTCAAACAATCAGCACTTCAAGCATCAAATCATATCACTTGATCCAGTTAGTTGGAGAGATAAGTCAAAGGGATAGGATTTTATATATAAACTTGTGCATAGAGAATTATTTGTTTGTAACACTTAGTCTATATATATTGAAAACCTTTCCTCCGTATCTTTACGTTGAAAAACAGAGGTTCTACATTTTTTTTGGTATTGTTCAGTTTCTTTATGGTATCAGAGCCAATAAAGAACCTCCAAAACAAAAAACAATGGCATCTTCTCTCACTCTTGAGAATATCCCTCCGCTCTTAGCCATGATCAACGTCAAACTCACATCAAGAAACTCTCTCATTTGGAGAAGCCAAATTCTTGACCTTGTCATTGGAGTTGATCTTCATGATCACTTGAACAGTGATGTGCAACACCCAAAGCCGGTGATAACAAATGAAGAAGGAAAGGAAACTTGCAACCTAGAATACAAAGCATGGAGACAAACTGATCAATTGTTGAAGAGCTTAATCTCTGGAACAGTATCCGAAAATATACTCAGCCATATAATTGGTATGAATTCAGCACTTGAGGTATGGTCTTTCTTAGAACAGAGCTTTGTTTCCGCCTCTGAACAAAAAGAATTCAATTTATATCGTGATCTTCAACGGATTTGTAAGGAAAATAACGAATCTGTAACAAATTTTTTGTCTCGATTAAAACAAATTTGTGATGAACTTTCTGCTATCAAAAAAATTCTGACTGATTTTGATAAAGTGATGTGGGCAATGAACGGACCTAAATTTGATCCACTTGTCAACGCCATTATGGCAAAACCTCCTTTCCCATCCTACTCACAATTCGTTCAGTCATTGACAGGGTATGAAACCAGGAATACATTGTATCCAAACAATGATACACTCAATGATTTTCAAGCTCTAGTGACGCAAAAAAATCAAAGTGGACATGGAGGTTCTCACATTTCACAAAAGTATAAGGGAAAAAATGTCCCTTTTAATTCTAAGGGTCGTGGATTCACACAAGCACAAGATCGGACTCAAGGAGTCAAGAACTTCAGCCCTTCAACTATTGATGCCAAAATCAATCCTAATCACGGATCCTTGCAAGCAAACAGTTGCCAGATTTGTAGCAAGACCAATCATTCCTCTCCAAATTGCTATCTGATTCCATGCCAAATTTGTAACAAACAAGGACATAATGCCGTGATTGTTACAATAGATATAATCATGCTTTTCAATCCGATGAAATTCCACAAGCTCTTGCTACTTTGCAAGTTACTAATCCCAACGATCCTGAGTGGATACCAGACACAGGAACAACATCGCATATGACTGGCAATGCAGGTATATTACAAAATCTTGAACCATATAATGGTCATGATTTAGTAACCGTAGGAAATGGAGAAAGTCTACCTATTACTCACATTGGTTCTTCTTCTATAAACTACAAATCTTGGGAATTTAAGAATTAATGATGTGTTATTGGTTCCAAATCTCACCCAAAATCTGTTACATGTTGGTCAATTTACCAATGAATGTCCTTGTATCTTTGCCTTCTCTTCAAATGGTTTTGTCATCAAGAACAAATTGATAGGGAGGACAGTCGCAACCGGAACTAGAACAGGAGGATTGTATGCTTTGGGAAGGAATAAGAAGGCATTCTTCTCAGTTCGACAAAAGAAAACTTCTGACAGGATTTGGCATCTACGTCTTGGTCATCCACATCAAAGAATTTTATCTCATCTTTCTAGAAATAATAAGATTGATGTTACTTCTTGGAATAAGCCGCTTGATATTTGTGAAAGTTGTCAACTTGGAAAAAGTTGTGAACTACCCTTTGTCAATAGTAGTTTGAAATCTTCTTCTCCTTTTGATAAAATTCATTGTGACTTATGGGGTCCAGCTCCTGTAAACTCAATGCAGAATTTCAAGTATTATGCTATTTTTGTGGATGATTATACGCGGTTTGTATGGCTTTATCCTCTCAAATATAAATCTGACTTTATTGACTATTTCAAGCAATTTCTTGCAAAGGTCAACACACAGTTTGAGAAGCAAATTAAAATATTTCAATGTGATGGTGGAGATGAATTCCAAAATCGTGATTTTTTGCTCTATCTGTCAACTCATGGGATCATTCATCAACTTTCTTATCCCAAAACACCTTAACAAAATGGTGTTGCTGAGAGAAAGCATCACAATATTCGTGAATTAGGCATGAGTATGCTTTTTCACTCAGGTCTGAGCAAACGTCTATGGGTAGAGGCTTTCACTACTGCAGTCTTTCTTATCAGCAGATTGCCATCAACCACTCTCAACATGGACACACCATTTCGGCTTCTTTTCTTAAAGATCCTGATTATTCTTCATTGCGATCTTTTGGTTGTAGGTGTTATCCATATCTCAAGGAATATAGAAAGAACGAATTCTCAGAGAAAACTCTTCCCTGCATTTTTATTGGTTATTGCACAATTCACAAAGGGTATCGTTGCCTGCATTCTCCTAGTGGTAGAGTTTATATTTCTAGGCATGTGGTTTTTAATGAATCAACTTTCCCTCTTTTGTCCATTCTTGATAAACCCACTTCCACAGTGCCTCTTTCCACTAAGTTTAGTCATTTTCAAAACTGGGCTAGTGAAGCTTCTCCTCCACCTGCCTTGCCTTTGCCTGCTACATTGCATTCTGTTCCACCGCTAATATTCAGAGGGAGTACATTGCCAGATTGTTCAGCAACTAAGGTGGCTCCAACTTCCTCTCATCTTCCTACACAAGATACCAAAGATGTTGTTCTATCTACTTCCGCTGCTTCGCCCATATTTGCACCGTCATCTAACGTATCTCTGCAAGTCCTTCACCCCACAGCAGTCACAAATGATTCGAGAGATCTTACTGTTGCACAAATATCTCTTCCACTTGGTCAATTGTCTGATGATTTGGGTCCTTCTTCTACACCTACAGCTTTCCAAGATAATATCCATTCCATGCGCACAAGAGGAAAGGCAAAACTTGGTCTTCTTCATGTTGCCTCATCTCCTAAATCTGACGCCTTGCCCAGCGAGCCTAAATCAGTCAAGACTGCTTTGGCCCATCCTCAGTGGTTTGCTGCTATGCTAGACGAGCTTCAGGCTCTTGACAGTAATAGGACTTGGACACTTGTTCCTCATCATGCACACATGAATGTCGTTGGCTGTAAATGGGTATTCAAAACCAAACAACATGCCGATGGGACTCTTGATCGACTCAAAGCTCGTTTGGTGGCAAAGGGATTTCACCAAAAATCTCACATTGATTTTGCTGATACATACAGTCCAGTTCTTCGTCCTCAAATGATTCGTATTGTGCTCACGATAGCTCTTTCTCGTAGTTGGAAAATTCGTCAATTGGATGTCAAGGATGCATTTTTACAAGGCTATCTGAAGGATGCTATTTGTATTGATCAACCCCCCGGTTTTATTAATTCTACCTTCCCTAACCATGTGTATAAACTCTCTCGAGCTATCTATGGTTTCAAACAAGCACCGCGAGCTTGGTTCGACAGATTTAGTCAATACCTTTTATCATTGGGTTTTGTTTGTTCTCAACCCGATCCTTCTCTATTTTATCTCCATAGTTCTCACGGTAGCCTTATATTACTTCTCTACGTAGATGATATCAATCACTGATGATAACAATCAGCTGTTTGATAACTTTATTTATTGTATTCATCAGACTTTTGCAATCAAGGATTTGGGATCTCTCCACTACTTGTTGAGATTTCACACGATTTAAATTCACTAACAAACACACACAATCGAAGAACAAATCAAGAATATAAAGCAATAAGAAACAAGAAAGAACAAGACACAGATTTTACGTGGTTCGGCAATTTGCCTACGTCCACGAAACTGCAGAGATTTCACTATTGAGAGAGTTGAATACAGAGAGCGGCTGTACAATCCACGATTAACTCTAATCACCAAAACAACAGGGTTTATATGTCCTACGCACTGGGCTGTATAACGGGGCCAAAAAAATTTTCCTCGGGGGCGTTGCCCCCTAAGCCTCAGAAAATTTTCCATTAAAAACCACACAACATTACTTCGGGTCGGGTCATCATCCGGATCACATATACAAACTAGACTCCATAAAAAAAAACCAACACTACTTTCTCGGTATTGAAGCTATTCCTACCTCACATGGTCTCCTTCTTTCTCAACATAAATATATCTTAGATATCTTGAGTCGAGCTCGAATGGAGAATTGTAAACCCATCTCTACACCCTTGGCTACGAAATAATATACATTGACTTGTCAAAGTCAAACAAGCAGTTCGTTTTGGGTGGATACTTCAAACAAGCAGTCCCATTCTCATCAAAAGGGCCTCACCATGGAGGATACTTCTAAAATTCTTATCAAATTGATGATAACTTTGTATATAGAAAAAAACAAAGTGTGGAAACGTATTTGAATTGAGCTAAGCCCGGAATTAATTGAGCCTGGCCAATAAAAATAAACAAAGAAGCCCAACCTATCACCCTGAAGGACATTAAGAAGCCAAAACCAAAAGGGGACATCAAAGGGGCGCCGCCCATAAGAGGTACCAAAGGGCGCCGCCAAAGGGGGGTCACCCAAGCCCCTAGGCGTTGCCCAATAGGCGCCGCCCAAGGGCTGGGCTCCTCCCCTGCTTCCTCCTTGTTCTCCTCACTTGCCTCCTCTTAGTCCCGTAACAATTCAAGTCCAGCCCACTCCAACTCTCCAAACTTGCCTCCTCTTAGTCCCGTAACAATTCAAGTCCAGCCCACTCCAACTCAAGTCCAAGCTCAGGACCAGGATCAACTTTGTTCAAAATCTTCCTTCAAATAAATAAGAGTACAAGGGAGAAAATATCGGATACACATTATTATTGAGATTAAATCTTACCATAACTGTACTTATTAAATTTTAGTGACCGTCTCACCGCCTTGTCAAACCTATACAATGTAAGCTCTCTCCACAAGAACGACACATTGCCACGACCCGGAAACTTTTACACATCTCCCTACATTGCGCTTTTTTTTTTCCTCAAAGCACTGTAATACCCCTGGAGAATATTTTCCCGGTGACTCTTGCTAATCATTAAAGATCTCCGGTCACTACGGCCGTTCCCGAGAGTGAAGTAAGTCACTTAGGCCGAACCATTATAAATTTTTGCGTTTACCATTTATTCACTGTTTTATTGTTAACTGCTTGTTTATTTGTTCATTAATTGCACTCGTTCATATACTCAATTATTGATTTTGTGCAAAGCCAATTTGTGCATCATCAATTGCTCAGACTCAATCTCAAAGATTTTATTGGTCAGCAAATTGGAGATAGACGACCATGGTCCTGACCTTATCAACATCGGACGTGTACTAATCAATGAACCTCCAAAACTTACTTTTTTTTCCTAACAAAATCAACTAAGCCTAAGTAGTCATGATATATATACATCTCTCCAAAAAAAAAAATGAAGCTAAAATTAAACATTATTTGTATTAAACAAGCATAATTATTTACACCATAAAATAGAGTTTAACGAAGATACAAGAAAGAGCGAGAAAAAGAAAAAGGAAGTGATAGAGAAAGAATAAGTCTTTTATTTTTATCACGAGAAAAGGGCAATGATTATAATGTGGAGGAGGTTTCTAAATTTCAAGTTGTATTGATAATAATTTCTTCTTTACACAACATGGGTAACTTTTTGTAGCATCAAATGCAATGTATTATACTCCAGAATCATGGGCAGATTCAACATGAGGGTAGCGGGGCAGTTGTTCCCACTAGAATTTTTTTAAAAAAAAATTCGATGTTATTTGAAATTTTAAAAAAAAATTAAAAAGATCAAAACTTGCCCCCACTAAAATTTTTATAAAAAAATTTAATTTGTTAGAGTAACACTGTTGAAATTTAATTTGGTAAAGTTAAATCATTGTTATGATTCGATTATTAGTATATCTTAATATTTAACGGGATCTAGCATGTGTTAATCTAATAACAACAATAGATTAAATTTTTAAACTAAATACATATAGTGTTATTGGTAGTTTATATTTTAGGGGTTTTTTTCCAAAATGTGAGGGGGCCATGACCACTTTGTCGTGTCGGGCTGTCTCTGTGTATAATAATAATAATATACAATAAAATAATATTTTTGTATGCATGCAAATGATATTACGTGGACCAAAATCGAAAGACTGAATAGGCCATTGGATGGCCACTGGACCGTGTTGAATAGTGACCTATCAGTCTCGTCTCCAATAATTACATGTCATTCACCGAAAGCTACCGTCCATAATTAGCACAAGAGCAACGTAAGTTTAAAAAGTAAAAGTAAATTTAAAAATTAAATTAAATTTAATAATTATAATTATTAATTTTACTGTAAATTTTAATATTTATTGAGATTTATTATCTATTTAATAGTTAAAATTATTAAATTTAATTTTTAAATACGTCTAACTCCCCCCTCTCCTTTTCAAATTCAAAGTCTTTCAAACCGTGTCATACCGTTTGGCGGAGTGTTCGTTGCATTACTTTGAAGAGTAATGCCTTTTTGTGTCATTCAAAAAAAGAAAAATCAATTATATACCTTTTTGTGTCTGTCCAAGACGACAAATCCGTTCTCTCCGCCCTCTGATTATGATAGGCGGGTTTGTTGCATTATTTTGAAAAGTAATGTTATATAGACTTAAAAATTAGATTCAATAATTATAACTATTAAATAGGTATTAGATCCTAATAAATACTGAAATTCACAGTAAAATTAATTATTATAATTATCAAGTCTAATTTTTAATTCTACTTTTTAAGTCCACGTAACATTGCTCATATTTACATCCGACGTATATTAGTTAATGAAGGTATTGAAAGATTCAAAGAGAAGATGTTTACCATTCACACTCGTCTGAACGTCTTAGAAAAAAAGAAAATTTTGATTACTAAGATGAAAATGAGGAAAATGTTTCATTACATTGACTCGCAGAATAACAACATCATCAAGCAAATTTATAAGGTTTTATTAAATTGGGGGAATATTACGGTACGAATTTAATTTCCACTTTCCTATTGAGAAAAAACTGTAACAGATAATAAGTTTCATCTTAAATGTAATCAATTTCACCCAAAAAATTAGTAAATTCTACCCAGAATGTGATATAAATACCCAAAAAAGTAATAAGTGATAAGACATCAAAATTTTTTTTTCCTGTACCATAATCAAACCCTTATTAAATATACTATATCGTGTGAAGTGCTATTTTCAACAAGCTTTTTTTTTCTTCATTTTGTTAATTAAGTCTCATTTTCACATTTAGTGATGATCCTCAGTTGATTTCTATCGATAGTAGTTGGAAAATTTATGAGAATCCAAAAAAAGAAAAAGTTGCCTAAATGTGAAAATGATATCTTTTGTCGAATCCCCATAGTCCACTTTTTCCCTTATATAATCTATAGTCCCCATAGGGATGATCATCAATTATTTCTATCATACTATAAATGACTTGAGTTTGAACAAAAACTCAACAATAAAGACTTTGAAGAAAATGTTTCAAACCCATCATGCTTATTCCTGAATAGTCAGATGTTGGACTGTGTCCAGCTCATTTGTGCACCTAGAAGGGTATGACTAATGGCATGACGCTATGAAACAATCACTCAATCCAAAAAATTATACCATTAGACATACTCTATGTCTATAGCGTGCCAGTTAAATTTTGAATCTTGCACGTAAAAAACATTTAATTGTAAGGACGGTGAGAGATTTGTAGATCTTTTTATCACTATTGTGATAAATTTTTTTTTATTATTTTTTAGACATCATAACAATAATAAAAATACTCACAAATATAATAAAAATACGCACAACAATGATAAAAAAATTCATAAAAATGATAAATATTTTGATTGTAAAATGACCCATAAAAATTATAAAAATGTCATTTAAATTAATACATTTTTTAGGTATGGTATCAAATTTTTTTTTGGCAGTACTATAATCAAATCCCTTATTAAAACACCATTTACTCCAGCCAAAAAAAAAAAAGACAACATAGTATCCGAAGTTTAGATAACACTCTACATACATACATACATACATATATACAAACGTATAAAAGTGGTCGGTGAAAGCGCGGTGGCCTCAAGAGTCAAAGAGTCAGCTTGCTGTTAGCCAACTTTGCCGGTCCCGCACGTAGGATTTTAACAAACAACACAAAAGGTCGTGCACAATGGATCTTCTGTTGTGTCCCACAATTTGTTGACAAACGATGTTTCCAAACTTCCCTTCACTAAATATAATTAATTAATTATAGACCAAATTATTATTTTTTTTTTCTTTCCTCAACTATAGTTTCAATTTCACTTTGGCCCTTAAATAATTATATTTTCTATATCAATCCCTCGATCATGATTATTAGTTTATACTGTCAGAAAACCAAACTTCTGTCATTTTTTTTACAAGAAGAGTAAATCAGGACAAAAATGAGAATTCATAAAATTACGAGTGACATTTTTTTCCCTATTAAGTTGGGTAAAATTTATTTTTTGTCATAATTTTCTATGAAAATTAATCAATTATTCAACGATAAGAACTGGGGTGGAGGGACATAGAGACTGGGGACACGTGCCCACCCTGAAAAAAAATATTATTTTTGTATATTTATGATTTTTCATTAGGTAGGTGGAATTAGACCCATCCTCATGACCAAAAAGTAAAAATATTAGATCCACTCTAATAAATTTGGACCAACTAAATTTTGTACAAAAAAATAATAAGACCCACTTTTCGCTCAAAGAAATGTGTTAATATGTTAAAGATCTTGAGGAAAAATTGGGCCCACTGCCCACTCATGTACACACAAGTGAAGAGAATAACTCGTTAAATTGTATTGAGTTGTAATTTTTGTTGAGATTTTATTGATTTTTATTTTGATTATTTGCACAAATGGACCCAATCATTTTGGCCTTTGAATTCAAGACATATGCAACAACTAACGAGTGCATGTTATTTTTCCGTAACTTCGACGATCTGCGATTAATGATTGAGCTTATTTTTCCGATACCTGTCAATTTTATACAATTCATAATTGTTTGAAATTGCTATAATTTTTTCAAATTAATGCGACTCAGCTTGAAATTGATTAGTATTAATTTAATTGCTTATATATAGAAATATATTTTTGATAAACATTATTGATAAAGTTATCATACAATCCTTATAAAATCTAAAAAATTGTCCGGGTCTATTCTACATGGATGTAATTAGTCTTATTTTTTTGCAAAAGATTATAGTTAGTCTTTTTTTAATTTGTACCCTTTTCATATATTACATATATTGACGTTTGATCTTTTTATGTTTAATGAGTCTTTAAAATATGCAAATTGATTAGAGAAAATACTAAATTTTGTAACTTAAATGTGTCCATCCTAAAATAAATTTCTAACTTCGCCCCAGGATAAATGAGGTGCACCGTTTAAGGGATCTAAGTAATGATTAATCCTTAAGAAAACATCTCCATGAAATGAAACAACATGGCATTATTAGGTGACAAATGAAATAACATTCCCTCAAATCCACAATGGGTATTGACCATTGGACAGTCTGAAGTTAATAATCATCACTGCAGGAAAGATGATAGACTGATAGTTGAATGAGACGAGAACCAGAATTGAAGGGGGCAAAGTGTAATTTGAGCTTGTGTACGAATTTGGGTGGGTCTCACAACGGTTTGACAAAGGAGGATTCCAGCTTGTTTCTTTTAGTTCTGTGTTGCCTAGTTACACGATTCTTCTGTATCTATTTCGGATTATCGGTTGGTCTATAAATATGTAATCTTGGAGCTCACATTCCTCGCAATCTCTCACACCCACTCGTCTAAATTCCCTTGTCTTTCTTTTCTCTCTGATGTTTTTTGGTTTTCTGCAACTGAAAAGCTTGCTTTGAGCTAGAGAGGAGAGAAATTTGGGTGGAGTGATAATGAGGAGTAACAGTTCTCCGGATAAACTTGACCGCAAAACGATTGAGAGGAACCGAAGAATACACATGAAAAGTCTCTGCTTCAAGCTCACTTCTCTTGTCCCTCCCCACCACTTCAAACCATCCAAGGTACTCTCTCTCTCTCTCTCTCTCTCAGTGAGTCTGTGTGTTTGTTTCCAGTTTTTCTTTTTTCACAGGTTTATGGGATGTGCCAGAACAAAAGGCTTGGGTCATGGAATCATCTAATCTAACCAGAAGCTGATGTATATAAACTGATATTTACTCAATAATTAGTTTTAAAATTATTTTAACCACATCAATGGAGTAGAGTAATTAAAGAACTGGATGTATAACAGCAGCAACTTAAGTGGTCATGCACCAGACCTAATTTCTACGGCCAGAATTGCACTCTTAAATTAAGGAGTATTGTACATAAACACCATTTCAATCACTTCTAATATGAAGATTTCTAATTCGGAACTACCCTTATATTGATTTTTTTTTTATATAAAAAAAAAGCATAATCTGAATATTATCGTGACAAAAAGAACAAACGATTAACACCTAATTTGGTCCCCATGGTGCTGGAAGTAATACTGGATCTAGCATTAGGTCCATTTGGAAAAATGGATGGAACATTTAATGAGGATAGAGGGTTAATTTTCAACCTAACAAGGACAATGTCATTAGCAATTTTCAGCCAGTGGATCTAGGCCAGCACACAAGTATTTATATTTACATTGATGATAGAAATTTAAGATGAAAACAACTGCATAATACTTGTACTTTGCAAATTAAATATCGTGTCCAGACTTGTCAATTCTTTCTGGCCGGATGGCCTTTATTCATTGGTACATGTGTTTCAATCACATGGTACTAGTATAGCACGACAATACTCTTTGTCCAAGGATTATTTTACAGATATGGAATAAACAACGGATACACCTGATCATTTTAAAACTACACAGTCGAGTTAAGGGAAGACAAACTCACAACCACGAGATATTAAACTATGACGTGTTTGAGTTGTATAGAGGGATTTGTTCAATAACGTTATGGTTACTAATTTTTAACGTTTTCAGTTATGAAAATGTAATCTTGCTGCTGCCTCTTCACCATCAACGTTGGCTAATGTTGTTTAACGACTAAATTGACTGGAGTAAACACAAAGTAATGATACGAAACGTCTATGTATCTAATTCAAAAGAGAACCAAATAGGGGCAACTAAATAGGCTTAACTTTAGTGTTTTTTGTCACTCTACCACAATCAATGACTATTTGAATTACTTATTTAATAACAGTAAGACATTATTCGGAAGAAGATGTTTGTTTGGATCATAGAGAAATTAACTAATTATGCACGAACATGCATGATAATCCTTAACAAGATGATCACCATATGTGACAACGTTTTCTTATTTATTTTTTTTTCATTAATATTACCTACTCAAGATTAACTTTTTTTTTTTTTGTTTTTCGACTATTTTCAGGACATGCTATCACAACAAGATCAGCTTGATCAAGTCGCTACGTATATCAAGCAATTGAGAGATAGAGTACAGGAATTAGAGGGGAGGAAGATTAAGCTATCATTGGGCACTAGTGGGAGTAAAAATAATACAAAAGATTCGATTATGACTGGCTCAAGACTGCCGGTGGTAGAACTGCGAGAATCGGGATCTACTCTAGAAGTAGTTTTGGTAAGTGGATTGGAAAAGAACTACTTGTTGTATGAAGTCATTAGCATTCTTGAAGATGAAGGAGCTGAAGTTTTGAGTGCTACCATGTCAACTGTTGGTGATAAGGTTTTCCACACTGTCCATGCTCAGGTAATTAATCACCAGATGCTTTCTAGTATTTGTGTTATGGTGTAAAATTAATGGCTAATAATGTGGCTAAAGTATAAGATAAGTACTTTTTCTTTTGTATCTTTTCGTTTTATCCCTTGTTCCTTGTAAACTTAGTGGCGTTTTGATATATAATAAAAATGTGTATACATAGACATTTATCAATAAGATGCATATAAATAAGTTTTGCAAAAAACTAATTAAACATACACATATATATATTTTTTTACAACATTGTTTTTTGCTTGAAGAAATTACTTTGAAAAAACGTTTATAGATCGTACAATGATAATTGAAGCTAAATATTATTTGGGGTTCTTTGTAGGTGAGAATTTCTAGGTTTGGTGTGGAGACTGCAAGGGCATGTCAGAGATTGCAAGAACTGGTTTGCTGAATTTTTTTTCAAAGTTTTTTGAGTAACTGCAAGATGAAGAGCTCTACCAGAAGGATAGGAATTAGAATTTGTTCCCATTTTGTGGGTTTTTTATCTTATCCTTAAGAAAATCAATGTACCAAAGAAGGGATTTTGATCTGGTTGTTACTGTAGACCTTAAAGGCACACCATATATAGTTCTATTAAAGCTGTAACAATGAGTATATTTGTATTTTTCAGATTTGAATAAAATAATTAAGTTGAATCTCCCTAACTTTGCATTTCTCAATTCCTGTCTTTCAGGCATTTTATCTTTTATAAAGCTAGCTAGGTGACCTACATCTGAGAATGTACTAGTTCTAAAATCATCAATAAATTGGATTTATTTCCAAAACAAAAAAAACCCGTGGCCCGAGTTAATTCACGGACTCTGCTCTGCTTAGGTCAAAATATATGGATCGACGACGATACTCACCTAATATTAAACGTATTAGATACGCAACATACACCACCAAGTAGGGTGGTCTAGTAGGGTACCGGTCTTACTTCTCACCTTAAGATTGAGAGTTCGAGTCTTGGAGTCCCTGTTGGGGCTTGGTGGTTGGCCGCTATGCTAGCCTAGTTAGGTCTGGTCCCAAGAGATGTTCCAAACACGGTCAGGAGCTTTATGATCCCACCGATGAAGGCCTATCATTGCAGGTTGAGAAAACGAATTTGAATTGTGGTACCGAACTTATACATGAACTTCATATTTTCTGTCCAAATATCGATNAAGTGGCCGCTGAACACTCTTATTTGGCCCCACCTCTTTATTTGCTTAGAGAAAGATACGCATCATATAATACATTACAAGGTGTAATAAAAAAATTTTATTTGAGATACACCTGGAAAATGGATATCTAAAACCTATATGCTTCCGATATGGAAGTTAATACGCCCAGTAATATGTTTAATTTGTAATTTTAGTCCTTAACTTATCTTTTCAATTTGACAGACAATGTTCTATTATTATCGTTAGATTAACACAGAGTCTTGGAACGGACTAGGGTCAACGCCATATCAACCCAAAAAATAAGTTCCATTCATATGTGGGAAAATGAATACGAGGGTGGTCCCGTCCGTCATCTGTGGGAAAATGAATTTGTTGGTTTGTTCTGTCACTACTGATACTAACCAGTACTTATTGTTTTCTTACATAGAGACAATCCCTCATTGTCAAATTGAATTTTAGCAGTTTATTGTTCAGGTACATTAAATCAAAAATCATTGCAGGTTGAGAAAACGAATTTGAATTGTGGTACCGAACTTATACATGAACTTCATATTTTCTGTCCAAATATCGATATGACAAGAGTCTTTTGAACTAAAGTTGTTCTTTTTATGTATGTAATAATAATTGTTCTGTGCGATGAACATCTTGCCACCCCCACCTCTAGCCCCAATCACTATCCCTTGACATATTTTCACAAAAGTATTTTTCTCTATCTCCGAGAGTTACAGTTAGAGATAAAATTAGAGTCTAGTTTAATGGGAGTAGTTATTGTTTTAATTAGAGAAAATTTGAATTTATATTTAATAATTTAAAAACATAAAAACTTAGAAAAGTGGTAGGAAAGACTTCTCAAATCTCCTATCTAAAACATAATTGTTATGGTAACATAGATGTAAGTGTGTAGAGGTATATATAATATATAAAATATGCTTCAACTAGGGTTATTGAGAATAAACTCTTTTGAAGAGATAACACTAGCATACCAAAAAAATAAATTCAGGGTAGGCCAGCATGTAGCTCTTACTTTTCTCTCTTATCTCTGGTGTGGACAGGTTCCCCTCATTTTTGGGTACATATGAATATAGTCCACATTGTTTGGCCCACGACAACTACGTCATCAATAGTTCACTTAAAAGGCCATTTGCGCCATTCTCAAAAGGTTTACTAGGCTCAAGGAGGGAGAGGGTGTTGCTAAAATTCAACTCAAATAGATTGTTATTTTTTGTCCCATTCTCATCAAAAGGGGCCTCACCATGGAGGATGCCGCTAAAATTCATATCAAATTGATGATAACTTTGTCTAATGAAAAAAACAAAGTGTGGAAACGTATTTGAATTGAGCAAGTGGACATTTACGAGCAACAAGTTTACATATTTTTCTTTCTAGAATATGCATGAATGTGAGTATGGTTGCTCAGCCTCACAGAGATCATATTGGTCGACAAACTGAAGATGGACAACCATGGTCCTAATCTTACCAACAACAGACGTGTACTAATCAAAGAACCCCCAAAAACCAACTTTTTTTTATCTAACAAAATCAACTAAGCCTAACTGGTCATGACATATTGAATATTTATTGAGTTAGAGAGACTTTCGCTGACTGAATCTATCCATAAATCCAGACCTGATAACCTTCATAACTAAAACTTCACGACAACATACAAACTATAAGGACTTAATCAAGAAATTAATTTAATACGCGCAGTCCAACTCCTTGTTGGCCAATTATGGTCTCTTAAATCACTTACGTTACCTTTTTTTTAACTTTTAATTTTTTTATTGTTGATACGTTTTGCCTTTAATTATTATTGATTGGCAACGCTTAGTCCAACTTTAGATTTTTTTGAAAACAATCGCGGTGGGTCCCTAGATTAGGTTTGAATGGTATTTTTCTATATTTTTTCCTCCAAAAGTCACAATCTCTCCATGACTACCACCAAATGTCACTATGAAACCATGTAATTTAGAGGGTTGTTCATTGGTTTACAACGTTTATAAAACGTTCTTGTAGTCTAAGGATCAAATCATGCAGTCGTTAGGCTACCTTCAGTTCGACACTAAAATGTATAATTTGTACTATCCATTAACTTCTCAATAACTAACAATTATTTTTTTAATTTTATTCAAAAAATCATTTTTTATCACCCAAAAAATTTATATAATTGTTTATCTAACTTCTCAAATGATAATTATTTATTTTTTTTAAACTCATTATTATACCACTTCGGCATCAAGTTTATTACATTTGATGCATGTAATTTTTGTAATGACATAAATACTCGTGTTTTTTAATCAAATGTCGGGAGTGCGAGTAAAATTTACCCTTTCTTTTTGGGTCATTGTCTCGTGTGTGATATCTGACAACACTCATCCACGTGTAGCTCCTTGTCCACTCCTGATTCTTGTTTGATGAATTTTTGTAATACTAATAATAACTACTTAGGTGGGTCGTTTGTTTGATATATTTCCTAAATTACAAGCAAGTAAAGCATGATTAGCAAAAAAAACGAGGTCAAATTATACATTGACTTGTCTAAGTCAAACAAGCAGTTCTTATTTTTTCTGAAATTAATGTGGGAGAGATCAAAACCGTGTGAAAAGCAGATGTGTTTTGGTCAACAATGGTGATCTTTCATTTTCAACCATCAGCATAAAAAAGGTGTGAATTTGCCTCCCATCCAAGAATCTACGTTCCTGATTATAATTGGAAAAGGCACTTTTCAGTTTTTAGTATAGGTGAAACTGACAGAGCAGTAGTTACGGTTTGCACAACAACCCCCTCCGCCCTGCTAATAGATTTTATGATTTGTTTGGTAGGATGGATAAAAGTTACAAGAGATAGAAAATAGAAAAAATATATTTTTTATCCTTCGAAAAAGAAAATTAGGAATGACACACTTTTTTTTTTTTTTTTTGTATTTGATAAGATGGATGAAAAATAAAAATAATTTATTTTGTTTATTCTTTGTAAGATGGAATAATATTTTTTATTTTTTTATTTTAATTTTTTTTTAAAAGTATAATTATATATTTTATTATTTTATTTATATATGAAATTAATATATAGATAATATATATAGACAAATAACGATATATTGACAAATAAGATACATTTCAACATAAATAACTAATTTTTCATCTACTTTTCTTCTATTTTTTGAAGGATTAATTTTGGTAATTTAGAAAGAAAACTCATTTATGCACTTTTTCATCATTCATATTTTTCTTTCTTATCAAATATAATGTTTTATTTATCCTCCTAATTTTTCATCCATCCTACTTTTTATCTTTTCATTTTTCCATTGTATCAAATGGAGGATTATAGTTATGAATTCGAATTTCATCATATTCCTCGTTTTTAAAAATGTGTGACAAATCCTAAGGGATAAGTCAATGGTAACAGAGATGAGATATAAACATATACATCTTAAGTTTAAATCTCAGTAAACCTTTGAACCCATATTATGAGGGATTTATTCCATGAATACCGTAGTCTCAATATGAATAATCAGTCTTTGACCAAATTGGAGAAGAGATAAATGGAGGTACGCGTAAGTAGGCCAAAACACTCCAGACTATTAAAACAAAATAAAAAAAATTGATAGAGTGATTTGGGCAAGATTTGAATTTTTTTTATTCCTTTTTTGTTAAGTTGGATTTATAAAGAATCAACTTGCACTGGTTTAATGATCGTAAAATGAGACATTAATCCCCACGTTGAGTTTGTATCTCTTGTTTCGTATAAAACTCAAATTCAATCAATAATTTGAGTAATTATGTGTTTTTGAGATTTACATTGTAACTATAAATTAACATGCCGAAGTATCTCTAATTTACTTAAAGAATTAATATATTCAACAAATATACTCCAAACATGTGCAACAAACTCAAACAAACTAAGATATTCTTTATGAATATTCTAGTCGTGGTTGGCGTAAATGATCTGTTTTTAATCGAATTAGGGAAAAAATTAGTCGAGATGTACGTAAATTGACCTATACACCTTTGATCGTTGAATCAAAAGTAAAAAAGCTCGTGGCTTCCAACATTTGCAAAAAAAAAATAAAAAATTACAATATGTAATTCCTTCCTAAATATATCTCAAAATTACTACTTAAAATAGCGGCTCAATGCACGAGTGTTCCTCTGGTTGGGTCAAGAGAGAGTTAAATATATGCAATTTAAATCTTCAATAAACAAGGATTGTTTTCGTGATTTGAATCCTTAAAGCACAAAACACAATGACATAATCTTACTGCTATGTCTAAGTCCACATCTCAAAATTACTAAAGGGCCACAAACATGTGGTCCTGTCCAGGTATGGGCACAAGAATTCTAAACCAACAGGCCCAAACTTAATGCTTGCCAAATGGGCCTTCAAGTGGCCCGACAACCAATTTCCACCCATTGTTGAGGCCCAAATTTGAATTTACCTAGTGGACCACAACTTATTCTTGTTCATAAGTGTTGTGAACGAACCAACCCTAATCTAATAATTTCGTATTAGTTTCGTGACGTGTTGATATGTTAGCTCCAAAATTACCACTCATTTGACCAAAAAATAAGGTGGATAGAGAATATGTAATGGGTGCATGGGTGTGCTGCATTATTCTCCATAAAATTAATCTATTGAGTCTAATCTTTTTTTTTATTATTATTGAAAAGATACATATATCTATATCATTATGGCTAGGAGTGTCAAATTTTGACTCGAACACGAACTTGAACATAACACAATTAGTTGACATGAGTAATAAATGGGTCAAATTAAGGTTCGACACGAATAACACGATTAATGGATACAGTAGATAAAAAATAATTATTTAATGAATACTATAGATAAAAAATAAGAATTTTATATTTTTTAAAATAGTATTATATTAGTTGTTGTCAAATTAAATAATTTTTTAATAACACGAATATTGACACGTACCGAAAGTGATACGACATGAAAATAACACGACCGAAAGTGACACGACACAAAATTGATACGACACAACACGATTAACACCCCTAATTACGGCAATTAGATTTGAGTTTCATCCCTCTTTTTTCTTCCACCCAATTCTATCCAACAAAGTGTCTCAAATAACTGTCCACAAACTCTCTCAAATAATTATCCATTAGTTTTTTTTAACTTGTAAGAAAAAAAAATGATAGATTATAAATTCCGTGCACAGCGAGGTCGAACTCTATTAAAATGAGAGTGAATGAAAAAATGAAAGAGAAGAAAGAATAGGAGGCCAATGGGAGATCCAAAATCATTGAATAAGGATAAGATCGCGTCTTTACTGTCCTATGTTATAAAAAAAAAATATTGTTGATCTTATTCACTTATAAGTTTATTATTGGATGATGACATCATATTAAAATGACACAATGAGTAATGCTAGACTGACAAAAAATAGGAACTAGATAACGGCTCCGACTCCATGTCTAAGAGAAATGGAAGATCTACACATTACAATTTTAAATTCTTTTATTACAATAATTTCACGTTATTTGATCACTAATTTTTTATCTTTATTTTTGGCCAATCTAGCATTAATAGGAGGCAATTCCAATTGTCCACATGGTGGTTATTTTTCTACATGAACGCGATAGCTACTAAATTAAATGGAGTTTACTTTCTTACATGTTAGTTTGTTATTAGACAATGACACCATGAGACAATGGTAAAATGGTGTCACCGTTATACCCAATCTTTACTGAACATGTACGTACTACTAGTCTTCTCTACCGACTCTCCTTTTCATGAGAAAAAAATATTCAATGCAACGGTAATACTGCATTTGCATCTTCCTTGGGCTATACTACTTCTTCTGTCTTGCCAATTATTTATCTAATTATCGAATTAGTAAAAGAACCTAATAGAGGAACACATTGGTTAAGATTACAACATTAAAAAAAAAAAAACTTGAGACACTTTAAATCAAATTGCAACACAGTCCTTATTCCTTGAAATTGAAACCAAAAACGTAACAATTTTTTTTCCCTCAATTGTGTACCCTTCGAATTATCTTCCAATACTCCTCTCTTCCTTGTAAATGTATTTGGGATTATTATTTCCCCCAAAAAGAAAGACAAAACAAAAAAAATAATATGAATTTGGGTCGCTCATTTTTTCCGTCCATTCGGATCAAGAAAAAAAACAAAAGAAAAAGACATGGAGTCATCCCGAACTTGATAAAATTCATCTCCAATTATAATGTGTAACTGATGGCTGAAGGTGTAACTCAGGTGTTACGAGCACTGCCGGAGAGTTGAACCTCAGATGGCTTTACGTCGCTGGTGTCCTCGTCCCACTTGGTTGTGCGATAGTAGGTAGCATAGAGTATGAGCTGAACTAATCCAGACAATGTTCCCAAACCATTGGGAATCTGTCATATCCAAACACATCACAACCAAAAAAAAAAAAAGAGAGAGAGAAAATATATTCGTTAGATAATTCATTAGTTTTTTTCTTTGTTACATTCTCGAGCGACAGAAATTATGTATTCTAACAATTACACAAGCAAATCTCCCATGAATACGTGCGTATAAGTGAACTTTCATAAATACACAGTATATGAGCAGAGCAGCTATCTGGTACCATAGAAATATATTCAAGGGGATAAGACCTAGAAAAAATGCCTCTAGCATGGATTAAACCTTTTTTGGGTAAACAGGACTGACTGTTAAGGGCAATGAAGTAATTTCAGCACTTTCCTTTTTTGGGTTTTGTTTTTGTTTTGTGGGGGTGCCGACAACAGTACCCCAAGCAATAATCATGAGCTGATTTCTAATGACCTGTTTGGTACGATAAAAAAATAAAAGAAAATTGAAAGAATAAATAAAATAACATATTTGATAAGAAAGAAAAATAAAAAGGATGAAAAAGTTGATGGATTAATTTTTTCTTTTAACTCACCAAAATCAATTCATTTAAAATCGAAAGAAAAATGGATAGAAAGTTAATTATTTGAATTGAGATATATCTTATTTGTCTATATATTATTTATATATTAATTTCATATAAAAATACAATGATAAAATATGTGTGTGTGTATATATATATATATACTAGTTATTGTCTGTGCCTGACAGCACATAGTAATAAAAAATGATAAACAATAAATATATTTATATTTATATTCAAAATCAAATCACAAATATAGAGAAAAGATAAAATAATTTAAATATCGATTTGTAGTAGGTGTGAGAGGTAGTAGACAACAATGACAGTGGTAGTAGAAGACGGTGATGATTGTGATACGTGGTAATGACTGTGGTGATGGTGGCAATGGCGTGAATGGCGGCGATGGTGGCGGCAGTAGAAGTGATGGCGGTGGTGGGGGGTAGCAGTGGTGGTGAGACGGTTTCAAATACTATTTTTAAAAAACAAATATTTATGAGAAATAATTTTTAGAAGTGCTTTTAAAAAGTCACTACAAATACATCCTTAAGAGTCTATTTTTCCTATTAAATTTAGGGTGTTAATATTAGCCGTTAGATTAATTTTAAAGTAAAATTTAAAATGATCTCAATCATGAATAGCAAAAATCATTTTGTTTATCTTTTAAAACTTGAAATGTAATATAAAATAAATTTTAAATTAAAAAAAAAAATTCAATCTTAATTAGGGGGTGAAAATTTTCAATTCAAGACTATGACACGACTTAAATTCGACATGAATTTTATGACACGAACTTGATTATAATTCGACATGAATTTGAAAATTACCTAACACGCGAATAAGAAATATAAAAGACTCAAATTCAGTTCACCCAGTCAAACTCAAAATTGACACCATCAACTCGCAATTCGACACGACACAATTAGTTATATGAGTTGAGTTAGATTTACTACTGTTCGACATAAACTCGTAATAATTTAACACGAATTTGACATGACACAACTCGATTGTCACTCTTAATCTTAATCAGCACAAATAAATAATAATAATAATAATCATTTTTATTTTTCATCCATCTAACCAAACACAAAATAAGAAAAGTGCATCATTCCTACATTCATTCCTTAAAAGATAGAAAATGTATCCCTTTTACTTTCTATCCTTCCTACCAAACAACACATAATTGATTAGATCACGCATAATTGATTAGATCGGTATAACATTGCTCTTTCTTAAAACAACCCGCATTAAGTTTCCTAAACACTTAGAATACCACACCATGGATCCAGCTAGTTGCAGGACTGAGAGTTGATAATTACTGTGATTGTTATACATATTTTGGTTGTTTCTGGGTTGACTCGTTTAATTTACTTAACACATAGATCAACACAACATTATTATACACGATAATACATAAAATTATAAATAAGATATGCACGAGTTGACCAAAAGTTTAGCACAACAAAACATTAATACAAAGCGATGCCAAGCATTTTCAATTATTTAACCAAAGGAAACATCAAAGGCGAGTTTATGTCGAGAGTAATGGTAAATGAACTTAAAAATTAAACTTAATAATCTTAACTATTGAATAGGTAGTGGGTCCCAATAAATACTGAGACCCACAATAAAATCAATAGTTCTAATTTTTAATTCTAATTTTTAACTCCATGTAATATTGCTCATATGACAATAGATAAGGATGCATACAAACAAATTAATGTGAGATTGACTTTGTCATAGGAAATAGAGTCTATAATTCAAACAATTGGAAGAACATAAGTCTTTACCAGAATGTAAGGATCGAGTGGAAGGAGTGCGTAAATAAACCAATTTACGCCATTAGCGAAGTTGGCTAGTGACAGGAAAAATGGCATGTATTTCACACTCTTGGTCGTGATCACCTTACGCTGCCAAAAACAGATCGAGATAGTGAACACACATTCAAATACACAATCATTTTAAAGATCGATCCTAATATTTTTGGATCGACATTATCAGTTGTATCCTTTATGTGTGTGTATATATGGAATACAGAAGATAATGCACGTACCATGACGGTCAAGGGGGCAGTGTACATAACGATATTGAAGATGATACACAGTATCCCAATGAGCATAGACCTTTGTTTGGTTCCATGAAGAAATGTCAAGGTGACGAAGACTACGATGGCCAAGAAGAGAAATTCTACAAAGAGAGCAATAATAATCTTGCGCTGCATATACAATCAAAGTATTAATACAATAATGGCAACTAAAGTGAACCAAAGAACCGTCTCAACCATTCCTATGCATTATTTACACTCGAATATTGCATAAATTCAGGATGTGTGCAATCACCCGCTGAATTAGTACATTTCCGACATGAGCAACCTTGGAAGTTGGAACAATATTTGAATGAATTGGAAGTAAAAAAGAAAATGAAAATCAAGATAAAAGCATAGAAGACGTTCTTTGGTAACAAAAAACCGTCCTCAACCCTATGTTTTCTTAGACTCGTGATTATAATATAAATGCAGTGGGCAAAGTAAAAACTGCTCGAAAAAGAAGTAAAGTGAACTAAAAGCATTTAAGATGACATACACGTTTAGGCCAGTCTGAGTAGAGGAGGAAGATTGTGACATATATGACCTCGATCACGAAGCCAGTACCGTTGATTGTGATGACCAAGAGGCTGTCTGGGTGGACAATGGGGAGGCCATAGAACACCCACATAGCACAGTTGAGTATAGTTGCAACGTACGGATCTGGCTTGTACTCTTCCACTGATTTTGCTTTCCATATATTTATGAACGTAGGCCTGCATGCAGTTCATGCACCAATCAAGTGTATAAATTTGATCAGTAATCGCTTAATAATGATAATCAAAGACAAATGGGTGTGTGTGTGTGTGAGAGAGAGAGAAAGAGATTACACAGGGGAGAGAAAAAGGCAGAAAGATATGATATTTCCTGCACACAGAGAGAGCAAAAGTTAAAAAAGAATAGGGACTAGATCATCAATGCCGTGTGATATTATCAAAATCTACCAAGTACAATTAATATATCAATTATTTTAATGATCTGCCATATTCAATAACCACGTTATTAGATTAAGTGCATTTCCATAATTTATTTGTTACAATACAATTTTTTTTTTTTTTAGAATGGATATTAGTAATTCAAAAGGAGAGGCCCATTGGCATCGATCAAAAGGTTACGTTATCTCCAAAATAAATTGGGATCGATTTTAAGAAATTAGAGAAACTTTGGTCGCCAGACAAGGGTAAAAAAACGGAGTGAAAAGAATGAATGAATGAGTTAAATAAAGAATAAAAACATGTACAAACAATCAAGAACGATTAGTGTTGTGAACACAAACCGAGGAGTCCTATGATTGTCCTTGCTGTGTTAACGTCTGCCATCTCTCAATCTCAGACCTAGAGCAAAAGAGAGAGGAGGAGAGGAAAGGAATGAATATAATGTGTTGAATGACAACGAAAAAAGAGGAAGAGGAAGAGAAGAAGAAGGAACAGGTGAGAGAAATTCTGATGGATTATATGGATATACGCAGATTGCAATATATCAATTGTTCATGAGGCCTTCGGTCATCAATTTAAATGGTAATGGACACAGAAATTTATCTATTTTTGGATATAGAGCACAACTTTTTATCTCAAAAACACCTGGCTATACGCAAATATCTGATCTGAAACTCTCTCTCTCTCCCCTATGTGTGGTAACTTATGTGTACGTGCGTGCATGCAACTAATCTACAAAGGGGAGATTATGGATTAGTTATCTGTCATATCGAAGCGTAATTTCCTCGTTGGTTTCTAAACTAGAAATAATTTTTTGGGAAAGTTGACCAGAGCCTAGAGGACCTCAATCCATGTCCAAATTCAAACATGCTCTCGACCCTCCATTTCCCATATGTCTATGTGAAAGTCTTTGGCTTTTCAAGATCCCATTTATCATCAACTTAGTCAAATCTTACTGTTCGTTCGCTTTGATTTGGTTTCTCTTTAATGGATACGATCGGCATTTCGTGCCTCCAATACACTTGAGTTCAACCTTTTATCGATGTGTTGAATACTGTAATAAAATTGGATCCCAAAAATAGATAGATTAATTTATCAATTTAGCTAGGATCCTTGCTCAAATAAGTAGAGGGAGAAAACCGTTCAATAGTTTGTTCATTGTATTACTTTTTGGGTACTTTACGTGGATGAACCTTTAAATCTCATCTTCATTCTTCATTTTTTGCAATGGGATCATACAAAAGGACAGAATTTGTATGACTAACTATATGAAGTAATACTGAGTTTGATTTTTGACAATTTATTAGAGTCAAGTTATGAGGAATTTATGTCTTATAAATATTTTAATCTCAGTGTAGATAATTTGTCTTTGATCGAACTGGAGAAGGGATAAGTCAAGGAGTGCGTAAATTAATCCGAACACCCCTAACTGTTAAACTAAAAAAATAATATCAACACATAAAGTTGAACTTACCCAAAAAAGAATGGTGTTCAACAATTCATATATACAATTGTCCTACTAAAGTGTTCCACTGAACTTTGATGATGGACTTCATTCTTCATTGTCAATCCAATCAGGCCCAACCTCTGCAGTACCCATGTGGTGTGTAGCTAATCATTCATGAAAGGTCGAAGAAAGATGAAAATATAACTAGAAAAATTCACAAATGAAAGGCTTGATTGATAATGCACTTATACTAACATTATCATGAAAATTACAATGATACTGATTGCTTTGTTCTTATCAACATCACCACTTCCACTACACTATATGGTGATTGTGATGGCTGAGGTTTTTCATTAACTTGTTAAGCAATCAGAGAGATGGGAATTAGTCATCAGCATCATCATTCTTTAAGCCTGAAAATAAAAGTTACAGATATTTAATGCAATTTATCAGCTTGCAAACTATTTAGGGGCAATACCTAGCCTGGGATTAACTATGGACTTGACTCATTGGAATTTTAATTAAGGAGTTTCCCTTGATAAAATACAAGTTAATTTTACTTAAAAAGTTCTCCCAATTTGAGTGTTTGCCAAGATTTTTCTGACCACTAGTAAGTGCTGAGTCGGGAATTTGTTTAAAGGGGATAAAATATAACCAGAAAAAAAATTACCATCTAATACGAAGAAAATTTTAAGATCAAATACAGAAAAAATATATTAAAAATCAAGACTAAATTAATATATGAAACAATCAAACTAGTTTTTATTTAGCCTAAACAAAATCTGAATAAAAAATAGGACTGAATAAACAATTTTTAAAAAAAATTAGAGGGGCAAATGAAAAGAATTGAACAAAATTATGATAAAAAAATGTGACATAAATGAAGAAGATCCAAAATTAAGGGGCAGTCCTAACGTGACTCCGCCCCTGTGACCGCGATGCGTCGGAAAGTAACCTGCAAATTTATTTCAATTTCCCAAGGAAATTCTTATGACCAAGGTAATTGAAGTTTTTTATGTTGAACAACGTAGAGCAAGTCCAATATATCTTCTCTCCACGTATGCTTGATTTTTCAATATGTCTTCTGGTCTATTAGTTATTTTTTGGCATAATACAAAAAATAACTTAGCAACTTAGCATATGCTTAGCCCAAATGCAGTACATTATGTTCTGTAATCGAGCATGATGGAGTGAAATGTCTTACTCTATGACTCATCTTCATTCTATCACACTGCATATTTTCTTCTTTTTTTAACACTTCTTGAAGCCGGTTCATTCCTAGGGCTTGTTTAAATGGATTTTTGGGGAGAGTTTGGATTAACTTCTTCAAACTCTTTCAAATTTAAACTTCTTTTTACAAGATGAGAATCAACATTAAATTTCGTCTATACCCATTTTTAATATATAACGCATACACATGCAGAACTCATAGATATATCATAATTATTAATAATTATTTATCTTATAAATGATTATTTTACTCTTAATCAATCAAATTCATATTCATGTTAAGAGGTACAATTATCTTTTAGATCTTTAATCCCTTAACTCATTTTCACAAATTCATCCCCTAGTTTTGACGAAATCCCTGATCATGGAATTAATATTCGAGTCAGTTATGGGCCAGGTTTGGAAACTCGAGATCAAATTTTCAATCAAAACATGAAATTTAGGGTTCTTTAGATTATTTTTCCTAAACCCATCTTACAAATCCCCCCATACCTTTTTACCAAACACCCCCCACCTTTTTACCAAACACCCCCCTTAAAGGTCAAGGTTTGTAACTACACTCAAGGACATTATTTTTTTAACACAATTTATTTTATGTGTATGTGTGTGGAGTCTCGTTACAATATGGAAAAGTATTTTTTAGTACCAATAAAAATGTGTTACGTGTATAATTTTTTTATTATCTTTTTAATAAACGATTGCAAATCATTTAATTCAAAATCAATAACAGCGATTAACCGAGATACAATACCGACTTTTAGTAACGTAACCTTACCCATGTGATGTTATTGTACAGTATAAAAGAGGGTTTCTTCAATAGATCTACCCATATCGTGGATCTTACGGTTACATGACATTATTTCTTTAATAATATTTTACCCATTTTTTTTTTGAATTTTATATATTAGATAATTTTGATCTTATTACAATAGAACCCATCGGAGATTCTAATTAGTTCCTCAAAGTACTTGTGGTTTATTACATGTCTATTAATCTGACCATGTTTGGATTTCTTAATATGTAATGTATAATGATGGAGATTTATAGTATTATTCAATGAAATTTCATATTAAAATTATAATTAACAATTCATGGCTGAGTTATACTATGCCAAGTAATCATCTCAGTTGTTTTCTCAATGAGCTGGCAAATTGGAGCAAAGAAAACTTTGATCATAAATTTGAACAAATGCTTAGAAGATTAAATATACAAAGTAGGGACACAATCCAAGACTCGATTCCCAAGTTGACATCCCAACTAAAAAGTGCGGTGGTGTTCGAAATTTCCATCATTACAGAATGTAAAATATTATATATATACAGTCTTATCTCTTCGTACAGATATATTATTTTTACGATTCAACCCGTGTCACCAAATTCAAAATAGAATAATTTTATCGTTGCGCTAAAACCCGACTTTGCCAATATACTTTAGAGCCAGTTTACCTAGAATACGGTTGTTGTGATAGGAACAAGAAAACCTTCCTCATAATTGCATACTTGACATGAAAATCGGGTCATCTTATAGATAATCATATGTTAAGGTAACTTTCTATACTTCATTGATTAAATTTCTTAAAAGGAATCTTGGGCTTGTTCTATGAGGATTACAACGTACGACAGCATGTTTAACAGGCCCCATTATGAATGCCAGCAAAAGTACAGCTCTCATAAACCTACAATTATGTTCCCAGAATAGAATAAATGTCCTAATTACGTGGAATCAATCTAATTACTAGAACAAAAGCATTTGGAGTATGGAGTATAGGAACGTGGACCAAACGTAAAGTCGGAGTTTCCTACAATTTTGTAAATATTTTTGGGACAAAAACTCTAATTTGAAGGCTTAAACAATGGAATTAAGTCGAAAATAGTATACGTCATGGCACTTATCCTACTCCATTCCGACTCCAATAACAACCGTTTTGTTTTTACTTTTACTTTGTCATATTGTAAATACATGCTCATATATAAAAGGCAGCCAAATTATAGACAATGATTTTAATGCATATACTATTCGATAATAAAGATAAATTAATAGATCATCATGACTAAGAATGCCGTGTGCGTCATTCCACTGTTTATGAAACCAACAATTTTCTTATTTTATTGCCATTTTTTTTTCATATTTTATGGCTCAATTCAACAGTATCTTTTTTGGCCCATGTTTGGACCAAAATTGTCATAACCATAAGTTCCTGGATTCAATCAATCAAGACAAGAATACTTACATTATTAGTGATGTTGATCCCTTATCGACCTACCCCACCAGAATGGTTTGTTTACCATAACAAAACAAGATTTCAGTTCAAATTTTCCAATTTGAGGAGTCCCGAGTAGCTTTCCGGACATTTAGAGAAAGAAGCGTGTATCATTTAGTATTTGTGAAGACTATTAGTGCTCTGTTTTGCATCAATTGGGTCAGAACATTACAGAGTTATTAGATAACACGCTTGTACGATACTGGACATTATAGTTGACATTTTTTGGAGAATCGGGGTGTTACAGACTGTCATAAGTTTAGCTACTTAGGATGATCACCTGCGGGAAGGAATTATTAATAAACTAGAAATTTGGCAAGAAACCCAAGAATCAAAATGATTTAGGATAAGTTTTTCATGACCAAAAAACAAATTGTAATTTTATTGAAAGAAGAAATTGAAATCAGGAAGTTGTGAATATTGAACATCAAGAGATACTAGAGAGTGAACATTTTACATATTTAAGTTCTATTATTCACAAAGAGCGTGAGATTGACATCGATGTTATGCACATAATTAATGTTGGATTGACTAAATAGAAGATTGCATCCGGTGTATTGTGTGATAGACGTATACACCCTTAGAAAGAAACAACATGTTCAAAAGTTATATCCGATAGAAATGAGAATTTTAAGATAGATGTGTGATAAGACTAGGAAATATAGAATTAGGAACGAATATGTAGGGGGAAAAAATGGTTTTACCTCACGTAACTCTCTTTTCTAGATCTGAACTCAAACTTTGTCGACTCCTTCTTGTAAAACGAACAAATTGTCAAGGATCAAAGTGCTTCGATCGAAGGCACTCCGATGCTTAAGTGAATAATTAAAGAATGAATGGGAATGCAAAAAGGACTCAACATGCCTTCCCTGTGCTTTGCTCATTCCTTTTTATAATGATTCCTCTCACTAGGGTTTCAGTGGTAGACGCTATAGGGTGGCACACCTTGCTTGAATTCAGGATTTTTGTTTGGAAACTTGCAGAAATTCTCTTAACGTTCTCTCTATTGACTAGCTCCTTCTGAGCCGATAACCATGGTCCAGTTATATAGATCCCTTGATTATGGTGATTCGTTTAAGGCGACATTTGTTTAAATGTAGAGCTCGATTCTACTGAGGTCGAGCTGTTACTTTTTCTTTGCCGAGCAGGAGATAGTTCGGCAAGTTGCTTTGCTGATTGACTCATCATTTCCTCACGTGTTTTGATAACATCATTATCACGTGGGCTTATTTAATGCCCATTACACGTGTTATAATTCTTGATGCTCCTTCACTTTGCCATGTAATCTCTTAATATCTGGCTCACGACGAGCTGTGATTTAGAATATATCTAAAGCTTTGCTATGTCTAAGTCGATAGCGAGTCTGACTCCGACTAGTAGGGCCTCGTACTCCGTTTCATATGCCGATGAAGTCGGCAACAACTTGCCCTTTGATTGTTGTTCTTGGTTCAAACTCAATATCATACTCGACAAGCTAAACTGCCCATTTTGAAATGCACTCTGGCAGGTCGGCTTTTTGGAATAGTGCCTTTAGTGGTTGATCGATAAGGACGACGATTTGGTGTGTTTAAAAGTAATGACGCAACTTCCTTGCTGAGCTTACCAGCACCAACGCCAACTTCTCTAATGGTAGGTACCTCGTTTCGGCATCTAAGACCATCTTGCTGACATAATATATGGGACTAAGGACATAATGATTGTTTCTCATTAGAGCACCACTCACCAAGTGTTCAGACACTGCCACTGCCAAGTATAGTAGTAGGCGCTCCTTAGGTTCTGGGATTGTAAGGATGGGTGGAGACGCCAAGTAGGCTTTTAGTTCAGCGAAGGCCTCTTCGCACTCCTGAATCCATACCATATCTCCCTTTCTATTAATAGATCGGAAGAACGGTCTACACCTATCCGATGCTCGGAAAATGAACCTGCCTAATGCTGTTGCCATCCCTGTTAGCCTCTGGACCTCCTTAGTAGTTTTCGGTGATTACAGCTCTATCAACGCCTTTACTTGATCTGGGCTAACTTTGATCCCTCGGTATGTCACTAGGAAATCAAGGAACTTTCCAGAGCCCACCCTAGACGCACATTTCGATGTGTTGAGCTTCATTTGGTACATTCGAAGAACATCAAAGGTCTTCCTTAAGTCAGAGGCGTGGTTGCTAACCTTATGACTTTTTACCACCATATCATCGATATAAACTTCTATAATATCCCCAATCATGTGTGAGAACATTCTCGTCACCAATCTCTAGTACGTTGCCCCTGCATTCTTTAGACCAAAAGGCATTACCTTATAATAGTATATCCCCTCCGGTGTTATGAACGCGGTTGCATCGACCAGTTGGTCAATCTTTGGCAAGGGAAAACTATCTTTTGGGCATGCCCTGTTAAGGTCAGTAAAGTCGACACACATCCTCCACTTTTCAGTCTTCTTCTTGATGACCATAGTGTTTGAGAGTCAGGTTGGATACTAAACTTTTCTGATAATTCGGGATTCAAGTAGCCAAGCTACTTCCTCCTTCACAGTCTCCTGGTGCTGACCTCTTTTGTTTTTGCTTGACAGTCTTAAATTTTAGGTCAACATTCAACCGGAGACATGCAATTTTTGGGAAAATACCAGGCATCTCATTCGTGGTCCACACAAACACATCAGCATACTCAATCAAAAGTGCTGCAAGATCCTCTCATTCCACCGATAGTAATGATCTGCCGAGTAGGAAGTATTTGTCTTCACATCCGTCCAGAGGTACTTTGTACAGTCCTTCGACAATTCGGTAGGCAAGGGCAGTTGAATGGTCCTTGACCACCGCTCATCGGACTTTGGTTGCTATTTCATAGCTTTGTCCATGGAACCATCAGCTCTCGCTGCTTCAACTTTAATATTGTAAACTCAAGCGCAGGTTGAGCGAAGTAATATAATTTTCAGAAGACCGAAGTCGAACCCTTAAGGAATTGTAACAAGAAAGCAATCACACAAATACTTAAACAAATTTAAAAATAAATGATTTATTTAGAAAATTGTTCAGCAAAGAAAGTTGATTTAAATAATTAAAACAGTAATAAAAATACTGGAGCATTAGGTACTCCTTCTCAATTCCATACAATAATGATTAAAGACTCAAATCTTAACTTGAGACAAAAATCAGATGTCGATTTATTCGAGTAACAAATCAAGTAAGAAAATCAAAAGTTATAATCAAAAGATTATTCAGGAACCTAAATAATCATCCAATTATATTATTTTATGAAATAATGATAATTACCTCACGCGTGAAATAACTTGTTATTTACTTGCAGCAAAATTCAAGCAATCGATGTAAATGGCACAACGACTTAAGGATTTTTACAAAGTAAAGACTTTTTTATAAGATCAAAAGTTAAATTAACAAAATATCATAAATTATTAAACTCAGAATCAATAACATTACCGTACTTCATTGAGAGGTTCTCCCCTAGCCTAACTTAGTCTTCTAGCCGGACATGACGAACTAAAATAAAAATAAAAAAGATGAAAAAAAGAATAATAATAATATCTAAATGAGAATCCCTATTTATACTAAAAATAAATCTTAAGTGTATGTAGAAGATATAAGGTTGGTTTGGAAGGAATTCCTTTCCAAAAAAAAAAAATCTTGTAAGGTTATACCTGTGCATAAAATACTTGGGACGCAGGTACAAAATTTGTCCAAACTTCGAGCTTGAATTTCTCATATTTAGAGTTTGAATCACGAAAACTTCGTGAAATATACTTTTGTATCCCTTGAAGTCTCCCCAAAAATTAAGTAAATCGGATATCAGAGTCAAAAATTATGACCAAAATACTAAAGACATGTCAAATCTTTATCTTCTAAGATATTTTCCTAATCCAACTCTAAATGAGTTTTCTTCCAACTTTGACTCTTATAAGGATTAAATTGTTGGCATATCTTCAAGTCTTCTTATTTCAATCTTGCCTCTTCAATTCTTATCAATTGTGATTCTTTCTCTAGTGATTGTTTCACTTGCCTTATCCATTATTACTTTAAATCAACCAATTTACCTGCAAAACAAACCAAACAACTAGAAAAAGTATCAAACTAGAAAATCAAGAAATTTAACACATTTAATCACAAATAATATGTAATTAATCAATCATTAAATATAATAAAATAGCAATTTTGATGGTTAATCACTCGCCTCATTACATTCCTTTCTTTTTACTGATGCCAATAAATTGGTTTGTGAACTCACCTGGTCTCCCCTGATACTGACTATCCCCTTGGCCGAAGGGTCTTTCCACTAAACCCTACCAATGGAGTATTGGCCGGTTTGAAATCTTCCTGTTTCAATCCGAGCTTTTGAAAAAGATCCATATACATTATTTCGGAAGAACTCCCTTGATCGATCAGCACTCGCTTCACATCAAAATTGGCAATTCGTAGTGTGACCACGAGAACATCATTATGGGGCCAGTGAATCCCAATTAGATCCTGTTTGAAAAACTTATTGTTCCTCCTGATTCATCTAGTTTCAACTTCTTGTTCTTAATCTCTAGGGTCATCCTGAATTCGTAGACCTCTCTCCCTTTGGCCGTTTTCTGAATTTAGGTCTTGGCCGAGTTGTTGGTTGTCATTTGAGGATTTGTCACCGCATGGATGACTTCGATAACACTTACTGTTGTAGTTCAGTCTTGTGAGCTGGCTCCTCCATCGAGACCCTTGTTGCCTCCTGGCTCAATAAACTCGGAGAGATACACAGCTTTCACCAGTTCCTCCAAGTGTTGTTTTAATGACTGACAATTTTTGGTCATGTGTCCTATGTCCCGGTGGTATGAACATCTAAAATTCGGGTTTCTTTTGGTTGGGTCGCCTAACAATTTGTTAGGCCACTTGAAGTAAGTCTTCCCCTTTATCTGGGTCAATATTCTGTAGATCGGCTCTTTGAACACGATGTTCACCCTAGTAAAGAGAGAATTAGAGGGGAGCCCTTCCTTCTCCTTTTTCTTGCCAATGTCTCTATTCTATTTGGCGAATCTTTCCTTGCCGAACTGCTCCCTTCCTGTATCTATCGCCAGGTCGTCGTCTACTTTGGTATACTCTTGTATCCTGGCTATAAGCTCTTCCATGTCCAAGGTTGGCCTCCTTGTAAGGGATTGGTATAGCGAGTGTTCCTTAGGTAACCCTATTTTGAACGATGCCACTGCAATCTCTGGGTTATAGGCTTCAATTTCGTTCATAGTTTTCCAATAACGGTGAGTATATTCTCGAAGGGTTTCGGCGCTCTTTTTCTTCAACATTAATAATGCTCCAACGTCTTTGGGTTGGTGACTGCTAGTAATGAATCTAATGATGAACTGCTTAGTAAGTTGCCCCCAGCCATCTACAGAATTCTTAGGTAGACTATTGAACCACTTCATGGCTGATTCCCCAAGGGTACTAGGGAAAATGATGCACAATAAGGATTCATTCTTCCAGTGGACCGTCATTAATTGCCTATAGTGATGGATGTGTGAAGTTGGGTATATTTTACCATCGTAAAGCTTAAAGTTCAGAACTGTGAATTTGCTAAGGATTCTGCCATGCTCAATCCACCTAGTGAAGGGTGAATCATTCGATCCTCTGTCATATTCTCCTATGGCCCTCCAGGCTAGATCCCTAGCCGACCTTTGCTCTAGCCTCCTGAGTCGGCTGTCAAGTTCCTCGGTAATGAATTGCTTCCATTCGCCTTCAATTCTAGATTGATGTCTCTTCCTCCTGTACTCTTCTTCCAAGGTTTCCTCCCTTCCACTTCACTTTTTTTTTTCGGCCTTCGGTTGTCCACTCTCATGCCTTCGTCCTCTCTTGTCCCACGTGGATTTTTCACTCGCCCTTCTCAGTTCAAACTTGAGCTCCTCGTTTTCTCACCTCAAGTCTTTTTCCGTAGCATAAGCTCTCTTAAACATCTTGTCGTGCACATCAAGTCGATCTTGTAGTGATTGTATCAACTTACTGATGGCAAGGTTTGCCCCCTCGATACAGAGGGATTCGCCCCTCATTGTATTGCATTGATCTTTGTCTTGAGGTGGTCTGAAACTTGCTGAAGAAATTTCATCGCCTTCCCTTGGTTTATCTGTACTTTCGTTGATATCCTTCCTAATGTCAAAGTTGGAAGGGAAAGACACTCGATATTCGGAGTCTGAGCCCTGCTGTGCGTCATGGGCTCCCGGTGATTCAATGGTACTCTTCACTCTTGACATTTGGCTTTTTGTTCAAGAGACTTTCCCACAGACGGTGCCAAAAACTGTAGGGAAAAAATGGGTTTACCTCACGTAACTCTCTTTTCTGGATCTGAACTCAAACTTTGTTAACTCTTTCCTGCAAAACGAACAAACTGTCAAGGATCAAAGTGCTTCGATCGAAGGCATTCTGATGCTTAAGTTAGTAATTAAAGAATGTGACACACCTTGCTTCAATTCAGAATTTCTGTTTGGAAACTTGCAAGAATATCCCTTAATGTTCTCCCTATTGACTAGCTCCTTCCAAGCCGATAATCATGGTCCAGTCATATAGATCCCTTGATTGTGTTGATTTATTTAAGGTGATATTTGTTTAAATGTAGAGCTCGGTTTTGCTGAGGCTATGCATGTAGAGCTCGGTTCTACTGAGGCCGAGCTGTTACTTCTTGGCCAAGCATGTGACAGTTCGATAGGTTGCTTTGCTGATTAACTCATCGTTCCCTCACGTGTTTTGATAACCTCATTATCACGTGGGCTTATTTAATGCCTATTACATGTGTTATAATTCTTGATGCTCCTTCAGAATATATCCAGAAAAAAGTAGATGTAGCACAAATAAGACATAAATTAAGGGAGAATCAACTTAAGTGGTTTGGACATATTTATAGACAGCCTAATACGGCATCGGTGAGAAAAAGTGATATTATAGTTACTGAAGGTAAACATAAGGATAGAGAAAGACCAAAATTAACTTTAAATGAAATAGTAAAAAAAAGATGATGATAACTTATAGTTTAGCTGAAAACATTGTCCTTGTTACGCCGTAATAGCGGCATAGACTTTATTGAGTTGAGCTGGGTGTTTCCCAAGCTCAAATCTTAGATCCTAGAAAGTATAAGTGAATTTTTTAACTTTTGTTTTCATATAAATTATTTTTTATTTAAAAAAAGATATATTCAATATCATTGACCCCCTTCACCTCTCAAGATGCTTTCAAAAATATAATAGTGCTAAAAACAAATAAATCAGGTCACTTGGAACAAGATGCCATCTCTGGTTCCTGCTTTTCCACCAAACTTCTCAGACCTCAGACAACACAGGTAAAAGACTTCCCTTCTTCAAGATCAATCTCATTTTCATGTCCAACTCTGAAGAATTGAACAAGTCTGTCGGTTTTGATAATATCAATGATATTAATACCTGAATATCACCTGTTCAAGTTTTCAGCTTCTGTTACATGTGAACTTCAGAAGTTTCAGAATGAGAATGACACAGCTGGATAGAGTCTTAGGTTGCCATATAATGGCTACAGTTTTCTAGTCTTGTGCTCTTTGGCAAGAGAGAGACTTGTTGATATCAGTAAAACAGACTATGGTTATGGAAATTTTAATTTCTGTGATACTACTGTTTGTGGGTATAGCTGTTCTGGTCATGATTCATTTTTGTATAGTTGGGAGGGTTTTCAGCAGGAGTTACAACAATGGAGATATTGCTGATCAAATTGAAATGAGAATCACTAGAAGCCCAAGCATGTCCAGTGAAGACATAAAGGAACTGCCATGTTTTCATTATAAGGTGGAGAGAGAAAATAGCCCCTTGGAATGTGCCGTGTGCTTGGAGAATTTCATGGTTGGTGACAAGTGCAGATTGCTGCCAAAGTGCAACCACATCTTCCATGCTGAATGCATAGATTCTTGGTTGTTGAAGACAGCTGCTTGCCCAATATGTCGAACCGGTGCGAATTTACAGAAGATTGATGGGCAAAGTAGTGGCTCAAGCGAAGTTGGGGTTGAATTTGGGGTTGAATTGACATAGGGATCAGGACTCTTAAGAGGGACGTCCAACTTTGCAATCAATATGTTGTGGGATCGATTTTTTCAAAGATCAAGGAAGCAGAATTTCAGGTCTGAATATTGAGGACCATTGTTTCTCTGTTTCTATGGTTTGCAGCGTTCAGATTCTGACCCTTTTAGTTACCTTTGTGTGATTACACAATACAATACCAGGTAAGTGTTCTCTGTTTTCCTGTATTCCNGGAATTTCAGGTCTGAATATTGAGGACCATTGTTTCTCTGTTTCTATGGTTTGCAGCGTTCAGATTCTGACCCTTTTAGTTAGCTTTGTGTGATTACACAATACAATACCAGGTAAGTGTTCTCTGTTTTCCTGTATTCCTTCTTCATCTTTAAAAGATTTTGTTAAAAAAAAAACAGATTTAGATAGAATTGCAGTTCTTCAGAACAAAAGTACAGCATAGTTAGACCACAGTTGCATTGTGTGCAGTCGAATTAAAATGGGAATAAGTTTACTCAGTAATATCAATTGAGACGGAGGAGACAGGACATCGGAGATGGAATAGAACTAGGACAGAGACAGACCGGTCACGGAACCGATTTCGCCGTAAGGAAAGAGGCAGAGTAGCATCTCTATGTATTAAGATGTGATTATATTGTATTATGCCTTCTTTATCTTCCTTGTGCTCCGTTCGGTACGACGCAAAAGTGAGAAGATGAAAAGTTAAAAAGATAAAAAGTTGAAAGGATAAAAAAAACATTATATTTAGTAAAGAAAGAAAATAGGATGGATGAAAAAGTTGATGGATTAACTTTCCTTCCAACTCATCAAAATTAATCTCTCCAAAATCGAAAGGAAACTAGATGGAAAGTTAATTATTTATGTTAAGATGCATATTATTTGTTTATATAGCTTATGTATATATTAATTTTATATAAAAATATAATGATAAAATATGTATATATATTTTAAAAAATTTTAAAAATAAATTTTTAAAAAAATAAAAAAATTAAAATTTTAAATTAAAAAAAATATATTTTTTCCTTCTTAATTAAGGGTGAAAATTTTAAACTCAACTTGATGATACGACTCGAACTCGATATGAAAATAAACAGGTCAACTCGGAACTCGACACGACACAATTAGTTAAATGAGTTAAGTTAGGTTTGACTAATATTCGATACAAACTCGTAATGACTTAACACGAATCTGATACGACACGACTTGACTCAATTGTCACCCCTAATTTTAGCCAGTATAAAAAAAATTAAAAAAAAAATAATTATTTTTATTTTTCATCTATCCAACCAAATACAAAGAAAGGGAAGTGTATCCTTCTTATTTTTCATCCTTAAAAGATAAAATGTATCCCTCTTATTTTTCATCATTGTTACTTTCTATCCTTCTTATTCAGTCTTACATGTTGGATTTTTACACCACACCGGTCCCATACCCCTGTTCTGTGATTCTGTTAACATTTACTGGTGATGAAGGTGAATGCCTCCTCATTTCAGGCACCATAGGCCCCACATTCGATAACATAATATAATATTTATGTCTATGCATATAGGTGTTGACAAAAGATATAATTATTTGGGACCAAAGTTCTTCATAATCAAGTTGGAAATTGTTAAAGATTTTAAGGACATTAAGTTTGGTCAGAGATGGGGGGTTTTCTTGTCATTGATTGAGGGGCATGTTGCTCCTGCTCTTGGCCTCTTCTATATGTTTTTAATCCTTTTGAGTAGCCATTGGGGTTTGGTTTTGACATATTAGAAAAAGTTATTCGCAGTTATGGGGTTATAAATAATCAAGAGTAGTACGTATTGAGACGAACCCAACAGAAAATTGTTCAAGCTTTGCTCAAAATATAACAAGGATGAACTAAACGGTCTAAACTTTAAGCTTGACTCGTTTATCTTGAAAAGTTAATCCCAAACGAGCTTTTATTCACCCGTACATGTATAAATTAACTTTTCGTGAAATCTTCAAATACTAATTAGATTATCGAACTACGTTCGATTGGAGCTTCCAAAATAGATGTGCTTAAAAATGTACTTGAGCATTGCTTGTTTGTCACACAAGCCTACAACAAGCAAGCCCTTGACGAGCCAATCCGTAAATTTTGTAATGCAACTAAAACTAAATTCAGGGTCACTACAATTTACTTTGTACTACAAATCCAATTAGCAAATTTTGTCGCTTTGGACACTTCTCATTGTGTAGAGTTTTCCCAATTAGTTTGGAGCAAGATAAAGAGAAAGATTAGAATTCCCGGAAAGGCTTGAGGAGAGGGTAAACAACAGTGGAATGATATTGAAGAAATGGAGAGACGAGATACTAAAAATCTCCCAATTTTCATACTGTACTTTAGCCTTTTTTTTGTTGGTTAAAAAAAAGACGAGGTAAAGGAAAGCTTTCAGAGATCACTTCGACAGGCCCTCACTGATGGGATTATAAGATTCTGTCCGCATCTGTTATTCCTCTCGGGAATAAATTTAACCAGACAAACATAGTGATCAAGCACCAAACTTTAATTTAGACTCCAAAATTCGAATCTCCACCATTAGACAATACCTTAGCCTTTTCTTCTTTTTAGATGGTCAAATTTGAGGGTTGATCAGAGAAAGGTCAACATTCAAACCCAACAACCACCAACCTTTTTTTTTCTTTTTTTGGGTAGACCACAACCAACCTTTGAGAGGAATGGGAAAAGTATTGATGAGACAACCACAGCCTCATAAGCTACATATCTGCGAGCATTACACAACTATCTTGACAAATCAGTGCCCCATGGCCCTCCAAGTTGAATTTATAGGATAATCTCCTTGAGTGAGAGGGCCTATCTAACTTCAATCCATTACTGAGAATGACACCAAACAGGTTGGGATGGAACAATGGAATCACTCATCACTAGAATCAAATGACAATCAAACGGAAAGTAAAGGAGATGAACCCAATAAAGAGAGTGGTTTGTACAGCTTCGTCTATTGGGATTCTGAGGATTCGATGAATGAATGTTACATGAAATTGGCATCTCCAAAAACTTGCACCAGCCAAAATGTTTCAAGGATTCAGAACAAAATCTTGAGAATCGACATTAGGGCAAAAATCTTTTGGATGAATTGCTATAAAGCGACGCAAATGAAGTCTGAAAATTAAGAAAAGAGAGTTATTTTTTGTGTCTTGGTTTACCTAGTCTCTAGGAGATGTTTCCTTTTTATTTTTAGACTAGTTGGTGAGCCACATTGTAAGGCCTACGTGCGTGTATCAAGCCTTGATTTTGTCTTTGTAACTTTCTTTTCCCTTAATTTCAATTTATATTTAGCAAGAGAGAGAGAGAGAGAGAGAGGCCTGTCAATCATCATGCCACTTAGATGGCGGGTCTCTTGCATCCTGCCAAACAACTACATTTTTCTTTGACTTCAACAAGGCACAAAGGCACAATCTCATATTCTAACTACAATTCCACATTATGAAAGGCAGTCCAATACACGACGCTTTCACCACTGTGGGTTTGGAGAGGATTACACGTGCGCGGTCTCATCGCTTACACACGTAGAGGCTGTTTTCAAAGTTTCACATCGTGAACATCATCCGTAAAACAAATCACACCCACTGTTTCCCCATCGAGGCTACAATAATAATTCAAAAAATAGACCTCAAATGAAGACCACTACAATAAACCACAAAGTGCAAGTTTCTCAACGAATTCTCAAGTCACATAAAAGCTCATGAAATCTTTTTTAAAGTGAATATATCCTATATGATCATATAACCATAATGAGTTCGAAAAAAACAAAGCAATGATGCAAAGTTCTTTGGGAACAGTGCATCAATGAGTAATATCTAGACTTAGCTCAGCTCGTCAGTATGGTTCTCCAGTTCCCTCCTCAGCTGTAGAGAGAAGTCATCATTGACATCATCATCATCCCAATCATCTTCCCACTGCTGAGTTATTTCTTTTCCTTCTTCCTTGTCCTCCCACTCTGCCAGTTTTGTGATGATCACAGAAGAATGATTCAGACCACATAGCACACAAATGACCGAAGTCTCAAGTGTCTAATAAACCACCAGAACTTCAAATGATATAGACAATTTAAGATTATTATAACCAATCATAGTAACATCTTAGAGTCATACTTACCGGGGAAAAAAAACTTGTGTGTCATTCAACAGTTCTAATACACAGCGAGCAAAAGGGGGCAGAAAAGCAGAGCAGTGCAATCTACTTGGGAGCAACTAAAGATAAATGCATGCAGGACAAACTAGTCTTCATATCTGAAAATTTTTCTCCCGTGCAAGTGAATTATAGAATTCATGACTTGTGGTATAACTAAGTACTGATACAGCAGGTTTCACATGAACGCCGAGTCCCTTAACTACAAAAAGTGAAAACAATATCAATTGACCCACACATGATTTCTTCAGCAGACAAATTTGCAATTCTGCAAATAAAGCATACATATATATACCAACCAGCATTACAGAGACGTAGATATTCCCAAGCATTGCAACTCGCCTGGCAAAAAGTAACATCAATGTTAAGAACCCCACTTCTGCCGTCATGGGCACCTTCCATTTGTAAGCAGCAGGAACAGTTTATTTGGATGGGAATTAAAGGATTTTGGTTGTCATGCTCATATGCTTAATGATGATCTATTTCCAAAAAAACTGGACAAGACAGTTGTGAAGGTCTCGTACCTCATCCTCCTCATGGATGCTACAAATGGACAAAAGCAGAATTACTAAAAGTTATCTCTCTCTCACTGTTTTGTCCAAACACTACGGTTTGATAATAATTTGAGGGTTGCAGTTTCCATTTAATATGGTTTTTCTCATAAACTGGTAGCAGCATAATCATTTATTCAATTCTTCTAGTATCCATTCAAACATATCTTTGCGTTAAAGATTCAATTCAGTCCAACATCAACTGATATATCTAATTACAAGGGACTGAACACGTGCTCCTTTCCACAACATCTGTTACAATTTCCAGCATCAGCCTTCAAGAATGGCATTAGCATACCAAAATTCACTTCTTTCAATAGCAATCATTGTTTACTTAGGCATTCTGTAGACTGAACTGGAAGCAACAAATGTAAAGAACATTCATCTGTACAGCATGCTCAACCCAATTTAAATTCCTTACCAAGGAAAGTTATTAACACAATTATTTTAATCCAAAATATGAAAATATTGTCAACCACATGACTCCACCCGACGAATCAAAGTATTGGTCGAGTCCGATACAACTCGGCCACTGCGGATACGATACCGAGACATGTTACGGAACAAATACGAGTTGTGTATGAATCGATACAACTCGGTCTAACTCAGTATCATCTCATTCGAGTAGGACGATTCGGATCCGGGTCGAACCGATTCACAAAATATCATTCCATCAAAGCTTCTGACAGTAGAGAAAATGCCAAAGAAAGGGCAAAAGAGATGAAATAGAAGATCCAAAATCTGTAAAAACACTATTTGCATGCAAAAGCCAAAATATATATGTATATATATATTCAAGAAACAACATCATCACATATCATATTTGTAGAACCCACATGGTCTCTTCAATTTTTTAAAATCAAGTAATTGGAAAATATCAATACTTACCTTTAAATCCGAAGAAACCCTAGATAGCCTCTTCTTTAAATCAAACCCCCTTTCTTCTTCTTCACAGAAACCCTAGAAAGCTTGAACCACAAAAACACATAGCAACAAAGATCCATCCGATCTTCGCAGTAGCAAAGCTTCAATCTGATACTAGAGGGAACCCGCGATCTCTCTTTCTCTCTAGCTCTCCTTTTCACTAGTTCTCTCTCTCCCTACCCCCCCCCCCCCGGGGGGCCCCGCACGAATCAAGGAGACTCTCTAGTTTCTTTCTCTCTCCAAGTCTTTAAGGGTCTATTTGTTTAACAAGATATGCTAGAAAATGCATGAAAGAGAAAATTTTAAATTTTATGCGTTTTTTAACGTGAAATAAAAAATGATAGAAAAAATAATTTTCTTCCATTTTAGATTTTCTCACATCTAATTAACTTTTTTTTCTTACAAAAAACACAAGAAAAAAATAAGAAAGTTGTGTTCAATGACTTGACTTCCCATTTTATCCTTATTTTTTTTAAAATATTCAATAAGTTATTAATTTTAAAAATTTTGTACAAATTAGACTAACTATATAATTTGATCTAGAGGTCAGGATTCAAGTCAACTCTTGTCCCTGAATTAGATTAGGAGACAATTTTTTTAAAATTTGAATAATAAAAAATATTTTTTTTTTCTTTAGACAGAGTTAAAATAATTAAAGATAATTTAGATAATTAAAAAAAATTCTTGTAACTTTCTTTTCTTTCAAACAATGGAATGAAATTGTTTTAAAATTTTCTTAGAAATTTTTCATGCTAACCAAATGCATGCATAAAAAACGTATTTTATTTCACTTTCTTTTCTTTTACTTCACTTTTTATCTCTTTCATTTTGAAGAATTAGAGAAACTTAATGTTTCATAGACATCTCGTAAAGTGTACAAGGTAGTCCTATTTAAAGGGATAAACTTAACCTGATAACAATCAAATCAGAATATAACTCCTATATACAAGGTTCTGTTTAAATTCAAATTTAAAAATATTTACACCACAACACTCCTAGAATTACACGTGTTTTCCCACACTCCCCCTCAAGCTGGTTCGTACACATCGTAAAGACCCAGCTTGCTCACTAAATCTTCGAACGTCTGTTTCTGCAACCCTTTTGTAAACAAATCAGCTAGCTGTTCTTTTGTAGGGACGTAAGGCATACAGACAACTCCTTCTTCTAACTTCTCCTTAATGAAATGTCTATCAATTTCAACATTGTTTCGTCCTATCATGTTGAACAAGATTGTGACAAATGTTAATTGCTGCCTTGTTGTCGTAGAAAAGCTTCATAGGTCCTTCAACTTTGATACTCATTTCTTCGACTAACTTTTTAAGCCACAACAGTTCACATATACCTTGAGCTGCAACCCTGAATTCTGCCTCAGCGCTGCTTCGCGCCACAACAGTTTGTTTTTTACTTCGCCAAGAGACCAGATTACCTGCCACATATGTACAGAAACCTGTCGTTGACCTCCTGTCATTGATACATCCAGCCCAATCTGAATCTATATAAGCTTCAATCTTTAATGGATGCTGATTAGTGAAAAGCAATCCTCTACCAAGTGTTCTCTTCAAATACCTTAAAATCTTATACACTGCTTCCAGATGTTTGTCTGTTGGAAAGTGCATGTGTTGACTGACCACACTAACCGAGAAGGCGATATTGGGTCTAGTGTAAGATAGATAGATGAGTTTCCCGACTAGTCGTTGATATCTCTCCTTACTGGTCTGTTTCTTATCTCCACTATCATTCAGTTTAAAGTTTGGTTCAATAGGAACCTTACTAGGCCTGCATTTTAGCATTCCGACCTCCTTGAGTAGATCCAGTGTATACTTCCTTTGCGTGACTGCAATACCCGATTTTGATCTTGCTACTTCCATTCCTGAGATATACTTCACATATTCAAGATCTTTGATTTCAAATTCCTTCCCAAGATACTCCTTAACCTCTTGAACACCTTTACTATCATTACCTGTCACTATTATGTCGTCAACATATACGATTAACACAGCGATTCTCCCTGCCGAATACTTCAGAAACAATGTGTGGTCAGCTTGACTTTGTGCATACCCGAAACCTTTTATTGCCTTTGAAAATCTATCAAACCAGGCCCTTGGTGATTGCTTCGGACCATATAGTGATCTTTTTAGTAGGCATACGCTGTCCTTTCCGTAATGTTTCTCAAATCATGGGGGGAGTGACATATACACCTCTTCTACTAGCTCTCCGTTAAGAAAAGCATTTTTTACGTCAAGCCGGTAGAGTGGCCAATCTTGATTTACTGCTATAGATATGATCACTCTAACTGTGTTCATCTTTGCTACGGGTGCAAAGGTCTCCTGGTAGTCGATGTCGCAAGTCTATGTGTATCCTTTGGCAACTAGCCGTGCTTTGTAACGGTCAATCAATCCATCAGCCTTGTATTTGAGGGTGAAAACCCATTTACCGCTAACAAGAACCTTGCCTTCTGTCGATTTAACAATCTCCCAGGTTCCAGTTTTTTTCAATGCCTTCATCTCCTCCATTACAGCCGCACGCCACTCTTGTTTCTCCAAAGCTTCTTCAATATTCCTGGGTATTTCTACAGAAGCCAGATTGAAAGCAAAAGACAAATAGGCAGGAAATAATCTATGATATGAGGTATATTTAGCAATGGGATGTTGTGGGCAGGTTCTTACTCCTTTTTTGGTTGCTATGGGTAGATTTAGATCAGTACCTTTTGCGTTTGATTCCTCAATCTCGGCTGAAGGATAGGGTAGCATTGGTATGGGTTGAAAGGTCTACATTATCCAGTTAGGATTTTTCCGCCTTGTATAAACATGAAGTTCAGGGCAGTTAGACTCCTCCCCCTCTTTGCGATTTTCTAGCACCGAGATTGAGACAATTTTTTGGAGTTTTTGAAGAAATATTTGCCTTTCAGTTTGCTAATTTTTTTGAGGGACTAAAAAATTTGAATTTGAGTTTTGGTTTAGAGAGATTGATGGAGAAGTTTGGGTATCATTTGAATTTTGAACTGTAGAGAAATTTGAAGAGATTTGAGGCTCATATGAGTTTTGAAATGAAGAGATATTTGGAACTGATTCTGTTGATTCTGATTCCCAAAACTTATCTTCCAATTCGAATTGTGAGCTTATCTCCCCCTGAAGAGGAGGTTTGGAGAAATAAGGAAGATTTTCAAAAAAGGTGACATCAGCTAACACAAAGAATTTTTTAGAGATGGGATCAAAACACTTGTATCCTTTTTGAGTAGGAGAGTAGCCCAAAAAAACACACTTAATGGCCTTAGGATCAAGTTTGCTTCGAAATTGACTGTGAATATGGACGAAGGCTTGGTAGCCAAATGTTTTTAGGGGTAAAGAGTGTAATAACTTTGTATTTGGATAGAATTTTTTAAATATTTGAATGGATGTTTGAAAATTGAGAAATTTAGATGGCATACGATTAATTAAGTATGCAGCAGTCAAAACAGCTTCCCCCAAAGATATTTTGGAACTTGATAGGTGAACATTAATGCTCTAGCCACTTCTAAGAGATGCCGATTTTTTTTTTCGGCGAGACCATTTTGTTAAGGACTATCGACACAGGAGGATTGATGAATGATTCCTTTTTCAAATAAAAAATTACCGAGTACATTAGAGAAATATTCACGACCATTATCCGTTCAAAAAGTAGAGAAATATTCACGACCATTATCCGTTCAAAAAAGTTGAATAGCAATACCAAATTGGGTTTTAATCATGTTGTAAATATTTTGCAAGCACTGAAATGTTTCAGATTTGTCTTTTAATAGGTATATCCATGTCAAACGAGTATGATCATCAATAAAAGATATAAACCATCTTGTACCCGAAATATGTCACACGGGATGGACCCCAGAGATCACTATAAATAAGATTGAAAGGCGAAGATTTTTCATAAATTTTTGAGCGAAAATGTGCTCTGTGATGTTTTGTAAGTTCACAAATCTCACATTGAAATAGAGAAAGATCTTTATTAGAAAATAAAACAGGAACCAATTTTGCTAAATAACGAAAACTGGGATGTCCTAATCTACAGTGCCATAACATGATGTTATTTTCTTGATGAGAAGTGGAGGCTTTATTTGCGACTTGAACTTGTCTACCTAAGAGTGATCCTTCTTCAAAATAATACAGACCATTCTCCAACCTAGCACTGCCAATCCTCTTCCCCGAGATCTAGTCCTGAAACTCACAGTAGGTAGGATAAAAGTTAGCAACACAGTTTTGGTCTTTAGTAAATTTGCTAACAGAAAACAAGTTAATGGTAAGTTTGGGAACATGTAACATAGAATTAAGGGCAAGATTTTGAGAGATAGGAATTTTTCCTTTTCCTGCTATGGCTAATAGAGTGCTATGGCTGATAGAGATCCATCGGCTATTCTAACTTTGATATTACCCAGACAGGCAGAATAGGAGGTAAACAGATTAGATAAACTAGTCATATGGTTAGACGCCCCTGAATCTATTATCCAAAGGACACAAGGGTTGTTTGTCATACCTGCTAAGGAGCAAGACGGATTAGGAGTGGGATGCAGCTAGCATTTTAGTCTTCTGAATCAGGTCCTGAAGAAGATCCCACTGCTCCTTAGAGATGACTGAGTCTTGAGAACCAGTCTGCGAGCCTGAATGAACAGACTGGGTATCTTCAGTGACATGAAGAGCACGATTATTGCTCTCGGCGGGCTTATTGTTCTTCAGGTGCGCTGGTTTACCATGCAGCTTCCAACAAGTTTCTTTGGTATGACCTATTTTGTGACAATGGTCACACCAAGGGCGTCTGTTGTCACTCCTTCGATTGTAACGCTGCTGAGTTGTTAGAGTAGAGTTGGTAGCCAATGCAGATTTATCGATAGATAGAGTGGGTTGATTTCCTCCCATCATCACAAACCTGCGACTTTCTTCCTGGCGAACAGCAGCAAAAACTTCGAAAATAGAAGGCAGGGGTTTTCTTCCAATTATTCGTCCCCGCACATCGTCTAAGTCTCGGTTGAGGCCAATCAGAAACTCAAAGATGCGCTCTTGTTCAAGCATCTTGTTGTACAGCATACTGTCAGCAGCGCACTCCCATATGGCTTTGGCAGTAGGAAGAAACAGATATAATTGACCTATATTTGGTTCCATAGAGTTGATCAACCAAGCCATCAACATGGAGTTTTCGGCCTCCCATGTAGGATATGAAGGATTTGATTCTGGCGGGGCTGTAGTGGTACTGGAGAGATAGCCGTATCTCCCTTGACCTCGGATAAATATGATGACAGAACGAGACCATGGCAGATAGTTTTGTCCATTCAGCTTGTGTGAGGTGATTTGTAGTGAGGGGTTTTCGGCTGGAGGAGCATGATAAGGTGATGTTTGGGGAATAGCAGAAGGAAAGGAATTTGTTTCAGGGCTTTTGGAAGTATTATCACCTGAAAGATCAAACATGGTGTTTGGTTGGTGTGACGGCTAGGTTAGGGACTCTCTAGTTTTCTCTTAACTTTTCTGGATAGGGATCAGTTCAGCTCTGATACCATGAAGAATTAGAGAAACATAATATTTCATAGATATCTCGTAAAGTGTACAAGGTAGCCCTATTTAAAGGGATAAATAACCTGATAACAATCAGATCAGAATATAACTCCTAGGATAGCTCCTATATACAAGATTCTGTTTAAATTCAAATTTAAAAATATCTACACCACAACACTCCTAGAATTACACGTGTTTTCCCACACATTTTTTATCAGTTTTTTCTTGCTAACCAAACGGACCCCAAGGTTAAACTGACCGGCACTCAAAATATCACCAAATTTACCACATGCTTGCCTTTTTTTTTTTGGCTTAATGTCCTTTTTAATTTTCCCAACCCAACCCACTAGTTGGTTATCTTCTTTTTGTTACTTACTCTACAATACAATTAGGACTTACACTTATTAAATTAATACCTCGTTAAATTTTGTTTTGTATATGTAAGCTAGATTTAATAATTACACCTACATAATGAAAAAAACAATTGTAATTAGATAAATTAAAATACACAAATTATTTTTATAATTAGATAAATTTTGAGCTTCATTGCCATTTAATGTGACAATAATTGTGACTCAATATGGTCTTAAATGGTTGCATTGTAAATAGAAGATAAGAAATATTTGCAGTTGCGCCCTTATAATTCCTTTCAACTATGTTTAATGTGCTAAATAGTGCATTTTGATAATATGAGGCATGAATGATGATGTTTACGTATGTAAGGATTTTTCATGATTTTTTTAAATTTTTTTGGGCCTTATATTTAATGTTTTGATCGTATCTACCGATACCACACCACGATCGATGAATCCCAATGCCTTCTGAATCGGGGACCGATACCGCGACTTTGAACCATGTTCCACCCTCCCATGCTCAGCTATTTAACCACTGTCTGTGAATTAATATGTAATGATGAACAGGATTTTTTTAAGTAACCACAACACTTACAAAAGTCCCAAATCCAAGAACTAAAACGGGTTGTGAATTCTTAAGTGAGAACCCAAAAGCCAAAGTGGGAGATAAATTACACACAAAGTGAATCTCCTGTTAATAAGTAATCATGTCAGCTAAAGCTTTTATCTTCCATCACCATCTTTCTGCTCTCACTTATGATGTATGTACCCATCAGCACGATGAGACTCTTTATGAGGTTGGATAGCTTCTCACAACTTACTATCTTACAAGATACCTTGTACAAGAAAGGCTACTCTTTATTATTACTAAGGTGTCTTTCACCCGAAGAAGCTAACTACGCCCTCCGGGAGATCCATGAAGGGATTTCTGGTAATCACTCTAGAGGACACCCTTGCCCACAAGGCAATCAAAAAGGGCCCTAATGTTACCCCCTTAGTTCTTGGCTCGGTATTATCGTGGGACAACCTAGCCCAAAGGCGCCCATGCTTAGCCAAATTGGGGTTTCGCTTGAGGAAACAAGCCCTTGGTGCAATTAGTGGGTGATTGAAAACCTATCCATGGCTGAGGATGGCAGCTCATGCATGGACACGAGTTGGTGCAATCAATGGAATTGAAGCCCCATGCATGGCTGGGCATAGCAGCTAATGCATGGACACGTGGGCACAAGCAGGCTTACAAGCAAAGGCTAGTTAGGTGACTTAATTTGTAGGGCAAGGCTAGCTTAGAACACTAAGCCATGGACTGGGCATGGCTAGGCACGAAGGCAAGACTAATCAGGTGCTGAGGGCTCGCAAGGAAGGTGGTTCTAAACAGTTGTGACATATGCCCTGCAGATGGCGGCGGTTCTAGACAGTTGCTTTCATGTGCATGGCATGCAGGGGCTGTTATGTGCAAAATGCTGGCATGTGCACAATATGAGGGTTTCTGGCATGTGCACTGCAGTTGAGGGCAGTTGTTGGTTGTGTCAGCCAACAGTTACAACTGCCCCTCACCATGACCAACAGATGTGGGGGGAGGACCTGAACATCATCATATAGACTAAACGGTGGCTTTGTGGGCATATCTGAATTGCCTTGCAATTGCCTAGGCGGTTGGACTTGTAACTGCCATCCTGTATGCTATAAATATAGGTGTTGGGGTTTGCAGTGTAACAACAGAGTGTTGGGCACATTTTTTAAGCAAACCCTGGCTAAGAGTTTCCTTAGTCTTTATTGAGAAAGAAAGGTTTGGCTTGTTGGCCTGTAAAGCTTGTTTGCTATGTGCGTGAGTTTGCTTGCTTGTCCCTACTTTGTTCTCTATGCATTCTGTGAGCGACTTTGAGTACTTGGCTGCGACTGAATGTTGGATCTCAGTGCCATCATGAGGCCAAAATTTGGTGAGAAATTTAACCCCGTGACACCTAGCGAGGTGAGGGACGCCTAAGAGTTCCCTAGAAAGTGTGGCAAGTGTCAGCATTTTGCCATCCTGCCCAGGCAGCCGCCAGACGAGTTGACAGTCATCACAAGTCCGTGGCCTTTTTCCAAATGGGGTATCAACATCTTAGGCCCTTTACCCCTGAGCAGAGGACAATACAAGTTTGTAGTGGTCGATGTCGACTACTTCACAAAGTGGGCAGAGGTCGACCCCCTGGCAAAGATACCAGACTTGAAGGTTAAAGATTTTATCTGAAAAAATTTGGTCTGCCGCTTCGGGATACCCCATGCCATTATCAGCGACAACGCCAAACAGTTTAACAACAAGCTCCTAAATTCCTTCTGCTCCGACCTTCAGATAAAGCAGCCTCATTCCAACCCAGCACACCCGCAAACAAATGGGCAAACAGAAGTCATGGTGAAAATAGTGCTACACAACTTAAAGACAAGGCTCAAAAGAGCGAAGGGTTTTTGGATTGACGAGCTCCCAAGAGTATTATGAGCCTACCGAAACACGCCAAGAGCTCCAACAGGAGAAACCCCTTTTTCCCTCGCCTTCAGAACTAAGGTTGTTATCCTTGTAGAGATTGGGGTCCATTCTCTAAGGGTCCAACACTACGACCCAATCACCAATGAGGAAGGACTTCGCATCAACCTCGACCTGGTAGAAGAGGCAAGGGAGATGGCTGTGATCCGCAATACGAAATACAAGCGACGCATGGCAAAGCACTACAACTCGAGGGTGAAGCCTCGTTCCTTCCAACCAGGAGACTTGGTCCTCAAAAAAGTAATTCTCGCCGCAAAGGATTCACGCGAAGAAAAATTGGGAACAAATTGGGAAAGACCCTACCTCATAACAAAAATGGTGAGGTCAGGCACCTACAAGATCCAGAATTTCAAGGGGAAAGTCTTACCCCATCTATGGAACGCTGAGCAATTGAAGAGGTACTACCAATGACACCCCAAGAAAGTAGAAAAGTTGGAAAACTTGATTTTATTTTTTGTACTTTTTGGAGCTATTACCCGATATTGCTTGACAAAAGTAGTGAATGAATAAACTTTCTAGATTTACTCCAACAAAAATCTTTGCATTTTTGTATTTCAAAGGAGCATCAGTGGCTAAAAAACCTTTTTTACAAAAGTAAGGCTACAAACTACCTATCTAAAAAAAAAAATCATAAGTCCCTAGCACTCTAACTACTCTCATAGTCATCCCTCTCTTCATCTTTCTCATCATCCTCAACATTATCAGAGCCTCCATCACTATCATCAGGTGCCTCAAATGACAAGAAGCCTAAAATATCAATATCAAGAAAAGCAACAAAAATCTTTCCTCGGAGCTCCTCATAACTGTCAATAAAGGAATCAGCAAGGCCATTCTCCAAATCACTTTCAGCTATGACAGCCCGAGAAGCTTTCTCATGAGCTGCCTTCACCTCTACCTCTACAGCAGCCACTCTGAGCATAGCCTGCTCACGGGGTCTCCACAAGCTCAGCCTCTGAGCACGGCCCTCTCACGGGCCTCCACAAGCTCAGCCTTTCTGAGCGCGTTCCTCTCACGGGTCGTCGCAAGCTCAGCCTCGAGCTCGACTGCCCTCTCATGAGTCTTCGAAAGCTCAGTCTCAAGCTTAGTCACCCTCTCACGGGTCGCCACAAGTTCAGCCTCAAATGTCCTATCAGCAGCTTCAAGCTCGGCAATCTTCCCCTGAGCAATAAGGAGCTCCTTTTGCACGACTTCATGATTCTGCTTTAGCTAGTCATGAAAATAGGCCCTTGAAAGTAAACACATTAGATGTAGTAGAAGCCTGAAGAAAGATAAAAATCAAAAGAGTGTCAGAAGCTTAAGAAAGGACTGGAGAAAGGGAGACGATAGACCCTTACCTGAGCCAGGCCTTCCAAAACAGAGCTGATGATTCCCTCAGTGTCCAAAGCACTAATCTCGCTAACATCGTTGGGAAACACAAACTTCCCAAGTCGATCATTTATGACTGGCGCGTTACACAACATGGAGCTGATCTGAATCGGTTCCCTTCTGGAAGTTCCCACAAGAAGAGTGGATAAACGGGGGGCCGAAGGTGTGACCAACAAGGGGGACTCTAGAGTAGGAGATGCAACTGAAGGAGTCTCCGACTGAGAAGGCACCACTAGAAGGGTCACTTGATAGGAGCACGCCAGAGGTACCACTGGAGGGTTGCTTGAGGAGAGCACACCTCGGGTGGCATCATCGGAGAGGTCACTAGAGAGGCATCGCCAATCCTGGCCACCTAAAGAGGACGAGGGCTCCTACCAGAGAGACAAGACTCAATCACCTTTCTATCTACTGCTGCAAAGGAAATAAAGGGTTATATAGATGAAAAACACCAAGTTAAGAGGAAAAGTATAGGAGAATCAACATACTCTTTCTTTTTAAAGAGGATCCCAGAGAGGGTCCACCAGCCCCACCACTGTCTTTGGACATAATAACCCCAACATCTTTTTCAGGATGAGCCCTCATGCCCTGCAACTTCCATTCTTGGTCCTTGGAGAACACAGGAGAATCTGCAAGAGGCATAATGAGTAAAATATTTAAAAAAAAAAAAAGACGCAAAGGAGAGAAAGTAAGTGTAGGGTGTACCAAGTTTCTTAGGAGCACCCCATCTTGTTGGTACCAAAGCCCTATCGGCCTCCACAACCCACTCTCCCCCAACAAATATAAAGCAAAACTTTCAGCTATAACAGTTTGAGCACAATCCGGTAATTAACTTGTCTCTCGTAGTAAAGTAGTAACAGCCCCGATTAGGAGCAGGAGTCTCGCTCAAAGTATAAGAAGCTGCATGAAACTCGACAGGAGAGGCATTCTCATGATGCACCTTCCTCCACAATACCAGAGAGCACAGCAAAACCCTCCAACCATTGGGCAATAACCGCCCTAGTAAGAGTAAAAAATAATAGAGAATACGGCAAATAGAAGAAGACATGGAGAACCTAAGCCCAACCTCAAGCATCTCCTCATAGATGACAATGTCACCAGAGGAATTATCACAAGCAGGCTCACCCATCTCAGCCCGACGGCACAGCATAGTTGGAAGAACGTGGTAGGCAAAGACAATCCAAAAAATATCGACATCTGTATTTAAAGTGCAAGAAATAGTACTCATTTTAGACCCATCATCATCAAGGGCTACCTTTCCTCGATGCTTTTTGTTGCAAGGGCATGAAGAGTTATCTAAGCCACTACCGAAGAGGCCCTAACAAGTCTAATTTTGAGAAATTCCACTTGAAAGAGCCGAGTCATCATTACTCTACCTAGAACCAGGCTCGCTAACTCTATGCCCAGCCTCTACCGCCAAGGGGAACTTGCCCAAACTGACTGATGGGCCCAGTGCCAAGGGAGGCACGCCAACCTACAGGTACGCCTCGCCCAAACCCCCTTTGGCACGCCCACCAACTCCCGTCGTCAAGACAGCCTCGCCAAGTGCCCTCTCCCTCGCGCAAACAGTGGTTGTTGTCTTGTCCAACTTACCAATCACGTGGGCTGCTCACCCATGGGCAGCCTCACCAATCACATAGGTTGCTCGCTCATCGTTGCTCCGGCCAAATCCCAACCGCCCATCTCCACTTCACGTCATCTGGGTTGCTCACCCATCACCACCACACCCCTAACGTGAGCAGGCTGCTCGCCCAATCTCCCCAAGACCCCAAAGGCCCCCTGCTCGCCAGCCGCTTGAACTAATCGCCCCTTCCCAACTACGCGAGCAGGCTGCTCGCCCAAGCTCCTCAAGTCTGATTTCGAGAAATTCCACTTGAAGGAGCCGAGTCATCACTACTCTACCTAGAACCAAGCTCGCTAAGTCCGTGCCTAGCCTCTACCGCCAAGGGGAACTTGCCCAAACTGACTGATGGGCTCAGTGCCAAGGGAGGCACGCCCACCTGCAGGTACGCCTCACCCAAACCCCCTTTGGCACGCCCACCAACTCCCGTCGTCACGACAGCCTCGCGCAGACAGTGGTTGTCCCTCGCGCAAACAGTGGTTGTTGTCTTGTCCAGCTTGCCAATCACGTGGGCTGCTCACCCATGGGCAGCCTTGCCAATCACATAGGTTGCTCACTCATCGTTGCTCTGGCAAGATCCCAACCGCCCATCTCCACTCCACGTCATCTGGGTTGCTCGCCCATCACCACCACACCCCTAACGCGAGTAGGCTGCTCACCCAATCTCCCCAAGACCCCCAAGGCCCCTGCTCGCCTGTCGCTTGAACTAATCGCCCCTTCCCACCTACGCGAGCAGGCTGCTCGCCCAAGCTCCTCAAGTCAGCGCCCAAATCGGCGCCCAAGGCCCCATGCTCACCCAAGCTGCCCAATGCCTCCTTCATCACCCAAGACCTTGCACCTTCAACTAAAACAGTGGGCTCACCTACTATCGACGCCCCCACCACGGACAACCCCATGGACGCTCGAGCAGTGATGACAACGGACGCCCCTGGTACCACCACAACGCCTAGTTCCTCCTCCTCTTCTCCAGGAACCACAAAAATTTCTCCTGGCTCTCCACCAAGATCCCCAAGCTCCTCTCCAGTCAACATTGATTGAAGTGCTCAACTTCAAAAAGTTTCACCTATACATTCTTGGAGAATTTCAAGAAGGACTCTCTTTCTCACTCAAGGTTGTGTGGAATGGGTAAAATATCCTCTCTCAAAATTATATGAAATGGGCAAAATGAAGGAAAAGTTTTCTATTTATAGACGAGAATTTCTTAAAATCAAGGAAAGTAAAAAGCCCCAAATTTATAACTAGGATTCTTCCAAAATCCAAAAAAGAGGGTAAAAAGTGGAATTTATATAGCTAATGGAGTCCCTTTGGCAAAAAGAGTCTTCTGGAAGGGAGGGAGTCGCCAATGAAAGGAGTTTTTAAAAAATTCGGATTTAAAAAGGTCTGATCATTATTTTGACCGTAACTTTGCTCCGTAACTCCAAACGACGCCCATAATATGTAAAATCGAAACTCTCAGCGAGCTCTACAATACTCACCGCCTACAGTCGTGATAGTCGCCATTAAAAGCCCAAAAAAGGCCTAGAAGCATTTGTTTTGGCCTCCCGAAGTTTTTTCAATAATGCCTTCAACAGAAAATTCAAACTCAATCGAATGCCCTCCTCTCCAACTTCCATTAGACGAAGGGCATTCAGGGGCAAATGATAGGTCAAACCCAAGGGCCCAACTCATATTATGATCTCAGTCCGAATTAATAGCCCAACTCCAGCAGGTCCAGCAAGTCAAGTCCAAAGTGCTCCACGCCCGGTCAAGATTATCAGGTTCAAGGAACTACGTCAGTAGGGGAGCATGCAAAGTCATCCAAGAGTCTCATTATCGCCACCTTGAAAACAGTCAATTCTCACCTCATCCTTTGACCAAATCTCATGGAGAGCACCGTAACCGCTTCGCCCGTTGAGAAGAGGTCGCTAGATCCAATAGACTAATCAACTAGTTACTAATATCTCGCCCAAATCTGTTAGGAAGGTGACTATAAATTGTAAGCCCTACCAACACTTGGGGGGCATCACACTCTGTCGAGCACAACTCTCCTCTCCCTCTCTAAGATTGTAAATTTCTGTTCTCCCTATACCCTTGAAGTAATAAAGTACTCGACAACTTTAGCCATTCAAAATGGAAGTAAATCACATTGACCGAATCACTATAACCCTTGTCTCACCTCGCTTATTATCTCTTTCTACTTTAATTACAGTGTTTATTACTGTTCAATTATCAGGTAGTGTATAATCCCAATTTGTGCATCATCATATATAAAATCAAAATCATGAATAAAATTCAATAAGCAAAAAATAAGGTACATGTATATGGCATATTATACAAACCTTGTTCGATTTCGAACTCCTCGAACTCGTCATCGTCTTCAAACAGGTCGATCTTTGCATATTCAGTCGCCACCTTGGGTTGCTCTATTGCCATTTGGAACTCTCACACAAAACCTAAAGTGAGAACACCAAACAAATTTCAGAGAGAAAGTTAGATTTCTAATCGGAACGTAAACCCTAAATCTGCTCAATGAATAGTATATATATGCACTTATGTAGGTACATATCAACATAATACACACTTTTCAAAGATAATCAAACGAAGCAACTTACAGTTTATCTAGAGAAATTCTGTAGAAGATTTGTTTCTTGTTTTGATCAAGGAACCCTAGACTGTTCTGGCGGAGAGAGGAGGATTTATAGTCGCAAGAAATCTGAGCAGGTGGGGAACTTTCCACTGATCACACGACGTCGTTTCTACTTCTCTTTTTTTTCCTTTTTCCTTTTCTTAAATACTTTTTTTTTTTTCTTTGGAGGGGGAGCAAGCATGATACTTCCATTACTTTGACGCAAATAAACAAGAATAATTACCAATAAGTTGCCATATTTATCTTAGGATAAGTAAATACTACTTTTGATAATTAATTTCTAAAAATTACTATATTGATATACTAGCGTCCAACCCCGTGCAAATGCACTAGTCCTCCCATTCCCCTCTTAGTTCTCTTTCGTCATTTACTCTCTTTCACCTATTATGTTATAAGTTAGTAAAAATATTATAAGAATTATTAAATTACAAAAAAATGATGTTTAAAATCTTTTTAAATGAGTGGTGGTTAGAGAGAATTTATGAGTAATTATTTAGGGTAGTTATTGAAGACACGTGATGGAATATAATTGGAGAATGAAAATTTTAATAATTTATTGTCTTTGAAAATTAACAAAGTAAGGGAAGATTTCTCAAGCTCTCTTTCAAAGAAATTAATTATTTTATAAATTTAGTATAGATTTTATTCTAATTTTATCCGTTTCATGGACGCAAATTAAATGTTTGTTAATATAAGAATGGTTGGATTGATCGGTTTCTCGGGGAAAAAACAATCTTTTCACGATCCTACTTGTTGAGAGACAAGAAGTACACTGATATAGAGCACAATTTAAAAGTGTCTAGAATAGGGCATAAATAATAGTTCGACTCGATTATGAGCTCTACCGATACAAATACTTCTCCTAAATAGGGCATAAATAATAGAAAATACTTTGGATCTCAAATGTTATCCCTAAAAGAAGGATCCTTGGATGAATGGATCAAATTAATTTTTCCAAAAGACCCATTGATGCAACGGTCCCTATCAATTTAGGATGCCTGGACCTGAGATGCATAATCCTTTTTTCGTTTTTTTTTTTTCAGACAGGCATTAGACTTCTCTTTTGGACAGTGATGATGAACCATCCCTTTGAATAATCGGAATAAAATGAAAGTTTCCAATTTCTAATCAAAGACCAAGTGCTCATTCTTAAGTTATAAATCCAGAAGTTACAGAATACTCATATTCGTAGAAACTCATTGGACGTGGGTGTCTTGCCAATCATAAATCAGTAGGTGACATATCACAGTGAGTAAATATGTCCTCCAAGTTCTTATAGGCCGAGACCGAATGACAAACGAGGAGGAATGCATCACAGAGGAATGAAGAGGTGCACAATTGATGCCGAGGATTAATTGTCCTTGGAAAGTGTGCCTCATGCAGAGTGTTGACGTGATGAACGATCATTATCTTATCACATCAATTTTGAACTCGTATGAAATTGCCAGAAAGAGAGGCATGACCCTTTGCTGACAGAGTGTAGCACTTGGAGGATCAAATTAAATTTACAGCTCGAAACCATAAAAGCTCGATGACAAGTCGTGAGTATACAATATAGAGCACTTAATGTTCGAGATGACTCAATGCTCGAGGGGCGAGAAGTCATAAATGCTCGGCATCCCGAGCATTAGAGTTATGATTGCACTCCATCATCAAGCATTAATAAAACATAATAGGGCACACTTATTTAGTGGTTTAAAGATAGGAGATCCGCTGATATGATGGCTTTCTTGAAGGGGTTCCAGTTGTAGACCGTCAAACCTAAACTTTAAACACTCAAATGATTGTCACGTCATCATATTTTACAATATAAATATCTCAACAAAATAGAACACAAAGATCAAGTATGCACGCTGAATCAATTTTGTACTGTACACTTATCTTCTCATTCTTAAGCACCGATTGACTTAAATATCAGAGAGGATAAATTGACACATCCCCGAACCCTTTCTGACTTCTTTCCTTATTTCATAAATCTTATCCAAGCTCACCTAGAGATCGCCATATCAAATCATTACAGGAAATCATGGGTGTAGAAACCATTCTTGCACATCATCATCCTCGATAGATGCAAAACGTGCTAAAAAAGAATATTAAATAATGGATATCAAAATATAACACGATCTGATAACCAGATATGAACACAATATAAAATTAAAAAATTTTAGTCTTGCTTAAACTGCTCATTTCATAAATGAGTGGACCTAACACAACACGATTAATAGACGAATCGAGTGTAAGTAAAGTCAATCAAAAGAAATACACANTCCCTTTGAATAATCGGAATAAAATGAAAGTTTCCAATTTCTAATCAAAGACCAAGTGCTCATTCTTAAGTTATAAATCCAGAAGTTACAGAATACTCATATTCGTAGAAACTCATTGGACGTGGGTGTCTTGCCAATCATAAATCAGTAGGTGACATATCACAGTGAGTAAATATGTCCTCCAAGTTCTTATAGGCCGAGACCGAATGACAAACGAGGAGGAATGCATCACAGAGGAATGAAGAGGTGCACAATTGATGCCGAGGATTAATTGTCCTTGGAAAGTGTGCCTCATGCAGAGTGTTGACGTGATGAACGATCATTATCTTATCACATCAATTTTGAACTCGTATGAAATTGCCAGAAAGAGAGGCATGACCCTTTGCTGACAGAGTGTAGCACTTGGAGGATCAAATTAAATTTACAGCTCGAAACCATAAAAGCTCGATGACAAGTCGTGAGTATACAATATAGAGCACTTAATGTTCGAGATGACTCAATGCTCGAGGGGCGAGAAGTCATAAATGCTCGGCATCCCGAGCATTAGAGTTATGATTGCACTCCATCATCAAGCATTAATAAAACATAATAGGGCACACTTATTTAGTGGTTTAAAGATAGGAGATCCGCTGATATGATGGCTTTCTTGAAGGGGTTCCAGTTGTAGACCGTCAAACCTAAACTTTAAACACTCAAATGATTGTCACGTCATCATATTTTACAATATAAATATCTCAACAAAATAGAACACAAAGATCAAGTATGCACGCTGAATCAATTTTGTACTGTACACTTATCTTCTCATTCTTAAGCACCGATTGACTTAAATATCAGAGAGGATAAATTGACACATCCCCGAACCCTTTCTGACTTCTTTCCTTATTTCATAAATCTTATCCAAGCTCACCTAGAGATCGCCATATCAAATCATTACAGGAAATCATGGGTGTAGAAACCATTCTTGCACATCATCATCCTCGATAGATGCAAAACGTGCTAAAAAAGAATATTAAATAATGGATATCAAAATATAACACGATCTGATAACCAGATATGAACACAATATAAAATTAAAAAATTTTAGTCTTGCTTAAACTGCTCATTTCATAAATGAGTGGACCTAACACAACACGATTAATAGACGAATCGAGTGTAAGTAAAGTCAATCAAAAGAAATACACAACACTACTTATTTATATACCAGTTATATATGATTCATAAACGATATGAATTCGATCATTAAACATAAATTAATAAACAAATCAAACATGAGTGGAATATTTTTAACACAAACCACCAATACCACGAACTCACCTCAAGACCCACGATTGATAAGCCTACTCAACAGACACCGAATGTGATAAAGAACCAAAGAAGAAACAACTCATCTTGTTTAAGCACTCGCTATCTAGTATATATTACATCAGAAAAATCCAAATACAAACGTATAGTATTATTACTCCAAAAGCAATGGCTTCTGTCGTATTAGCTCCTGAATAAAAAGTTGAGCTAATATCATAAAATTAACCTGTATGGCAGTATGGGGAGAAAAAATAAATTACAAACTGAAAATATGTACAAAATGAACTGTGTGAAAGAAAATTGTTGACTCTCTATCTCACATGAATGAAAGGTTCTTGTGGAGCTTGATTTGCCATCAGAAGAGAAGAGCTCGTCTCATGGAATTTATGTAGGATCTTCATGAGCGAACGCGCCTTCTTGCTTGCGTGGGAGGTGCCATCGGTCAAAATTGAATACAGTGAAGCCATGAGTGAAGGGTCTTTAGCCAAAACAGCAACCACTTCCACTCCACAATTCAAGCACAATGACAGCAAAATCGAAACACAGTACTCTTTACCCGCTCGAGAAGATGAAGAAGAGTGCAAAATCCCAATAATTGAAGGCACGGACATGGTTTGCTGAATTGTATTTGATCCATCAAAACTATGTGCTAGTGTGGCAAGAACAGCTAATGCATCAGCTGTAAGATCACCCTTGTCTGAAGAAGCTAATATGTCGACTAACAATGGGACTGTCCCAGCTGAAAGCACCCTCTGTTGGTTCTTTGGGTATAGAAGTAGCCCGAAAATAGCTACCACAGCATTCTTTTTCCCACAGGTAGTGCCATCCTTGATCAGCTCCACCAAAGCAGGGATTGTCTCGGGTGTCTCTCCAATCAATTTGCGATACCCATTAACCGAAGACAGGTAAAAGATTGTTGCAGCCGCGATTTGTCTGGATTCCAGCTTTAGTCCATCCTTGAGCACCGAAAGAATCAATTTCAAACCCCTATTTTCAATGATCACTTTCTTGCCACTGGAATGCTTCGAGAGCTTCAATAAAGCTGCAATTGCATTCTCTTGTATGGAATGATCAATTGAAGTTAGCAATGTCAGGAGAGGTGGAATTGTGCCTGCTGCAATCAAGCCAGACCTGTTCAAAATGCTCGATTTTGCGAGCAAACGAATTTCGTAAGCACCCTTGTTTTTCTGTTCATCAGTCCCATTACTCAGCCTATTGGCAAGAAATTCGGCAAGAAATTCTATAGCTCCTGCAGCAGCTGGACTGCCTGCCACAATCGTCCCCGATATGTCACGATTCTTCTTTCTAGATTTAGTAAGAGAAATCCCATTATCGGAACAAAACTGTTGAATAAGCTTTCGAAGACTTGTATTCGGCAGCAATTCTGTGCTTGTTAGCTTTTCCCCTGTTTTGGGACAGAGGAGGTTCCCTGACTTGAGCCATTTCTGAATCGAAGCGCGATCATAAGTCTGGCCAGTCGAAACTGTCACTGGATCAGTCATTAGCTCAAGAGAAATCGGGCACCGAAAATCCTCTGGATTCAAGCAAGTTATCATTTCTGGACTACACGTCCCATCTGCTTGATCAATGTTTCTATAATCAGAGTTTTCAAACAGAGTAACTCTGCAATAACACATCAACCCAACTAAACTGCTCAATAAAGGCATCTCTCTCTCATTATTACTGTTTAAGCACTCTAAACTAATCTCCTCATCCAAGAAGTGGATCTCCTTATGACACTCACTCCAACTTCTAACATCTAGATATTCAAGAACCCGCTTGATAATAATCGGATCCGGCTCAAATCTATTCTCAAATTGATTCAAAATCAGAATCACTCTCTTCATGGCATATTCATCATCTGGGTCAAGCTCCAATCTTGCTTTTCTTGCTTGCTTAGCCACCAACTCTACCAATTCTTTGATTTCATTCGACACATCGATCGAACCCAATGGAAGAACATCGAGAGCTGTCGCCACCGCCCGAATAAACACCCGAAACTGTGTCTCCACGAAATGAGCCTTCATTAAAATCCAAAGCTTGGCACCTTCGCGAGTACAATCTTCCAGCAAGAATAGAATTTTCTGGAATGCGTGGTGGAGCTCAGAGAAACATAGAACAGTAGAATGAGATAACTTAGGACTGTTATCTCGGATTTCCTCGAAGAATATCAGCAGAATCCCAACTTGGCGAATCGTTTCCCTGGCATTTCTCTTCTGGGTTTTAAAGAATTTTGATTGGTAATTGCATATGTTACGCGAGAGATTGATCAAAGATTCGAGAAGGGTCGACGGAGATATGCCCTCGCAGGGATGAACCGCCGGAAATGTCAAAATCCGGCGATCATTCCTATCAAAAATTTGAGTCATTAAATGAATCAGAATGTTGTGTAGCTAATACTCTGTTTTTTGAACATAGAAATGGAATCATACCAATCATGGGCAGTTGGGAATTCAAGTTAATGGGGTGTGTGTAGATATAGACCGTTTTGACAGGAGGATCTTGAGAAAATATCCAATGTAAGCGTGTCACCACCTCATCCGATTGTCCACACTTATAACCAGCTTCGTGGAAAAAAACAGTGACTGTATCAGTTATATCCTGTTAATAATATCACATGGTATAATCGTCCACTAATAAATAAAAAAAATATTAAATAAGCTTAAAATTTTGATTTAAAAATTTAACGTGATGAATTATTATCATTAAATAGATAATAAATATTAATAAAGACAAAAATTTATAGTTTAATCAATAACAAATATAATAATCACATTATCCATTCAATTTCTATGTAGCATCGCTTTATAAATAAACAAGTTAGCATATGAGCCCCACTAAACCATATAACCACTCAACCATTTAATATATAATTACCTCTATGATAGAAAAGTGGATCTCATTTTATTCATTTTGTTATTTTCTTATTTGAAAATTATACCATGTCAATAATACGGACATATTGATTACCAAAATTTTTATTTTAAGTGATGTGACACTATCGTCATTATTAATTAATCACTATCATTTATTTAATTATAAATTACAGTATTTATTAAGACATATTACTAATTTAATGATTATGATATATTAAATTAAATGGGTAAATCACGTCAGTATTAATAATGTGTCCAATTAATACTATTTTGACCCAATTTATTTTACGTTAATCTAATACATCATAATCATTGAAGTAATAATAAGTCTCTATTAGTGAGTAAATATTCAATGTAACGATAAACCTATATCATCACTATCATGTGATACCATCATTCAATTAAAAAACTAAAAATAGGTAAAACTATCATATCTAAATGGGATTTACTTTATCTATTTATTGTCTTTTAATTAGATGATAATATCATGTGACAATAATAACTAGATATCATCGTTGTAACGAATATTTTCTCCTCCATTAGTAGTGGTGCCCTCTTAGTCCAATAGTAAATAATGATTAATAATCTCAATTATTGAATAAGTAGTAAATTTTAATAAATGTTGAGACTTAAAATGAAATTAATTATTGAAATTATTAAATTTAATTTTTAAATCCACGAGGTATTACTCACGATGATTAGGTCAGGGATAAGAAGCATTCCTAATTGGATACTTTATTCCATCCGGGCTGGCACGTGGCTGGAATCAAGCGTGACTCGATTGCCGCGTGAGACTGAGAGATGATGTATACTTTGGATGGCAACCAGTGTGACACGTGAGAGGGATACCTGTAGAATTCTGATTGGCTGGTGATTGGTGGGTCCTACTGACCGACTTTTGTGTACACGTGGGAAAAATGCATGGGGGTGGCTTGTTGCCTGAGGGTACGGGGAAAGCGCGATGTAAGTTGAAGCAATGTAACCGACAGAGACTTTCGATATTGTATGGCTTTACAAAGATAAACATACTTGGACTTTATGTCATGAATAATTAAAAAATAAAAAATAAAAAAAAATAAAATTTGGTGGCTTTAAGGTGTTAACTAATGAGATAATTAATGATAATGACTCCTATGTTGAATGTTAATTTCAATAATATGATAATTATTTGTCTCGTACCGACATATTTGACACGAATAACTTGATGAGTTGAATCATTCGTGATCAAAATTTACAAAATAGAGATTGTTCTTTGTTTTAGGGCTAAATTCAAATTACAATAAATCCCTCTCTCTCTTTGTCCGTTTATTTGAATTGGTAAATCTCTTTCTCTCTGTATGATTCAAAATGTATATGTCCCGATCTCATAACTCATTTATAAGGTTAAATTAGATTTCAATTTTTACCATGAAGTGTTGTGAAATTTTTTGGGGGCATTTGCGGGCGAATTATATTTTGTACCTTGAAAGATTTTAATATTTGTATTTTATATTTTTAAAAATTAAATTTTGTACATTGCACTTTTAATGTATCAAAAGTGTTGCATTGTGACCGTTCTGTTAGCTTTCCATTAATTTTTTCGTCAGTATTAATGGGTTGATATTTGATAGACAAAATAGCGGAAGTTAACAAAAAGATCACATTATAATACTTTTGATACATAAAATGTGCAATGTAAAAATATAATTTTTAAAAGTGTAAAATAAAAATTTTAAATTGTTTTAAGATGCAAAATGCGAAAATTGTCGACTCTGTCCAATTGATTCGAACTCGACACATACGATTATAAAACTATTATGATTATTAAATACGTATAATAAATAGTCTAAACTAATGTTTAATCCTCCGAATGCACTNTCAATTGATTTGAACTCGACACATACGATTATAAAATTATTATAATTATTAAATACGTATAATAAATAGTCTAAACTAATGTTTAATCCTCCGAATGCACTAAATAAATTTTATTTTTTTGTAAATTTTTATAAAAATATGACACAAAAATATATAACACGCAAATGAGACGAGAAGGGACGACATAACAAGATTGCCACCCTGCCCACGAACAACTTTAATCATCCCAATCAATNAAAATATGACACAAAAGTATATAACACGCAAATGAGACGAGACGAGACGACATAACAAGATTGCCACCCTGCCCACGAACAACTTTAATCATCCCAATCAATGTGATGCAATCAAGAAATAGACAAGAAGGAAAATAATCCCCGGGGGAAACTAAATAATAATGATTAATTAGAGAGAAAGTGAAAGGTTTTAACGTGGACCAATGTCTTTTTGACAAATAGTGCAGGGTTGATGNATGTGATGCAATCAAGAAATAGACAAGAAGGAAAATAATCCCCGGGGGAAACTAAATAATAATGATTAATTAGAGAGAAAGTGAAAGGTTTTAACGTGGACCAATGTCTTTTTGACAAATAGTGCAGGGTTGATGATATCTTTACATCACAATAATATATAAGTTGGTCAATCAAGCCTTGATTACTATGACTTTTTATTTCTTATGGAATAATTAATTAATTCTTCCTTCGATTTTTTATATAAAGATTTTAAAGTAAAGGGTTGGCCTCTAAAGAATNATAATATATAAGTTGGTCAATCAAGCCTTGATTACTATGACTTTTTATTTCTTATCGAATAATTAATTAATTCTTCCTTCGAGTTTTTATATAAAGATTTTAAAGTAAAGGGTTGGCCTCTGAAGAATGATATATATATATATATATATTGTCTGTGTTTAAAGGCACAAAATAATAATAAATAATAAATATATTTATATTTATATTAAAATCACAAATATAGATGAGAGGTAAATGAATTTAAGCATCGATTATACTGAGGGTGAGAGATGGTGGTAGAAAATGGTGATAGTTGTGGTGGGTGGCAATGACCGTGGTGGTGGTGATGGCGGTGGTGGTGGCAGTGATGGTGGCGGCGACGGTGATTGTGGTGTGGCGGTGACAATAGCAGTGATAGTGGCGGTGACGGTGACAGTGGTAGAAATAATGGGTGGGATTGTTTCAAACTCTATTTTTTTTTAAAGTATTTATAAGAAATAATTTCTAGAATTACTTTTAAAAGGTACTCAAAACACACATTTAGAGCCCCTATTTTTTCTATTAAATTTAGGGGATTAATATTAGCCGTTAGATTAACTTTATAATAAAATTTAAAGCGATCTGAATCGCGNATAATATATAAGTTGGTCAATCAAGCCTTGATTACTATGACTTTTTATTTCTTATGGAATAATTAATTAATTCTTCCTTCGATTTTTTATATAAAGATTTTAAAGTAAAGGGTTGGCCTCTAAAGAATGATATATATATATATATANTTATTTCTTATGGAATAATTAATTAATTCTTCCTTCGATTTTTTATATAAAGATTTTAAAGTAAAGGGTTGGCCTCTAAAGAATGATATATATATATATATATCAGTTATTGTCTGTGTTTAAAGGCACAAAATAATAATAAATAATAAATAATAAATATATTTGTATTTATATTAAAATCACAAATATAGATGAGAGGTAAATGAATTTAAGCATCGATTATACTGAGGGTGAGAGATGGTGGTAGGAAATGGTGATGCTTGTGGTGGGTGGCAATGACCGTGGTGGTGGTGATGGTGGCGGCGACGGTGATTGTGGTGTGGCGGTGACAATAGCAATGATAGTGGCGGTGACGATGACAGTGGTAGAAATAATGGGTGGGGCTGTTTCAAACTCTATTTTTTTTTAAAGTATTTATAAGAAATAATTTATAGAATTACTTTTAAAAGGTACTCAAAACACACATTTAGAGCCCCTATTTTTTCTATTAAATTTAGGGTGTTAATATTAGCCGTTAGATTAACTTTATAATAAAATTTAAAGCGATCTGAATCGCGAAAAGTAAAAGTCATTTTGTTTATCTTTTGGAATTTGAATTGTAAGGTACTTTATTATATATACTAGTTATTAACATATTTGTATTCATATTCAAAATTAAATTACAAACATAGAGAAAAAATAAATGAATTTAAGTATCAGTTATAGTAAGGGTGAGAGGTGGTGGGGAGAAGTGGTTGTGGNAAACTCTTTACTTAAAAATATACAATAACAGCTCAAATTGTTTAAATTCAACGATTTATATTACTATTTAATTTTTTAATTTTTTAACCACAATAATTTATTTAAATTTTAACATTTTAATCTTCTGACTTTTATAACCATAGAGAAAACAAAAGAAAGGTAAGCACAAGAAGTCATAAGCAAACCTTGGTAAAGCAACAAGTACTCACAAACTGGTATATAAGTATACTAGCATTAGTCTCGCACTTGAAGATGTATTATAATAGCAAAAATTCAATATTGATCGTTTAATATTTATATTTTAAATAATATTTTATTTATATTTTTTTAATTACCTAATTTAAAATTAAAATAAAGAGTGAGAAAGTAAGAGGGAGGTAAGGGAAAGAGGTAGTGTGAATTAGGGTAGTTTTTTTGGCATTAAAGAGTACATTGATTGAGTTATTTGGCGTTGAAAGTTGTGCTGAGAATATAATATTTTCGAACGGAAAAAAAATTTGAAATGAATTTTATATTATGGAATCAAAGTAGATAAAAAAAGGATCAAACTTGACCATTGAGAATTTGACTAATAATAATATTAGATAGATTATTATAAAGAGGTAATACAAAAATTCCAGCCAGGTTGGATTGGTGAGATTTATTTGGGTAAGTGCACCCTTGTGCNTATTAGATAGATTATTATAAAGAGGTAATACAAAAATTCCAGCCAGGTTGGATTGGTGAGATTTATTTGGGTAAGTGCACCCTTGTGTTTCCAGTGGGTTCCAGTCTACATTTTTGTCCAGTCAACCACCACTGATATGATAATCAGGTGGTTCTTAAGATAATCAGGTGCAACCAGCTGAAGGAATGCTGGTGATTGGGACTAAAAACTTAGTGAAAGCATGTTACAAAAGGATTGATTCTTTTACTTTCAATTTTTGTCAATCAACCATCTACCCTTTTTATNCTTCCAGTGGGTTCCGGTCTACATTTTTGTCCAGTCAACCACCACTGATATGATAATCAGGTGGTTCTTAAGATAATCAGGTGCAACCGGCTGAAGGAATGCTGGTGATTGGGACTAAAAACTTAGTGAAAGCATGTTACAAAAGGATTGATTCTTTTACTTTCAATTTTTGTCAATCAACCATCTACCCTTTTTATGTATTGGGTCCTATTGGATGCCAATCCCCCATAGGAATTAGTGGGACCTAATGAATTTAAAGGTGGTTGATTGAACATTATCGAAATTGAAAATTTTCAAATTGGTGTGTATTCTAATATTTTTAGGGTCAGTTATAAAATCAAAACACGGAACAAATTCTAACTGTCTCTTCTAAAAAAGTACAGAAATGGAGCAAATCGACAAAATTCGGTAGAAATACCCTGTCTATCAAATTCCACCATATGGTAACACAAAATACATTATCAAACTATACCAATGGATACATACACCTGTGGAGCANTTTTCAAATTGGTGTGTATTCTAATATTTTTAGGGTCAGTTATAAAATCAAAACACGGAACAAATTCAAACTGTCTCTTCTAAAAAAGTACAGAAATGGAGCAAATCGACAAAATTCGGTAGAAATACCCTGTCTATCAAATTCCACCATATGGTAACACAAAATACATTATCAAACTATACCAATGGATACATACACCTGTGGAGCATAAAACTGCAAGCAAACAAGTTCCTAGGTGGGAAGTACTTTATTTTCCTTGTTTAATCACAAACTGACATGTATATCCTCTCTTTATTCATTACAGGTANTGTGGAGCATAAAACTGCAAGCAAACAAGTTCCTAGGTGGGAAGTACTTTGTTTTCCTTGTTTAATCACAAACTGACATGTATATCCTCTCTTTATTCATTACAGGTAAAGCACTCAGGACAAGCATGGTGGAAACTTGGATATTCACAACCATGCTGCTTTTTTCAAAGGAGTAACAACAGCTTTCACCTGCAAATAGTTATGGAGGCTGTAGATACCCTTTTCCCTACCAATACCACTCATCTTGTACCCCCCAAAAGGAATTGCAGCATCAAAAACATCGAAGCAATTAACCCAAACAGTCCCAGCTTTCAGTGCCCGTGACAAGGTGTTGGCAGTGTCCACATTCTTGGTAAACACTCCTGCTGCTAGACCATAGCGTGTTGTGTTCGCCCTTTTTATCACTTCATCAAGGTCCCTGCAGGTAGTGGATAAGGCATGAAGTTTTCTGTACAACAAGAAAACACAAATTTTTTTTCCTCTACTAATGGTGATTAAATGAACAAATAGCCCTTGACAGAGCAAAACATCGAAAATGGACTCCTGTAAGTTATAACCAAAACGAAATCGTTACAACAAAATGAAGCATAGGAAAAGGATATAATCATGGAACTTTAACAAAGTTATTGGATTTTCTTGAAAATCTACCACTCACTTGAATTTCAAGATGGACTGCACCGGGCCAAAAATTTCATCCTTTGCTATGAGCATATCATCCTATTTGCCAAAATTGTTAAGAGTCATGTTAGTTCCCCTGATATTTTATACCTTCGGCAGAAGAGACTGAGAATTGGAAGAGAAAATACCTGAACATTCGAGAAAACAGTGGGTTGGATAAAGAAGCCTTTGGAGCCTAGTCGTCCACCTCCACACTCGAGAGTAGCATTGCTTTCAATCCCAGATCTTATGTAACGGAGAACCTTCTCAAATTGCTCTGTATCGATCTGGAATTTCATGAGGTCCACAAACAAATATTAGTCTAGCTCTCAAGATTGGACACGGTTTTAGTTACACTTGAATCAGATGCAAATCAAATGTATGTCTGTTTTAAGAAATGTCTTTTTGTCAATCAGAGAACAGTTTGAATGAGCAACCTTTCATCTATATCACCATTTTTCCATCTTGGAGGGAGAGAGATAGACAGTCATACAGCCTCTCTCTCTCTCTCTCACACACACACACACACAGATCAAAGGAAGAGCACCTGAGGACCTTGTTCCACACCCTTCTTGAAGGGATCACCAACTATACGTTTCATAGCACGTGCTTTTGATTTTTCAATAAACTCATCGTATACACATTCATGCACGTATGTGCGAGAACCAGCACAGCAACATTGGCCCTGGTAGATAATCAGGCATTTGTAATCAAAGTGTTCCATCCATGAAGACAAGCGAAGGGTGAGAAATTGATTAAAAGAACCTGATTAAAGAAAAGAGCAAAATGTGCAAGCTCCACAGCTTTATCAATGTCAGCATCCTCACATACAATAAAAGGTGATTTCCCTCCAAGCTCTAACGTCACTGGCTTCAGATTGCTTTTTGCAGCCAATCCGAGTACAATCTTGCCAGTTTCAGTTGATCCTGTGAAAGCAAGCTGCAAATAGAATCATACATGTCTAAAATCAGAATTGGCAGACAAGTTTGGCCAGAAAAAACATATACAGCAAGGACTACTAGCAGTTTCCTTGATACTCCCAAGCATTCTACTTTTTTTTTTGGTTAAACTCCCAGGAATTCTAAATCAAGCCTCCTTATGCCGATGTCAGCCCCAAAAGAGTGGCAACTACAAGAAATATTTGTTGCACCCCAGCAATAAAAAGAGAGGATTGAATGGATCGGAAGGAATGCTACAAAGGTCATTTTAATCTGTTATCTAAAAGCCAATCAAATCAACCGAGTTCTACCCTTGCAACAGTGGAGCATGTATTGCATTGATTCTGCATCATTATGCATGCTCAATAATCCTCCACTGCTGGAACATCTTATTGTACAAAACGTGGTAGGAGGACATACTCTTTAGCCTCATGTATAGAGAAAACTGAATTAATAAAATTCAAAGAATGGACCAAGGCAGTTCGTTTTTCAGCTAAATTTGCAGGGAAGTATAGGTGGCAATTTGGAATCATCGAGAGCCTTACTCTCTTCTCAGGACAAGCAGCTGCTGGAATCTGCTCCAACTATATATGTTTAGATCATCGACCCTTTGAAAACACCCAGATGGAACTTTGAAAATACAAAAAAGAAAAGATCAAAGACTTCTACTACATTTTCAAGTTCACTATATGTCCTATCCTACTTGGATTTCTTCTATCATAGTTGAAGAAATATCTTGCCCCTAAAAAAAACATATTCAGATTTATGTAATGTACTTCCCGAGCCCTTTGTGAAGAGCTGCAGCCAAAATAAGGCCCGAAATCAGCTAGGCAAACCAGTTTCCAGTGTATCGTTGAGCATGAAGTTAAGGTTATATCAATGCATCCACAACCATGTCAAGTTCATCTACCATAGAATTTATAGGAAGTTTAGAAGATCTAAGTTAAGGACCTTGTCAACATCCATATGACTAGCAAGAGCCGCACCAGCAGTTGGACCAAAGCCAGAAATTATATTTAGAACACCAGGAGGAAGCCCAGCCTATGACAAAGAATGCAGATTAGTTACAAAAAGGATAGCTAAGAGAGAGAAAAAAGAAACATCTAATCAGTTAAAACAGAAAAAGAAATCAAGAAAGCATACAATTTTAAGAACAAGTGTTCCCTTGCTATCAGGCAACTAGTAATAACTTAGTCTTAGGTCCTCCTACATTTTGATGAGTACACTACAAACTTCAATGCCTAAATTATCTCGACACATTTGTAGGCACACAAATAAGTATAAGCAAAGTAATGGGAGAAAAATAATTAGAATTGCAAACAAATCATGAGATTGCGCACAACACCAAACAGAACATAACTCCTTTAAATTACCTCATGGAATAGATTTGCTACATAAAGAGCTGTCAATGGAGTTTGCTCTGCAGTCTTTAGAACAATAGTATTGCCACAAGCAAGTGCAGGTCCAACTTTCCAAGCAAACATGAGAAGAGGAAAGTTCCATGGAATAATCTGTCCTGCTACACCAATTGGTTCATGCAAAGTCTGCACATGGTATGGTCCATCAGCAGGAACCGTTAATCCATGGATTTTGTCTGCCCAACCTGCAGTACACAAAAACATCTTCTATAGAAGATCCATTGAATGTGCAAAAGAAACTGATACTGATCATTTTGAAACAATAAAATTGTACGAGGAAAAGGGATTCCTTCCATTTTACTATTCCTACCAGCATAATAGCGAAATAGACGCGCAAGCATAGGCAATTCAGCTTGGGAAGCCTGTTCATAAGGTTTCCCATTATCCCATGTCTCCAGAGCTGCAAGCTCATCACTGTGTTTCTCAACCAAATCAGCGAATCGCAACATTATTCGTGACCTTTCCTGAAACCCAACAAAGAAACAAGGCAGCAATGATACACAGTGATTTCAAATGATTTCAATCAAAGAAACCATTCACAAGTTAATGTATCAGCAAGTCAAAAACATACAAACAGAAAAAGGAAAGAGAGAAAAAGTTTCTTACATAAGCAGTCATTTTAGGCCAAGGTCCCTCATCGAATGCCTTCCGGGCAGCAGAAACTGCACGATTGATATCCTCCGCATCCCCTTCGGCAACATGGGCAATAACCTCTCCTGTCCGAGGGTCAAAAGTTGGAAATGTTTTTCCTATGATTAACATGGATTCCACCATCAGTTTCGTTTTAGATGTATTATATAAACACTATGCAGTAATAGAGAATGAATTGGATAATGGACTGTCATGTATCAGCAAAGCGTTACCTGATGCTGAGTCCACAAATTTGCCATTGATCAGAAGCTGGGTGTAATTCACCTGAACTGGTGGGATGACTAGTTCCTCTGTCAATGCAGCAGTGCTAAACCTTGGGGTTTCTCTTCTCAAGCTAAAATTTCTTCCTGAAAATTTTATGTTTTACCAAGTCAGAGTCTACTACATCATATCTTAGAAAAAACATAGAATTGTGGAACTTGAGATTGCAATAAGAGGGCTGCCCTGCACTGATTGAGTATAAACAAATAGTTTATTTACTCCATGAAAATAATCCGTTAGCCTCTCTCTCTCTCTCTCTCTATCACACACACACAGATGGAGAGAGAGAGAGAGAGGANTGTTAGCCTCTCTCTCTCTCTCTCTCTCTCTATCACACACACACAGATGGAGAGAGAGAGAGAGAGGATAAGAAATTTACAGCATTAATTCAGATCTCAGTTTGCTTACCAAAATCAAAAAAAAAAAAAATCTTAATTTAAAGTCCTTCAGAAATCATATACTTTGGACATTTTTAATTTCAGGAACAGGGGACAATAACAGAGTCCAGATATCAGCCATATATGCAAACCTGTTTGATAAAAAACTTTCGGTGTTTGCATAACTGACAAGGTTCTCAAATTAGTTAAACAATTTCAAAAAGAAGCAATCAAACCCGAAATCGACATATAATTACACAAGATATAAACTTTTGTTTCCCAACAAAAACACCCACCACCCAAAAAAAAAAGAATAAAAAGAAGAAGAAGAAAAAGAAGAAACAAACAAACAGATATATTAATCCTGTAAACTTGAANTGTTTCCCAACAAAAACACCCACCACCCAAAAAAAAAAGAATAAAAGGAAGAAGAAGAAAAAGAAGAAACAAACAAACAGATATATTAATCCTGTAAACTTGAAATTCGAATTCATAAATGGTCAAACATATATGAAGAAGCATGACAGATGAACCAGACAATTGCAAAAAACCATTTATAGCTTAAACATCCATTTAACACATACAGACATATGTGTTTATATATCTATACATACATGTAACGAACACACAATTATCTACATAGAGAGAGAGAGAGAGTAAACAAGAAGAGGGTGATGAGTGATTACCAAGAGAAGAAGAAGCAGGAGAAAAAGAGTGAGAACGAGAGAGAAAGGAGGAGATTCTACGAGCTGCCATGGCCAAAACTCCTTATCTAAACCAAAGTCATAAAAAGCGAGTGTGTGAGCTCAGTTCAGCTAAGACGGCAAGACCTTTTATGCACAACTCTCTCTCTCTCTCTCTCTCTCTCTCTCTATACATATGTACACACATATATGTATATCCAAATACTTTACCTCTTAAAAATAATTTTTTTTACTTTTTCAAACATGAGTGGAGTGTTATTGATGGGTCACAAATCACAATGTTTGGCTTGAATTACAAAGCAACAGCAACAGGGGATAAAACAAGAAAAAAGGCTAGAGAGATGACAAGCTACACCCAACACTCCACACCAAACGAAGACGAGGATCTCAGCCTTTCTGAATCATCGTCATCATCCCACGCGCTGATATATGGGACCAGTGCCGGCCCTACCCCTAAGCAAGTGGGCGGTTCAGGTATGTTTTATAAAATTATATTAATAAATTAAAAATAAAATAAAAATTAGAATATGTGATAAAATGATCAAAAATATTTTTAAAAAATTATTATTTAAATAAAAAAATATGTACATTAAAAAAAAGAATTGCACAATATTCTTATATAAAAAATTACAAAATTCTATGCTCTTATTTTATATGAATTTACAATAACTCTGACATCCTTATTTAGTTTTATTTCCTTTGACTATACTTTTCGATTTAAGTTGATTTTAATATAATCAATTGCATAATATGTTTATAAGATTTTTGTTACTTTAAATATACTTACTAAACAATATAAATTTAAATATTTAAAATTTTATGCATTTAAAAATAATTTAGTGTCCCGTCTAAAAACTTTGTCAAGGCCGGCCAGCCCTACATGGTGGGAGTGGGACCATCTCTCTCTACTCCTGTCTCCCTCTCTNTCATCTAAAAACTTTGTCAAGGCCGGCCAGCCCTACATGGTGGGAGTGGGACCATCTCTCTCTACTCCTGTCTCCCTCTCTCCTTGATATTTGGGACCTTTTCATGAGAAATTAAGAGATTATCAACTTGATATTCTTTGTTTTTTTTCCCTTCTACAATGTACCCAAGAAAATTTCAATACTAATACCAAAAGCTATTATGTTTAAATGAAAAATNGAGGAGATTCTACGAGCTGCCATGGCCAAAACTCCTTATCTAAACCAAAGTCATATAAAGCGAGTGTGTGAGCTCAGTTCAGCTAAGACGGCAAGACCTTTTATGCACAACTCTCTCTCTCTCTCTATACATATGTACAAACATATATGTACATCCAAATACTTTACCTCTTAAAAATATTTTTTTTTACTGTTTCAAACATGAGTGGAGTGTTTTTGATGGGTCACAAATCACAATGCAACAGCAACAGGGGATAAAACAAGAAAAAAAGGCTAGAGAGATGACAAGCTTGGCTACACCCAACACTCCACACCAAACGAAGACGAGGATCTCAGCCTTTCTGAATCATCGTCATCAGCCCACGCGCTAATATATGGGACCAGTGCCAGCCCTACCCCTAAGCAAGTGGGCGGTTCAGGTATGTTTTATAAAATTATATTAATAAATTAAAAATAAAATAAAAATTAGAATATGTGATAAAATGATCAAAAATATTTTTAAAAAATTATTCTTTAAATAAAAAATATATGTACATTCAAAAAAAAAAATTATACAATATTCTTATATAAAAAATTACAAAATTCTACGCTTTATTTTATATGAATTTACAATAACTCTGACATCCTTATTTAGTTTTATTTCCTTCAACTATACTTTTCAATTTAAGTTGATGTTAATATAATCAATTGCATAATATGTTTATAAGATTTTTGTTACTTTAAATATACTTACTAAACAATATAAATTTAAATATTTAAAATTTTATGCATTTAAAAATAATTTAGTGTCCCGTCTAAAAACTTTGTCTAGGGCCTAGAGTATTTTTGGGCCAGCCATACATGGTGGGAGTGGGACCATCTCTCTCTACTCCTCTCTCCCTCTCTCCTTGATATTTGGGACCTTTTCATGAGAAAATTAAGAGATTATCAACTTGATATTCTTTGTTTTTTTTCCCTTCTACAAAGTACCCAAGAAAATTTCAATACTAATACCAAAAGCTATTATGTTTAAATGAAAAATCACTATTGTTTAAGGTAAGTTATGATCTATGACGAAATATTATGATTCATCGTGAATTATTCCTATTATTTATAATCTTTTTTTATAAGTCTAAATATTTTGTCAATGGTTATGTTATTTAGAGTTGTAATTTGCACTTAAAAATTAAGTTATTTATAACCTTAAAATATCATAATTCTCGATATATATTGTATCTCTTTAGGTACCATAATCTTCCTCATCTGATTATAGTTGATAAACAAAAAATTTATATAAGCTTTTTGCGAGTATATGATAATTAATGACTATCTAATTAATCTTTTGGATTCTAAAAAATTGGAGTGGAGAGGGAAGCGAAGCTTAATTAGCTTCGACCACTACATATAAGCTGCCATTAGAACAAGCTTTTAATTTTTCTTTTTAATAATTTTTTGGGTAAGTAAGTTTTTCAATTGTTGAGTGTGTGTTTTGAGCTATGTTCGATGGTTATTCCTTTTTTATGTTTGAATTATGTCCACAAGTTATTCATTTTTTCTAGTATACATAGTTTTTTTAGGCAAATTTAACCACCTACCTATTGAAAAATTTGGGCAACCAAATCACTTCCCAAGATTAATGGCTGTAGTTCTCAAGTGTTTACTAGACATGATAAAGAAAGTCAAAAAGAAAGAAAAAAAGGTTTTCACTTAAAGCGTGCTATCGTTGATTGATGGAGTGAATGACATGAAAAGACTTGGTTGCAAAAAATAATGATGTTGGAATAATATCTCTCTCTTGTGGTTTATATTAATGCTAGCTAGGGTCTATTTCATCTCAAAACAATACTAAATTAGGTATGTTTTATTGTAATATTATTTGGTTTTAAAAATTTGACATCATTTATTAATTTAATGATGTAATTTTATTAAAATTATTAGATCAATATTAAATTTTAATGTTTAATGAAATTCATAATCAATTCTAAAATTATAATAAATTAAGTCAATAAAATAAATTAATAAATTAGATGCTAATAGTATTGCTCAAATAAATAAAGCAAATGTTATCAAAAAGATTTGACAAAGGTGATGTCAACTTTAGTAGGTCATATGGTACATTGTAAGGAGGGTTAAGTTAATATTAATTTTGGTTCATCTCAATCTCTCGCATTACAATTTAAATCCCACATATTTTACTCTTTTGGCAGAATTATCAAACTTTCACAATTTTAGTCTAAACTCGTCATTGACTTTTAGATTCATGCAACAACAGGAGCTATGTCACACACCCCACTCTGGATCATGTAGGGTGGGCATTACATTGACCATCAAGACCTTAACCAATCAATCTCGTCCCAGATAAATTATCCATCTCAGAGTGTTCACCCACCCCTCGGGAATGATCGGTGTGGTAGTTAGGCATCCTCAGATGAAAGAGTTATCTTTCAAGATTTGGTCGTTGTGTGCCACCACCTCCCACCTATTCTCCACAATCGATCAAGATTGTCACTGAGAGTTAAGGTGCACAAAGTTTTACCGTCTAGCCAATAAATACAAAGTATAGTGAAAGAGAAACAATAAAGTGATTCATTTCATATACCTAATGAATACCGGAAGAATGAACTATATATCATTCAACATCATTACCAATTTATAAGTAAATTCATAATCAAACCACAAGGTTTACAAACTCCACATTTAAATAACATTACTCTCAAGAAAATTTAATTATTATCTCAAAATCATAAGTGGTACTTAGTCTTAGAACACATACAATAGAATAAATTTTCAAGTCTTCTGAGCCCTTGTTTGTCCTCACACTGATCTTTACTTGAAAAATATTAAATATTGTATAAGCATAACGGCCCGTGAGTAACAACCACCTCAAATGAGGTATGAAAATATGTCCCATAATTTATATCCAAACAAATATATTTTGATACATACATAAATACAAGAAATTATACCCCAAACCCACATAATATTTTAATAAAAATGATCTCATTTTCACATAAAACTTTACAATAGAAAGGCGTTTATAACTCACACACCCATACACACTTAATTCAAAATATAATTGTCACTCATAGTCTCATGGTTAGAACTCATCTCACTTTTTGTTACTATTAGCGTGATAACTGGCCCCATAAATATTATTTGTCGTCACTAACTTGATGGCTTAATCCTATGTGCACATCCTTATACCAGTCGTATCGATATCCCTTCAATCTCATTATCACTTATACTTGGCAACCTAACCCCAGTTCATAAAACATGGTTTTAACACATAAAAACTATTATTTTAATCTCAAGGCACACAAAAAATTTCTTTTATCACCAAAATTATATTTTAGCAATAACATAAAGTCATCCACACATTCAAAGTTAAAATGTATAACCAATTAGAATTGGAAACAATAAACTATAAAACATTTAATTCCAACCCCAAATATCATAGCATATATATGAAATATTCACACACACACACACCCCATAAGTTTAATATAGAAAATTCTCTCAAAAGAAGTAGTAAATTATTTTCTTGGTCCCCGAATTCTAATTCAAAACCCCCTATCTCAATGTCAATGTAATGATCGGTCCCTTTTTTTGACTTTGTAATTTTGCGATGCAATATTTTTATTTTTATATTTCCTATCCATTGACATATATTTTATATATCATTGACATAGAAATAATTTTTTTAATATGAGATAATAGGGTATGGATGTAACTTGGGTAATTTAAAAAAGTTTTTAAAGTTCTAAGGTTAAATCATAATTTTTGTGATCGAAGTGTAATTTCTTTGAAAAATGATTTTTTTTTGCTTAAGGGACTTCTATAAAATTTCCAAATATTATTTAAGATTATGTAGACCTATTTTTGACATTATAACCTTGATTTGACTCATTATGGTTAAACCATGATTTTTAAAAATATAACCAAATTTTTTTAAGACTGTTTTAAAATTTNTTGATGGGACTTCTATAAAATTTCCAAATATTATTTAAGATTATGTAGACCTATTTTTGACATTATAACCTTGATTTGACTCATTATGGTTAAACCATGATTTTTAAAAATATAACCAAATTTTTTTAAGACTGTTTTAAAATTTTAGAAACTTTTCAAGCCTCGAGGGTTGTTTTGTAATGATAAAGTTTGTTTCAAAACTATTGGGGTCTATTCTTGAAAATTACTTAGTAAAAAAGTGGTTAAAATTAAATTTATAATATAATATAGGAGTCAAAATAAAATTCTTTAAAATCAAATGTGAGATTTCTATAATTTTAGAGATTCCATATTCTTCACCCTCAGAACCTCCGGCTTTCTTCCTTCTTTGGTTTTTTATTTATTTTAACAGATTGATTAAATTATTTAAAAGCCTCAAAATCAACAAATTTAAATAAAGTCTAATAACACCAAGAATAAACAACTTGTAATAAAATTCATTTACATATCCATCGATATTTCTCACCATATATATATATATATATATATATTCATTATATACTAAACTATGATAAATTTAATAGCATGTAATGAAATAAAATATAAAACTCATCGAATCGAATGAGTAATAAATCCATATCCAACTATTTTTTTTTCTCACCATCTTTTTCTATTTCCTCTCTCTCTACTTCATGGATGTATTCCANTGTGGGTGGCGGCTACTTCATGGATGTATTCCAAGGTATTTGGACTTATGTAGAAGATTTTTCTTTTTCCACCTTCTGGCTCTCTCTGTCTCTCTCTCTGTATGTGGCTGACGGCTACTTCTTGGATGTATTCCAAGGTATTTGGACCAAGGTAGAAGAGTTTATATTGTGCAGTGATCCCCCATCTTTTGACTAGTGTATTGTATAAAAAATTACGAAGCTGCCCTCAGTTAGATGAAATTAGAAATTAACCCCCATCTATACTTTGGTAGTTAATATTATCATGTATGTATATCCATCCCATCTTGGACCATGCTGGCAAGTACTGATCACGATAAGGCTGATCCTGAAATATTGTCCATATAAATCCACTGCGAAGCAACATATCAATCAGTGTCAATAGATAATACAGGCTACAATCTAGACCTTGCTACAAATAGGAAATTCAAATATGAGGCAGTCAGTCCACCCCTCTATTACCCATTTAACATTTTAAAGCCATTTTGTATTATTAAACAACGCTAATCCGTTTTGAAAGGTACGATACAATGTAAATGATTTCGAAAGGAATGTTGATAGTCGTTAAATGAGTGACATTAGTCTAATTCATGGACAGCCCAACATATTTGCGGGCCCTAGACAAAAATTTTAAATTAAGTCCTATTAATATATTTTATAATAATATAAATAATTGACAACAATTAAATTATTTATTTATTTTTTCTTTTGTGAGATTCAAAAATATTAATTGAAATTTTAAATTCAAGTTTTATACATTAAAATTTAATTAACAAAAGTCGAATCCTCAACCAAATATAATTAAGTTAATTTTCTATTGGAGATAAGGAGAAAGAGAATGAAAATTTAAACTACCTGACAAAATAAATTTTTTCAGAACAAATGTAAAAGTTAAAATTTGTGTAAGTTAAATGGTATTGGAATATAAGAAACATGTTTTAATATGACACAGAACCAAAGAAATGTTGTAACTGAAAAATTTTAGTAAGACAATTATGGTCATTTTTATACGCTTTAAAAAATAATTAATTAAAAATCTACCCTAAATTTAAAGTAACTTCAAATTTAATCTAAAAAAAATATAAAGTTATAATTTATAACTATTAGTTGATAGACAATGAATTACACAGTTTTTTTTTTTTGATAATAAGATAGAAAAATATTTTATTAGGTGATAACACATATTTTTTATATACCATAAACATTGCCCTAAATATTTTTGTAAGAAATTCTAAAAATTTTATAATACTATTACTTGTATTTAATCTAGGGGTCTAATTTTGACACTTAGTAAATTATGCTCATTTGATTATTAGTAAACTTATTCAATGGTAATTTTTCTTACTAATTTAATGGTCAAAATGCATTAAATTCTCAAATTAAATCCAAAAATTAAGTCTAGTAAAATTATACAAAAATTTAATTTGGGGCCCCAAAATTTTTGTCCCATTTGGTGGCCCTAGGCAATGGCCTTAATGGCCTAGTGCATGGGCCGACGATGGCCTAATTAAGACATTCGAATAAACTTGTTGAACCATGTATTGTTTATATTAAAGTTGCAAACTTTTGAAATGTGTATTTTACTCCGGGCTGCTACACAAAAGGATGAAATAAACAGAAATTAGCATTGGCATTGTTTCTTCTCTCCTTTTTTGGCAAATACATTTTTTTTTACTAAACCAAGAGGAACAATGAGGCATGACTGAAAAAATTCATACCACTGCATGTATCAGCAAGTCTGGGACTAGTTATGGTCACAAACTGCTGTATATTTCTTGACAGGTTATGATGCATATATACATTCAAAATTTTCATTGTTTTTCTAATTCTATAGCCACAGAAAAATTGATACAAACGACACAATACATCAATGTCACAAGCAACCTAACTAAAAATATCGTGGCTCCTTTCGCAATCATAATTGACCAATTCCCTAGCAACTTAACTATCTTCCTTGGAGAAATCAGGCTCATCCGGCTTGAGTAGCTTTGGCATCTTTAAGCTGGAAGCAGCAGGCTCAACCCTTGTGACCTTTTGGACAAGCCCTCTTCTAGTATTTGCAGCAAACTTTGAAGCCAATATTGTAGCTCCCAAATGTGGGGCATTAGAGTCCATTATTGAACTGTCAGCACCACTAGTATAATCGTCACCTCCAAATTCATCACCATAGTTGCCCTCTTGGTCTGGAAATTGCATATAGAACAAGCTCTCTTGTTTCAGTAGCTCCCCAGCCTGTTTCTTCCTCATATACCGTCTCCATGCAGCTTGTATGAAGCAAGATCCCCATGTCCTCCATTGGTGTGAATAGTATCGGAAAGCATGCTGTAATTTTTTGCTATGAAGACGTTTAAACTGTTTTGCAACGAACTTGAGGTCTTCTGCCAGAAGTGCAAATGCTTCGACTTCTGTTAGTGATTTGACTGTTCGTGTTGAAGATGGGCGATTTAGGTTTGAAGTGGGCATCAATGCCCATGTAAGCAATTCTTCACCACAGAAGTCACCAGGTTTGAGAGTAATGGTGTTGAAGAAGCCATACCGTCCACCATTAGTTGTGTTGCTCTCAAGTTGGCCTCTTATAATGAAGAGCATTTCATTCACTGGATCACCTTCCCGAACAATGTACGTGTCTTTGGTGCTCAACGATGAAACAAGACGTTCACATATTGCGTCTAGGAGCTGATTATCCATTTCTGCGAAAAAAGGAACCTGGGAAACAGAATCGGCAGTTCCATAAACCGAATTTACAAGAAGGGAGTTTTTCAACAACCTCAGTATGCTAGGAAGCAATAACAAGGAGTTTATTGGTATCCAGTGTTGCAATATTTTCTTCTGAGGCGACATAATATGAATTGTTTAGCAACAGAAGCAGCCAGTGAAAGCCATGTACTACTGAAGTTGCACTAAAATGCAGCGCTGACGTTGACAAAATATATATGCTTTTATTATCTCAATGCTGGAAACAATACAAAGCAAGTTTTCTTATTGTCAAGTAGACATAAGAACTGCTTTACTCGAATATTAAAACGCTTTACTATCTATAAAAGAAATTAGGCATATTAGTAGAACTAAAATGAAATTTCAGATTTGCAAAACTTATTCTATTGTCCAAAGTGTTTTATCATTGCAAAAACATGCTCATTACGATTATGGTAAACAGAAAAGTGGACTTACACGGCGAACAAGGGCCAAGCAAAGATGCCGTTGAATTTGACGTCGGATGTCCAATGGTAAGGAATGTAAAATCTCTTTTTCATCCACTCCTCCTGTAGCTAGCCACTTATATTGGACAAACCGACGAACACGATCCTGCAGATCTGGAGGTAATTGACGGTGCCTCATCCATTCCTCTGTATCTCTTGATTTGACCCTCCATTCTTCAAGTCTTGCAGTTGTAGATTGCAGAGAGGTCTTCATATAACAGAACGAATCAAAATGATTTCAGACAAGAATCAGATTCATATCCATGTTCAATCGCAGTGCCATAACAGAAATTTTTTTAAGCAAACACAATCGGATTGTCAAGTACTAAAGTCATTAGTCATAGTCCAGGCTCGAACCACGGAACAAGAAGGATGAACTTTGTGTTTGAATACAACAATTTACATAATGCAGAGCAAAAGTTTATCAAGCTCAAAATATTTATCTTAAAAATATCAACCAATCTACATAGCAACAAATTAATTATTACTGGTATCAACTTTTCAAAGATGTTTTAATGCTCAATAAGTTATCTCCATGAGAAATGAAGGGAATTTAAAACATAATAAGACTGTTATATTGATAACTAGGCAAGCTTCAGTTCTTCCTTCATCCTCTTCACACATACACTTCTCAAGTCAACTAAACAAATGACAATATAGATCGAGTGTTGGAAGAAAATTGAAAGGTACAGATGCCATCTGATTGATTAATATTGATAGAAAAACTTATATATAGCAGCTGTCAGGATGCCAATGCTATGTGGCTAAAATATTAGACAATCAGAAAGCTTGTCTGCTAAATTAATGTAGTTAAAATGGAGATGTCGAAAACTAGTAGGCAAGAAGAAAGAGAGTCTTTGACTCAATGCACTTGTACGATGAGTGATGATGTAATTGAGGAAACAAAGAACGAGATCAGGTGAGATGTGCAGCAGAGAGCAGTAACAGCAAAAGACATAATTCCGATAAAAGCACGATGAGATCAAGAGGAAGGCCAAAAGAAGAATACATCTACGAAAAGACAAATGGCCCAAATCTTGACAGTACATAAGTCTCTTGATTCAACAGAATACAAGTAAGATAAAATCATGATGAGGTTTTATTGAGCTGAACCTCGAGAGAATAAAACTAGTAGAGCAATTGAAATCCAGAAATTGAGTAGGAAAGTAGGCAGAATAAAAATAAACAGCAACTATTTCTCAATGTTTAAATTCAATCACGTATAATCACATAATCCATGGGTGCAAATTAGCCTTTTTCTGATTTTCAGTATCTACACAAAGACAATACTTATATTTTTCAACAAATAGATATATGTAACCTGATGACATAAATAATAAATTAGATTAGTTTCCAAAGATACCAACTGTAAGTAAAATTCAACGTCCTCATGTTCCCAGATGGGGAGAATAAGTAAGGACTTAAATTCATAAATTTGGCATCAATGGTGTCTATCAACAATCAATTCCCTGTACATGTTCAGATTGGTCTTCAGCCTGCCAGAAAAATGTCAATTCTCTCTCTTTCACCTCTTTTCGAGTTCATCTATGTTTTCAATTTCACTGCATATAGATCACAAGTCACAACTATATTTGTTTAATGCAATTCTGCATCTTACAAATGGACAACCCTGTATTTATAGTCCATATTTCCCCTGTCAGTGATCCAAGAAGCGCCAAAGGGAAAAACTCATGGACTTCAGAGTTCAGACAACATAGGTTCAGCTTGTGGTAGGGGGTAGCACAGCAGAAGTTGATCAGGTATGCAAACCAGAACGACCTAATATGTCAATCTACTGTGTTAATAAAACAAATTCAGCTCAAAAGAAGCAGTATTTTTATCCAGATATGGGACAGCGAAAGATGATGGCTGCAAACTTACCAACAAATTTAGAAGAAGGGTACTTGGTAACTTGGCTAGAAAATCTTGGTTCCTTGTAAGACATGTTGATGTTGTACCAAGGTTGCCTATTTTGTACTAAAGCTAACAAGTCAGACTTGTCTTAGTAAAATTGGTATTTCGTCTCAAGGTTTGCTGGTCACTTTGAAGAACATCTACATGTCAGGGTGAACCACATTTACAAAGCGAATTACAAAATAAGATAAAGAATCATGCTGAATAATTTGTTAAAAAAAAGACATTTCAATAATTTTGGTCTAGAATCTGCATTGTAAGCTATCATCCACGTTAGTACACCCACTATTGTCATCTTAAAGCGAAAAAAATCGAAGTTGCCATAATTAAAGTTGGTAATTATCTCATGGTTGGTTTGTATTTCATTACACTTGGAGCCTCAAGACCCAAGTCAAACATCCACCCATAATGGTAATGTAATAAAATACAAATCATCACATTTTTGTATCCCTTACATAACAGTGTTGACTATACCTGCATGTCGCCAATCAGACGTGCGAACAAAACTAGGCCTGCGAGGCAAATAGTGCAGCTAAACAGCGTTTCTCCAATATAAGTACTTGTCACCAAAACCTGTCCATAGCTACTGCGTAACATAAAATGACTCAATGATAAACTGGTATTGACATTAGAGAAGGCATCTCAACAATATCAACTACCATGTGTTACAACCTAGTTAATAAAGAATAAAGAGGAAAGAAAATCAACACTTTGCAATTGAATCTACAAACTGAAAAAAAATAAAGGATACTATCATCATCAATGATGAAAATGCTAGTAGTAAGCAATTANCTAGTAGGCAAGAAGAAAGAGAGTCTTTGACTCAATGCACTTGTACGATGAGTGATGATGTAATTGAGGAAACAAAGAACGAGATCAGGTGAGATGTGCAGCAGAGAGCAATAACAGCAAAAGACATAATTCCGATAAAAGCACGATGAGATCAAGAGGAAGGCCAAAAGAAGAATACATCTACGAAAAGACAAATGGCCCAAATCTTGACAGTACATAAGTCTCTTGATTCAACAGAATACAAGTAAGATAAAATCATGATGAGGTTTTATTGAGCTGAACCTTGAGAGAATAAAACTAGTAGAGCAATTGAAATCCAGAAATTGAGTAGGAAAGTAGGCAGAATAAAAATAAACAGCAACTATTTCTCAATGTTTAAATTCAATCACGTATAATCACATAATCCATGGGTGCAAATTAGCCTTTTTCTGATTTTCAGTATCTACACAAAGACAATACTTATATTTTTCAACAAATAGATATATGTAACCTGATGACATAAATAATAAATTAGATTAGTTTCCAAAGATACCAACTGTAAGTAAAATTCAACGTCCTCATGTTCCCAGATGGGGAGAATAAGTAAGGACTTAAATTCATAAATTTGGCATCAATGGTGTCTATCAACAATCAATTCCCTGTACATGTTCAGATTGGTCTTCAGCCTGCCAGAAAAATGTCAATTCTCTCTCTTTCACCTCTTTTCGAGTTCATCTATGTTTTCAATTTCACTGCATATAGATCACAAGTCACAACTATATTTGTTTAATGCAATTCTGCATCTTACAAATGGACAACCCTGTATTTATAGTCCATATTTCCCCTGTCAGTGATCCAAGAAGCGCCAAAGGGAAAAACTCATGGACTTCAGAGTTCAGACAACATAGGTTCAGCTTGTGGTAGGGGGTAGCACAGCAGAAGTTGATCAGGTATGCAAACCAGAACGACCTAATATGTCAATCTACTGTGTTAATAAAACAAATTCAGCTCAAAAGAAGCAGTATTTTTATCCAGATATGGGACAGCGAAAGATGATGGCTGCAAACTTACCAACAAATTTAGAAGAAGGGTACTTGGTAACTTGGCTAGAAAATCTTGGTTCCTTGTAAGACATGTTGATGTTGTACCAAGGTTGCCTATTTTGTACTAAAGCTAACAAGTCAGACTTGTCTTAGTAAAATTGGTATTTCGTCTCAAGGTTTGCTGGTCACTTTGAAGAACATCTACATGTCAGGGTGAACCACATTTACAAAGCGAATTACAAAATAAGATAAAGAATCATGCTGAATAATTTGTTAAAAAAAAGACATTTCAATAATTTTGGTCTAGAATCTGCATTGTAAGCTATCATCCACGTTAGTACACCCACTATTGTCATCTTAAAGCGAAAAAAATCGAAGTTGCCATAATTAAAGTTGGTAATTATCTCATGGTTGGTTTGTATTTCATTACACTTGGAGCCTCAAGACCCAAGTCAAACATCCACCCATAATGGTAATGTAATAAAATACAAATCATCACATTTTTGTATCCCTTACATAACAGTGTTGACTATACCTGCATGTCGCCAATCAGACGTGCGAACAAAACTAGGCCTGCGAGGCAAATAGTGCAGCTAAACAGCGTTTCTCCAATATAAGTACTTGTCACCAAAACCTGTCCATAGCTACTGCGTAACATAAAATGACTCAATGATAAACTGGTATTGACATTAGAGAAGGCATCTCAACAATATCAACTACCATGTGTTACAACCTAGTTAATAAAGAATAAAGAGGAAAGAAAATCAACACTTTGCAATTGAATCTACAAACTGAAAAAAATAAAGGATACTATCATCATCAATGATGAAAATGCTAGTAGTAAGCAATTATATTAATTTCCACAATCAAGCACCCTTTCCGACGGAGAATTGAATACAGTACTGTTAAATATAGCATGAGATTAATAGTATTGATATTCAGTGCAACAATTAGGAACTCTGTGATGCAATAGCAAAGATATTCTCAGCAGTGGAATTCAGCATGGTTGACTGAGCTTCAAGAAGAGATGAGTATGATTGAGCATGAGAAAGCATCACATTTATTTTTGAGCTCTTTCAAAGCTTGAATCTTAAAGTGAGCATGATTGAGCTTATAGTCTTTGTCAAGAGAGAATAAGCAAAATTTAGAACATGATGTGATGATTAATTTATGGTGTGTTGCGAAACAACCTAGCGTCCGACCACAATTCAAATTAAGAAAGACTCATTTACTGAACATTTAAGTGGTATCCATAACAAGTACCAACCAAGTTGATACACCTTGTTTATTCTGTCTCTTTAAGCAAGGAGACAGTACAGTAAACCCCAAAAAGTAGACCAGATTACCAGGCACCCCCTTCAAAACATAGAGCTCCTGAGTTTGAATATCTCCCATGGATGGGGCCACCCCAAACAGACTTCTTTAGCGTACCGCCCTGTGGGTGGGTCATGTATCCAAGGGACTAGTCGGATGCTCCCCCTCCCTCGGACCCAACCCCAACCCAACAAAAAAGGAAGGCATTTCAGTCGGCCTTGGCTTGGCCAATCTGCTCCTCGGTCTCTTTCCTAAATTGACCTTTACATGGAACTGTGAGCAGTTGAGTGCGGAGAATGTTGGGCCTTTTGTGGAGTTTAGTTTGTGTGTTGATCCAGATGATGATCCGATCTAAAATAATGTTGTGTGATTTTTTTAATAAAAAATTTTTTAAGGCTTGGGCCATGGAGCGAAGAGGAAAATTTTTTGGGCCTGTTTTGTAGCCCAGTACGTAGGACATATAAAATCTGTTATTTTGGTGATTAGGATTTATGGTGTTTAGTACCGCCGCTCTCTGTATTCATCTCCCTCAATAGTGAAATTCATGCAGCTTCGTGGACGTAGGCAAATTGCCGAACCATTTAAAAATCTGTCTTATTCTTTCTTATTTCTTATTATTTTATGTTCTTGATTTGTTCTTCGATTATGTGAATTTGTTTGAAAGTTTAAAGCGTGTTAAATCCCAACAGAGAAAGATGGGTAATATTAGCTGGAGGTAACAGAATTTGGAAGAGGAGAGACTAGTGAAACCTGTAAGACTGTATCTAAGGAGACACTAATTAGGACTCCATTTTCTTCGAGAGTTATATTTGTCATTCAACTGGGCTGCTATAAAATGGTTCGTGGAATATCTCCAAGAATGAAGGATATTGAAATCAAGCCAAGAGTACAATAAACAACTTAAACAAGATTGGCTAGACGTTAATTAATTGCAATAAAGCATGACATACCTTAAACTCCTCATACCCCACCAAAGACAGTAGAAATATTTATCAAAGAATTTTGCTGGCGCAACTTCATCAGTGAAGGCATTAGCAAACATCCCATACTCAAAGCCAGTGGGATTGTCTGAAGCATCACAATTAGTAAGCACCTTTGAGATTTTCAACCAAGATCGACGTTCAGGGTTTTCTGAATTTCCACAATCGAGGAACTGAGAACTACAAGATGGAGAGTGTGTGTTATTCCGCTCCTTTATACATTCCAGCCTCCAACATGAGTACTGCCGATCAATGGCAAATAGATACCATAAAGATCCTAAAATCTGTGCAAAATAATTATAAGGGTTAATTTTCAAAGTTGTTCTCATTCTCTACTTTTACAGTGGAAAGGACTGATGGAATTTTAAATATGTAACCATCACATTTGAAGAGTCGGAAAATAAATCATACAGTAACCCCAAAAACATACTTGACGGTTCACTTACATGACTAGCTAGCATATAGAGGATAAGATTGTACATGGCTCCTGCCCATGCACTCTTGGCCACAACCCCAGTAGTTTTAAGAATTCGCTGGTACAAAGGAAAGATGACAAAAAACCTGGGAACATACTGAACAAAAATAGCCAGAGAAATGCTGTGCTTAGCGTGAGCAGCTGTACTACTTTGCACGGCTGGAATTATAAACCAGATGACAATCTGCCAAAACCAAACAGAAAAAAAGGAAATATTGTAAACTTATATTCGATAGTACTTAAATAACATTTTCCAAACAGAAAAAAAAGGGAGAAAATGAATAAGAAGAACAAGCAAGAGAGAAGACTTTAAGCTTATGTGTATGTAACTTATAAGTCAAATATAAAAGGTATAGAAGCCCCATGGCTATGCTTTTCCGGCAGAAACAATTCTAATTTACCAGAACGAGTAAATCAAGACAAGTTTGGTTACAAATACAAGCTGTATGACCAAAATAACAAAATTGAAAAAAAAAAAAATACACCAATATAAAACATGCAAATTCATAAAAGTTAGCAGTCAACCCAAGTTATGCTGCAGAACAAAGGTCAGAAGATATTAATAAGTGGGCAAATATATTGCATTGAATTAGCCATTAATAGGAAGGATAATAGAAAGGTTTTAATAACAAAACGGAATGGAAGGATTGAAGTTGAGAAAGGTTTTAGATAGATATGGTATTCCTGTAAATCCGGCAGCCGAAATTCCTAACATATTGATGCTTTAATGTATATAGTGGTAGCAGTCAGGAAACAACATCTTAGTTAAAAAAAATATCGTTGAACTGGATTGCAAAGATGGATAGGTTGCACAACAATAGAAGAAAGAATTGAAATGGGAGCATAAGGCAACAAAATGAGATAAGGTTAGAAAAGATCTTTGATTAGTTGTGACTTGTGTGACAACCAATGATTGTATCAACTCAAGCACACAGATGAATAAAGGGACCAAAAAGTTATTAAAACTTGAGCACATCATTACAGCCCAACAAATTAGACAAAAGACTTCTTTTCTTTTTCTTTTTTATTTTATCAATAGCATTAGTAGTAAGTCACATACCCAATCCTCTTTTGCCTATGTACAAACACTACTATGATGGAACAACATTGGCTTGAAATTTTTTGTAACAAACCAAATTAACATGTCTCATTGAGGGAATGCCGTAACCTGGTACACAATGAGATTCTTCTCAACCTTCTAGATATGTTTGATAATCGAATTGACATCATGAAATAACCACAAGCAATTAGCTAGAGTGGTAGCTCCTACCACCCTCAAAGGAGTTGCAAGCTTGATGTCATGGGTGACACAAGGGTGCAGGCATGTTGCTTTGAAGACAAAATGATTACACATTGTTCATGCTTACATATACATGATTAAAACCCAAGATTACATGCAATTTCTCAAGTACCCCTTAAATTTGTTCATTCTGCTGAACCTCGAGTATTTACAAAAAAAAGTACTTCGGAAAATTAAGACAGTTAAACCATCAAAAACAAAGTAAAAAAGATCAACAATAGTAGAACACGCATTTGAAGAACAAAATGGTTACAGATTCCTGCAGCAATTGACACTAAAGAAAATTCAATGGCGAATTGAGGGCGAATAAACTTTACAGAGTAAATAAGACGACTTACTTGTGGGAGAGGAAGTGATGCAACTAGATCAACCACAAAATCCGACTTCAAATAGTGCATTGCGATCTTCCTGTGATCCATCACGAGCTCACCCCTCCCGAAAACCCGAGAGCTTGGAGCCACATATGCGGTCCGGAACTTCATTGCCATGTGCAAAAAGGAGAACAAATCAACGATGCATCGCAAGGCAGTCACGGTGACGCCCAAAGGGATGTCCATACTCATGCAAGGGTCGTGGCTGTTTCGACCGATCTGGGGGAGGAGAAAGTAGAGAGGATCGACGAAGAGAGCGACGAGACAGGTGAAAAGGAAGATGTGGTTCCATTTGTTGACGAACTCGCTTCCAGGGTCAAGAATTTGTTGCCACCACGGCTTTTGCCGATCGTAGATGAGCGAGGAGGGTTTGGCGAGGTTGAGGAGTTTGGTGGAGCTAGAGAGATGGAAGTTATTCATATTCCAAGGGAGGAAGAGAGAGTTTCATGGAAAACTCTTGGAGAGAGAAGAAAGCTACCATGTGAGAGAAAAGGAGGGTTTGCAGACATGAGAGAGAGAGAGAAGCTAACGATGAGTTGTGAGAAGATGCAGGGTTTGCTGAGTGTGTGAATGGCCGTGAAGTTCGTTAGAGCGGCGCGCGAAATGTGGTTTTAAAACAATTAACGGTTGGAATTGGATGGGCTGTTTGTCGATAAATTTAAATGAGTAATGCTATACCGATTAAATTTTGAAATTAAATTTGGAGTTCAAATGACATGACAGTTGATTATTTGATATTTTTATTAGGGCCCAAATGACACCACACCATTCAAAGAAATCAAAGTCAACTATCATGTCATTTGAACTCTAAATTTGATCCAAAAATTTGATTAGTCTAGCATTACTGAATTTAAATATTTTCTTTTTTTCACTCGAGCACCCATAATATATATATATGCATATTTTAAATATATTTTGCTTAACATCGCACTTAGGGGTGCAACTTGGACGGATTAACCCGATTTTAACCCAAGTCCAATCCAAAAAAATTAGGGCTTGGGTTAAAATATTTAATACTTGGATTGGACTTGAGTCAAAAAACTCTAATTCGAATTTAATTTAGACAAGCCTAGGGTTCCAGGGTTAAATCTGAATATTAAAATTGGGTTCAACCCGATTTAATATTTGGGTTGAACCTGAATATTTATGACCATATAAATACATTTTTAAGTCTAGGGTTAATCTGTTTTAAAGCTTTCATTGTGCGTCTCTCTCACTCACATTTGGAGTTCAAATGACATGACAATTGATTATTTGATATTTTTATTAGGGCCCAAATGACATCACACCATTCAAAGAAATCAAAGTCAACTATCATGTCATTTTTATTAGGGCTTGGGTTAAAATATTTAATACTTGGATTGGACTTGAGTCAAAAAACTCTAATTCGAATTCAATTTAGACAAGCCTAGGGTTCCAGGGTTAAATCTTAATATTAAAATTGGGTTCAACCCGATTTAATATTTGGGTTGAACCCGAATATTTATGACCATATAAATATATTTTTAAGTTTAGGGTTAATTTGTTTTAAAGTTTTCATTGTGCGCCTCCATTACTCACTATTTAAGTAGTGAACTCTATGTTGTACAAGGATTCTGATTGAGTTTATTTGTGTTCTGTATGATTGTAATTGCATTATCTCAAATATTAAGTTCTTAATATTATAGTTTTTATGTTAAAAATTTGATTGAAGTTGTTGGTTGTTAATTTAAGTGAATAGAATGTAATATATGTATCAGATTTAGAACAACAAGTCTATTTTGATCTCAATTCGAATTGAACCCGTAAAACAACCCGAAATCATTAATTCGAATTCAACCCGAGCCTGCACGAATTAAACTTGGACAGTGTTCGAGTTGAGTCCCCGAGGTAGGGTTAGGGTTAAAGTTGAAGATTATATACTTAAGATTGAGTTAGAATTGACTGTCCAATTCGGCCGAACCCCTAATCGTACGAATAAATTAGGACTGAGCCACCCTACGTTAGCTAGGCATCGGTGTTGATTTAATTTAACTACAAAAAAAATTAGTTTGATGATATTCTTACACTTATTTTATAAAGGAAAAATTTTATTCACACTACAGTGACATTCTTTTTCGATTCTGAAATTTTACTGACACTCCTGTCAGTCTTGGTCGAGTAACGAACGTGACGAAAAAATCTCTTTTATCATTTCACCCTTAACTTTATGTTTCTTTTACTATTTTAGCCTTAACTTTATATATATATATATAAACAGAGAAACCACCCCTTCACCACCATTCCGTATCCATTCTCACCTCCTCTGCCACAGTCGCCCATCCGTAATGTCATTCTACACCCTCCTCACATCTCCCCCCCTCTCTTTCTATCCTTCTCCCTCTCTCTCTCTCTCTAGCAAAACCGTGTTGAGATAGGAGCCAAAAAGGTCAAATTGAATTGAGTGTTTTATAATGGATGTTGATGCAAGGGTTATGGTGGTGGTGGTGGACATGTGAAATCTGGTAGTTGATGGTGCGTGTGCGTGCAAGTTGTGGGAGTAGTTGATGTCAAGTGAGTTTGGGACAGATTGGGCATGGGTGGGGGGCTGAGTGGAGGTTGATCTCTTTCTCCCTCTCTCTCTCTCTCCAGCAAACCCCTTACAACCGTGTTGAGATAGGAGCAAAAAAAGATCAAATTGATTTAGGGGTTTTGTAATGGGTGTTGATGCAAGGTTTGTGGTGGTAGTGGGTATGTGAAAATTGGTAGTCGACGGTGTGTGTGCGTGCACGTTGTGGGAGTGGTTGATGTCATGTGGGTTTTGGGCATGGGTTGTGGGGATGACTAGAGGCTGAACTCTCTTTCTTTCTCGGCAGCGTATAAATGGGTGGGAGTGATGTGCGAAAACAACTAGGTGGTTTGTCCCTAATTTGCTTGCTTGTTTGATGAATTTGTTGAATTGAGTGCTTGCTACTGAATATTGGGTTGCTGTTGCATGTGGTGTATTTGCTTTAGCTGGTCTATGATGGTGCCGAAATGGTGGTGGTTTTGTGGAGACAATGGTGCATTGGAAGAAAAAAGGGGTGGGGGTGTTTTCTTCAAATACTTTGGTCTATCCATTTAATGTATGAATTAGTTTGATTTGTCTGTTGATCCTAAATTAAATCTATCTGCATGAAAGAAAAAATTGAGTAAAAAAATACATGAACAAATATTAAAAAAAAATTGCACGAAAAAATTTAAAATATTTGCATAAAAAAATTAAAAAATTAGCTGACTGAAAATTTAAAAAAAAAATTGCATAAAAAATATATATACAAATCTGTAAGACAAAAAATATTTACCAACTTTTGTACTGAACAATCAATGATCAATATAGAGAACAACTTTCATCCAACCTCACGAGGTGTATATATATATATATATATAGGGAAAGAGGTTGAAGTTATTTTAGTACATTTATATAAGAAGGGATAGTTTGGACATTTTTAAAAAATTTGAAGACCGTTCTTTTATTCACCATCACTAATAAACTTTATAATATAGAGGGGTTTTTGATTTAAAAGTGTAAACCCAAAAAGAGTGAAATTCAGAATGAATAGAGAGTGTCTTTGAATTTATGCCTAACTATAAGAGGTGTTGATAAAATTTTCCCTTTAATAAATTTAGTCAAACAACATTCGACTCAATTCGAATAAGTTACTCTGATCTTAAAAGATGAACCTATAATATATACTTCCCTTTTCTGCATTTTGAAGAATGTGGGTTCTAGAGTTTAATTCATAATTGATTGTATAATTTTTCAGACTCAAAGTTTAACTCAAATACTCACAAGTGTCTGCCAACAAGCTACGACCGCACTTGGATCAACCCATATGATTAATTTGACATTATGAATGTGATTAGTTTCAAATCTGTCTGTTCTCTCTTTAGATATCATCATGTCAATACAATACCAAAATACCTATGCTACAACGGCTTCGACCACTCACATGGCTATTTTGTATTTCCAAACACACACTCAACAAAAAAATAAAAGCAAGAAACCGAGACAAAGGAAACTTGGCCATAACTAAAATCCCTCACTAACTCAAAGCTTGGCAATCCTGGAATAAAGGATTGCCAGTCCACCCAAATGCTTCTTGTTAAAGCCATTGAGCTTAGCTAATGCACTGAACTACTGGATTTTCTCAGGGAGAAATGAAATTTCCCATTGCAGATCTGTTAGTGCATCCTCACAAGCAGAGCTAGTAAAACAATATATCAGTTATGTTAGAGTGGTGCCTAACATAAATGTTTGCACTCAGTATCTAATAACACTCCAATGCCAGATGTAAAATTGGGGCCAGGATGAGGGGCGAAGGAAAGAAGCATACAATGCAGTGGAGGGATCATGCTCAAATGAAGCATGAAAGCTTGATTCTGAAAAATGTCTAATGGCAAAACCCTGAATTCTTCTGCTCTTGTTCACCGGTGGTGAGGATGCATGGAGAACGAAGAGCATTAATGCTGTGTCGCTTTAAGAGTAGAACTTTTAAAGTGGTAGTTGCTCTGCAGTGTCTTTTGAGTTCATGGACATGATACACAAGCAGTGAGGAAGGAAAAAATAAATGCCTAGAAAAACAAGAACACCAAGATCAGCCTCTTCACCAACTGGTGGCCGACGAGGACTAACCAAGTAGATCTGGCTTGCACACCATAAGCAATACAAACTTGCAATTATCACAGTCAATCTCATAGATTGGTGTGATTGTTTCCTAAGCGACTTCAAGGCCTTCACTCTGCAGAGGAAAAAAAAAACAGTAGTTGAACTAGTTAATGAACATGCCCCAACTAAAATTAAACCCAAAGAAAATTTACATTCATGGCTGAATAACACCTGTTGATGTAAATGAAACTACCAATTAAGCATATGCATAGAAAGCCAATTACAACAACAGCATCTGGATAGACTGGAGCCCGGCTTTCCCACCAACCAGTGCTCAATATCCACTTATACATAGAAGACTGCCCATTTTCCTGTAAATTTACAGAGGAGAATAAGGTTACTGAAACACGTATGCTCATAAACAGTCAAAAGAGATATTGTAAGAATTCGGTGAGACTTATGAGGGAGAGACAAGAGAGGGCAGAGATATCGCTGGTGACAGAGAGAGAGAGAGAGGAGAAGAAGATAGATAAGGGGTGGGTTGTCTGACGGGGCACGTGAGGACAATTTTTTTTGGAGATGGATTGTGCATCATTGGATGAAATTAGGATTGATCTCAATTGTGTTGTGCTTTTCTAAGTTGGGATTCCAAAATAGGCTCTGTTTTATTATATAGATTTGTGACACGTCAAAAATAATATCAAAAACTTTCAAAATTAAACCTAAAAAACCTTATTTTTTTCCTCTCGTCATCACCAATTTCCTTTTTGTTATCTGCCTTGCTTATGAAAAAGATAACTAGAGAATCCAGGAAGATCAGCTCAGCCATTTCCGAGTTGGTGCAAGCTGTTTTGTATCTCTGACTTCCGGTTTTTGCTTGTTTTGAAACAGTCAATAGACTCCGCTGAACTGCTGCCATTTCTCTCTTTTCCTGTATCTAACTCTTATTTATCCATAAGAAACAATGGGTTTCTAGAAATTTGCATCCTATTTCCATAAGTTCCTTCTTTCCCTCATTCCCAGCCAACTTACTGCTACAATATAAACAAATCTCTGCATATGCCACACTAACTCCAAGACTTCACTTATGCCCTCCACATGCACTCCCATCCATTCACTTCCAAAAAAGGTCAAAATACATTTATCTGTCATGGCTGGATCTCTTCATTCTTTTTCATTTCTATTTTATTTTTTTGGCCGCATTTTGTACCTCAGTCTCTGCTTGTTCAAGGTACCTGTGAGCCAACCTAAACTATCCTAATTCCGACAAACATTCTTCACTCTGATTTTTCTCAAACTATCTGTTTTTTTTTTGATCACTTTTTTTTGGGAAGGGAGAGGGGAAGGAGACTTGAATCCTTGATCTCAAACTCTCTGTTGGCATCAACTGTTCTGACAATTAAACGCTGCTGCCTTTTTTCTTTTTCTTTCCTTCTAGGTAGATGATATTAAGCACAACCTCTACAAAATGTGCTCAAGTTTGGCTCGTTTAATTGAGCCAATCTCAAACAAGCTTTTGACGAGGCCAAATAGCTTTATCCCTATTAAAAAGTTAGCAGGAAACAGAAGTTAATCGGTTCTAAAACTTTCGATTCTTCATCTTTCTATTGCTGCTATGAACAGAAATAACTTAAACCTCTCAAATCTGACACAACCATCCAGAATCTGAGACAATATTTTGATAAATCACTCCCCCATTTCTCAACCAACTCAGCCTATACTATGCTAAAAATTTACAAAACAGAGGTAAATACTGAAGTTAACAAGAAGCAATAATTTTGTTAATCAACAACTGAAGATTACCTCAAACAAGTGGTCCAAGAAAAAGTGAGATAAAGAACCAGCAGATACTAACATCAAGCACTGACTCCTAGTAAGGGGCACCTGCACCATAAACCCTAGCAATCAGTGATAAAAAACACAAACCAACCAGACCTACACATACAATTACTGAGAATGTGCACACTGACCCCAGAAATGGAATCGAGAAACCCTTTTCGGAGGAGAATTTTAGAACCCCAACTGTAGAGCACGGACAATGGAAACCCTAAAATGAGGACGAAGTAGAACGGGTGGTGAACCCAAGTCTCGACTGCGGAGCCGAAGGAGTGACCGAGGCCGAGGGTGGAGGTGAGCCACTCGGAGAAGGAGCCGAGGTCGGGGCCGAAGAAGGCGTTGACGGCGTAGGTGACGCAGTGGTGAGGGCCGAACCGGCCGTTGGAGACGCTCATCAGGGCTTGGCCCGAGCCCAGAGCATACATCATGTGTGGACCTGGGCCTGGCATTGCGGCAGCGGTGTATTGCGCACCCTCACCTCCTCACCATGAGTCGTCTTCTTGCTTGTGATGCTGTCTGGAGAGAGAAAGGAGGGAGATGAGTTTGGACAAAGGTCTGTTTGTGTTGTTTGATTTGGACAAGAAGAGTTTACCATTTCCATTGACCGAGTTTGGTCCCAACGATCAACTCACGATCGCTTCAACAATTAAAATATATTAAATTCAAATAATATTTATTTTTCTTAATAACACATTAGCTACTTAATATTGGGAGAAAATATTGGGCGTAAGTAAGATGTTAATAGGGTACAATTGCCTAATAATAAGACGATATATAAAAAACTAGATTCCACATGAGAGATACATGTAAGTGAGAATAGACTCATCAGTTGGTCTATGTTTTTGAGTCTGCGTGTCAAAATATGATTAGTTCTTAAATAACGATTAGAGGGCATGATTCCTTTTTATAATTATTTTTTTATTTTTTGAATAAAATCAGTGAGTTTTATTCATGTTTGAACATTGGGAAAAAAAAAAAAACCGAACTCTGTGGCTTGCTCATGCCATACCAATCGCATTATCTATAAAATTGGAATATTTGATAAGCTAGTTGTTATCCGATTTCTTTGTGATCCGATTTCCTTGTCATCGAGTGATGGTCAACTCATACACTCTAAATCTTTGAAGTTCATTAACAATTTCGGCTACTGTAGGACCCATAGAAGAGAACCCTTGCAGCCATTCGTTTCGAGAGCCTCGCCACAGCTTCCAATCTCATTCTTGATGACACTCCCACACCCAAGGTCTAAAATTTAGGAGGAGGTTCATGTAATGCATTACTCTCTGATGGTGGAGAGTAATCCATAGGTGGATGGAGATTCATGTAATGCATTACTCTTTTATGGTGCTCGAAATCTACTTAACTATCGGTGAATATTCGTTCGTTAGGGTTGTTAGGTATTATCCCCTTGTCTCTTGTACACGTGTCGCGGTACAGTCATTTATGATTTGTTTGGTGCTAAGCTCCCATCTCCTGAGCAGATACTATTACCAAGCTTATTAACACTGAGCTAGCGTCGATTTTGAGTTGAATTATCTTGGACTTTCATGGGACTGGGCTACGGTCCAACTTAGGCCTGGTGAATGCTATCTTGATAAGGCGTCTAAGTTGTCTTGCGCGAGCCAAAAAGGGTTTTGGGCTAAGAAAAGAGGTCTAGACATAAATCTATCATCATCAGTTGCCCCAACCCTAAGTTAGGAGGTTGACCTTCCAACTCTATTATGGGGTTAAAATCATCTTTTTCGTCGCAATGATTACTTTTGTTGATGATGGTTTCTCATGATTATAAGTATTGTCCTAGTGGCGTATTCATTTTCCCCATATTTGCTCCGATGCAGGAGATGTGCTAGGAAAGGACACGCATCGATTGGAGATGGCTATTCCTGTACGACTCCTCCTGTGCGTCTTTTCGCACGTCTCATCGTGGTAATAAATGTTATAAAATGGGATAATTACCTTGCCTTTTTACTGATATTTCAAATTCCAATCTTTTCACACTCCTTTTTTCCTCTTCTAGACTCTAAGGCGGCCGTTTCATGTTCCTAGTGGTTTTGAAAGTTATGGGCCTTTGTTCTTTTACGAATTGACCTTATTAGGTATGTCCTTGTCTCTAGATCATAAAATTTTTAAAAATTCTTTAAAAAAAAATTAGGGCCCTAGACTTCAACCTAATTTTTTTATCTCACCTGATGTTTATATTATATTATATATATATAGATTATTACTTTGTTGTCTTATTATTAAAACCAATTGTCTATCGTATAATAAGTATGAATAATGATTTTACATTTTTATAAGATAAATTTGACGCCATTTTTTGATTAATTTGTTTATAATGTATAGAATGACTATAAAATAGAGTAAGTAGAAGTAGTGCATTATCTGAAATTAATTAGTCATAGTTGTCTTACTAAATGTTTTCATTTAAACATAATACTCTCACTCTACAATCTTGTAATGTCTCATTTATTTTAGGACCACTCAACTTTTATAAATTCTTATTTTTATATTCATTGAGAGAAAAATCATTTTATTAGTTAAAATAATTTTTAATTATATTTTTTATCTTAAGCAAATAGCATGTATCATTACATTTGATCTTCGAATTTGACTTCAATTAACGTAATTTTTATTTGCAAAATTCGTATTGTATCTAAAAAAAATATAAAACAAATAATTTTTAAATAAACAAATTTTAATATTTTGATAATTATTTAATACTAATATTATTACTGAATAAATATTACTAGGACCTCAAATAACATTTTCGCATAGGGACCCTAGTTGGGTTGGGTTGGGTTACCCCTAATTCGAATTCAGAATGTTTAGGGTTACAGTCTATCTCTGTTATCACTTGAACTACGTTAGGATTAAAATATGATGATGCTTGGATTTAGAATACGAGCCGGGTGCTTGAATTGAAAAGCTCAAGACTTGGTGGTACCGTTTTCGGTGATTGTGTGAAGGTTGGTGGTTGATTCGTGATGGAGCCAGGAGACTCCTAATAAGCATTCAAATGAAACATAGGAAAGGGTTAAGTTAGGGATACTAGAGAGCACATGAATTATAGTGGTTCATCAACTATAGAACTTAGCTAGTTCACTCTAATAGAGTCTCTTATTCCCGAAAATTCTATATATTTCTTAGAGAAGAAGGATTAATTACAAAGTTTCTCTCATATGTCCTCTCTCATATAAGGGTCTTGGTATTTTATATGTGATAATGTTGTCACTATCGAGTGGTCCTCTAATTTGTTAGAAAAGTTGAGGGAATATTTGAACCACTTAAGTCTATATATTTCTTAGGTCGTGAAAGACTACATTCTATAGGAGTGACGTGGTTTTCTAGAACATGTTGTGGTGATATAATGACCTGTTTTCCAGCCTAGATATGTGATGATCTCATATGCCTCTGGCGGAGTCTGCCATCTATTGTGTATGCTTTGGGGTGAGCTCTCTTATTGAGGATAGCTCGTATAAAGAGGTTGGCTCAGTCAGTTGTCCTGATCTTATAATGTTAATCCTCTTCAGAGTTTCTATAGAGCGACCTGAACGATTCTCCTTGAGGTCATCATGGACCATCCCAGGCTTCTTACCTTGAGTAATTTTCACTATACAGTTTCGTGATAGTCCAATTACTTTAACTAAATTGCCATTCTCTGAGGGTGCCATTTTCTAAGTATCATCAGAAGATATTATTTTTGTCACTCCATTTGTTCATGGAGGTGATTATTCGATGCGAGTAGGATGCTGGAACAACATGTGTCACAAGAGTCCGACCTAAAAAACCTGGATATTTGTCTTGTGGTTCCCTCAAGAAATGAGGTAGGAAGGACCCCTTCAATATAAAACTTTTCATAAGAGACGCTATACTTCATAGCTGGGGACACTGCCAGTGGAGCGTGTCTGTGAGTGAAGGAGTTGAACTACCCTTTACTAAAAAACAGAGGTTGATTCCTCACAAACCAGCGGTGTCAACTCAACGAGTATCAATCAAGTTATGTCCTGTTTGGTAGATAAAAAAATAGAAAGATCAAAATTTAGAAATAGACAAAATATTATGTTTGGCAGTATCAAAAAAAAAAGGGTGGGCTTAGGCTTCAAATTTTTGAAAGGCCCTGTAATTTTAAATACATAACTAATCTATATAAAAAATTTAAATTCATGAAAATTTTAGGCCTTACAAAAAGTCTCTAAAAAATTTAAGCTCAATCAAAAAATTATAATTTCAATAATTTGAGCCTACAATTCAATTCACAGCATTAAAAACTCAAAAATTAAAAATTTAGAAAACAAATAAATTTTTTTTTAAAAGTCAACTCATATTTATTCACATTCATTCTTTCTCTCTTAAAAAACAAAAAATAAAGTATCACCCTCTTCTCTCACTTAAAAAAAATAAAAAATATTTTTTATTTTTTTAAAAATAATACTAAAAATAAAAAAGTCTCATTTATTATTACTATTTTAGGCCTCAAATTATCTTGAGCCGTTCGTGATCTCAAACATAAAAAAAGAAAAATATATCATTCATATTTTCCTTCTTTAGAAAATAAAATATACATCCTTCTTATTTTTTATTTCTCTTATTTTTCATTTTTCTGCTAAAGGAAACATTAGATTTTCTAGCCCAACGAATTCTGAATTCCTAAGCTTACTCAGATTGGTATCATTTGCTTGCCTACCACATAAAAAAAGAAGATAAATATTCCTGCGGGAGCCATCTAAATACAGATCAATACTAAGAATTTGTCTCATTTCAATTATTGTTTACATAATGGAAACCACCAAACTACACAAATGATAATCCAAGCCTGTTTTTCGACCCAAAAAAAAATAAAAAATCCTATGCCTCACAATTCTAAGGATGACGAGGAAACAAAACATAAAATTAGCACAAAATTAATAAAGTTGAACTTAATATTAATGCATTTAAGAGATAAATTTATAAAATTATTAAACTCATCAAATAAATGAATCGGCACAAAAAAAATCTATTAACTATTGACTTATACATGGCAAGTTTGATACTATACAAATTTCACTATATATAGATATAATAATTTAAATATAAATAATTTAATATGACAAAGTCCATGGATTGTTGTATTCTCAATTTAATCTCACAACGGCTCTTTTTATATAAGCCAATAATTATTCTCATACAAAAAAATAAAATTTATCAAGTTTATTTAATGTTTTATTATTAGATAATAATTTCACATGACAATATAAACGTGATATGACCATTACATTAAAAATTTATTTAGCTTTCAAGGCGTCGTATGGTAACATCAAGTAATCGGCGTTTCCCGTTCATCGTTCACCCCTCTCTTTCTCTCCGTTATTTCCTAAACTTTCTATGTCGGGTGAATTAAATTGTATATATTGAAAATTTTAAAAAATATATATTTTTTTAAATTTTAAAAATTAAATTTCTCACATTATATTTTTTACTTATTAAAAATATTATTGTTAATGCTCCGTTTGGTATGATAGAAAAATGGAATGATAGAAAGTTAAAAGAATAAATAAAATATTATGTTTGGTAAGGAAGAATGAAAAAGCGGATGAATTAACTTTCTTTCCAACTCACTAAAATCAATTCCTCCAAAATCGGAAGAAAAGTGGATGAAAAATTAATTATTAGTGTTTAAATGTATCTTATGTGTCTATATATTATGTATACATTAATTTCATATAAAAATACAGTGATAAAATATGTATTTATATTTATATTTATATATATATATATATATATATATATATATTATTTTCATCTTAAATAGAGGTGAAAATTTTCAACTCAACACGATGACATGACTTAAACTCGACACAAATTTTATAATACAAACTTGATTATAGCTCGACAAGAACTTAAAAATGACCTGACACATGAACAGAAAATATAAAATGCTCATCATATTATGATTCAACACGAATTTAACACGATACGACACGACTCGATTGTCACTCTCTAATATTAAAAAAATATATATTAAAAAATATTGATCATTTTTATTTTTTATCCATCCAACTAAATACAAAGGAAGAAAAGTGTATCATTCCTATTTTCTATTATTGAAAAATAAAATTTGTATCCCTTATATTTCCTATCATTTTTTTCAAATAGAGTATAACTGTTAATTGCACCAATGTCAAGGGATGATTTTTTTATAACAAATGCAATATAAAAAAATCATTTTTTTGGGATACGTGCAACATGCTATTCCCCTTCTATATATCGCTCTCAAACTTATCTGTATCCAGACAGAGCGAGACAAAAGGAAAGGAGAAGGCTATGGTACATCCATAGGAATTTTCGGTACCATACTGAAAATTTTAAATTACAACATTAATAGTATATTTATTAAATTTGTGACATATTTACACCGGTTGGTAACAAGACAAGACATTGAAATGACAAGGCAAGACATATTTTTAANTGTGGTTCCCTCAAGAAATGAGGTAGGAAGGACCCCTTCAATATAAAACTTTTCATAAGAGACGCTATACTTCATAGCTGGGGACACTGCCAGTGGAGCGTGTCTGTGAGTGAAGGAGTTGAACTACCCTTTACTAAAAAACAGAGGTTGATTCCTCACAAACCAGCGGTGTCAACTCAACGAGTATCAATCAAGTTATGTCCTGTTTGGTTGATAAAAAAATAGAAAGATCAAAATTTAGAAATAGACAAAATATTATGTTTGGCAGTATCAAAAAAAAAAGGGTGGGCTTAGGCTTCAAATTTTTGAAAGGCCCTTTAATTTTAAATACATAACTAATCTATATAAAAAATTTAAATTCATGAAAATTTTAGGCCTTACAGAAAGTCTCTAAAAAATTTAAGTTNAACTTCAATGGATCAACTACCACTTTTATGAAAATATTTACAACTTCAATATATTTTTTATGGGAATATTTACAACTTCATAGGAAGATTTACAATTTCAGTGGTATATTTACCAAATTTGTAAAAATATTTACAACGTCAATGGTATGTTTACCAAATTTGTGAAAATATTTACAACTTCAATGAATTCAAATATTTACAACTTCATAAGGAGATTTGATCGATCACAAACTTACTATTTTTCAAAAAATTTTGAAGAANTCTTTTTATATAAGCCAATAATTATTCTCATACAAAAAAATAAAATTTATCAAGTTTATTTAATGTTTTATTATTAGATAATAATTTCACATGACAATATAAACGTGATATGACCATTACATTAAAAATTTATTTAGCTTTCAAGGCGTCGTATGGTAACATCAAGTAATCGGCGTTTCCCGTTNTTTCGATATATTCCGAATAATAATTTTGATATATTCTAAAAAATAATAATAAATTTTTAAAAAAATTTAAATTTGAATTTTTATTATACATATTTTTGATAGATCAATTGCACATATTTTTTTTATTTTTTTTTTGAAAATTTGCAAAATCAATTTTTAAATCCAATTTTAAATCTAATGTTTTTATAAAAATTTTTTATAAAAATTGGATTTTTCAAAATTCAATTTTAAAATTTGAGTTAAAATTCAATTTTAATTTTTTTTTAATTTATTATTATTTTTTAGAATATATCAAAATTATTATTCGGAATATATCGAAATTATTATTATTTTTTTATCTTCAAAATATTTGTGATCTATCCTAAGATCTTGTGATCTATCGCATGGTTGAAGTAGTCTCCCCCAAATAAATCTCCCCACGATCGATCAAATCTCCTCATTAAGTTGTAAATATTTGAATCCATTGAAATTGTAAAGATTTCACAAATTTAGTAATCATACTATTGAAGTCGTAAATATTCCCACAAATTTAGTAAATATACTACTGAAATTGTAAATATTCTCACTAATTTAGTAAATATTCTCACCAAATTTGTGGTGTAGAGAGAGAGAGAGAAAAAGTCCATGATTGATCAAACATATATTTCATCGATCATGGACTAGTAATGAATCCATTGAAGTTGTAAAAATTTTCACAAATTTAATAAACATATCATTGAAGTTGTAAATATTTTCACAAATTTGATAAATATACTACTGAAATTTTTAATATACCATAAATTTAGTAAACATACCACTAAATTTATGAGAATATTTACAACTTCAGTGATATATTTACCAAATTTGTGAAAATATTTACAACTTCAGTAGTATGTTTATCAAATTTGTGAAAATCTTTACAACTTCAATGGATTCATTACTAGTCCATAATCGATTAAAAATATGTTTGATTGATCATGAACTTTATGTCTCTCACTCTTGCCGCCCTTAAGTCAATTGAGGGTAAAATTACAATATTAGTGGAAAGTTTACAACTATAGTGAACAAAATTACAACATTAGTGAAAATTTTACAACAGTAGTGAATAAAATTACAAAATTTGTGGGAATATTTACTAAATTTGTGAGAATATTTACAACTTCAGTGGTATATTTACCAAATTTGTGAGAATATTTACAATTTCAGTGGTATGTGTTACTAAATTTGTAAAAATCTTTACAATTTCAATAAATTCATTACTAGTCCATGATCAATCAAATATATGTTTGACCGATCATAAACTTTCTGTCTCTTTTTTTATGATTTTTCTGTTACAACATTAATGAAATATTTACAAGAATAGTGGAAAAATTACCACAATCGTGGTACAAATTACAATATTAGTGAAAAATTTTACAACAATAGTGAAAAAAATTTACAACAATAGTGAAAAAAAATTTATGAATGTTTATGATCTATCACAAGAATTTGATAAATCAAACAACAATTTGATCGATTATTCAAAATTTAATTTTAAAATATGTTTAATAAAAATTTAATTTTAATTTTTTTTAAAAAAATTGGATAAAGTTTTAAAAAAAATNAACTTCAATGGATCAACTACCACTTTTATGAAAATATTTACAACTTCAATATATTTCTTATGGGAATATTTACAATTTCATAGGAAGATTTACAACTTCAGTGTTATATTTACTAAATATGTAAAAATATTTACAACGTCAATGGTATGTTTACCAAATTTGTGAAAATATTTACAACTTAAATGGATTCAAATATTTACAACTTCATAGGGAGATTTGATCGATCGTTAGGAGATTTGATCGATCGTTAGGAGATTTGATCGATCACAAACTTACTATTTTTCAAAAAAATTTGAAGGAGNTTTAAAATTGAATTTTGATAGATCAATTAAACAAATAAATTTGGTAACACATACTACTGAAGTTGTAATTATTCTCATAAAGAATCCATTCAAATTATAAATATTCCGATGAAAGTGATAAATAAAATATGTGTAATTGATCTATCAAAAATATGTTCAATAAAATTTTAATTTTAATTTTTNTAAGATAGATCGCAAATATTTTGGAGATAAAAAAAAATAATTATTTCGATATATTCTGAATAATAATTTTGATATATTCTAAAAAATAATAATAAATTTTTTAAAAAATTTAAATTTGAATTTTTATTAAACATATTTATGATAGATCAATTACACATATTTTTTTTAATTTTTTTTTTAAATTTGTAAAATCAATTTTTAAATCTAATGTTTTTATAAATTTTTTTTATAAAAATTGGATTTTTCAAAATTCAATTTTAAAATTTGAGTTAAAATTCAATTTTAAAATTTGAGTTAAAATTCAATTTTAATTTTTTTTAATTTATTAATATTTTTTAGAATATATCAAAATTATTATTCAGAATATATCGAAATTATTATTATTTTTTTATCTTCAAAATATTTGCGATCTATCCTAAGATCTTGTGATCTATCGCAAGGTTGAAGTAGTCTCCCTCAAATTTTTTTGAAAAACAGTAAGTTTGTGATCAATCAAATTTCTCCACGANAAAATTGGATTTTTCAAAATTCAATTTTAAAATTTGAGTTAAAATTCAATTTTAAAATTTGAGTTAAAATTCAATTTTAATTTTTTTTAATTTATTAATATTTTTTAGAATATATCAAAATTATTATTCAGAATATATCGAAATTATTATTATTTTTTTATCTTCAAAATATTTGCGATCTATCCTAAGATCTTGTGATCTATCGCATGGTTGAAGTAGTCTCCCCCAAATAAATCTCCCCACGATCAATCAAATCTCCTCATTAAGTTGTAAATATTTGAATCCATTGAAATTGTAAAGATTTCACAAATTTAGTAAGCATACTATTGAAGTCGTAAATATTCCCACAAATTTAGTAAATATACTACTGAAATTGTAAATATTCTCACAAATTTATTAAATATTCTCACCGAATTTGTGGTGTAGAGAGAGAGAAAAAAAAAGTCCATGATTGATCAAACATATATTTGATCGATCATGGACTAGTAATGAATCCATTGAAGTTGTAAAGATTTTCACAAATTTGATAAACATATCACTGAAGTTGTAAATATTTTCACAAATTTGATAAATATACCACTGAAATTTTTAATATACCATAAATTTAGTAAACATACCACTAAATTTATGGGAATATTTACAACTTCAGTGATATATTTACCAAATTTGTGAAAATATTTACAACTTCAGTGGTATGTTTATCAAATTTGTGAAAATCTTTACAACTTCAATGGATTCATTACTAGTCCATGATCGATCAAATATATGTTTGATCAATCATGGACTTTTTTTTTCTCTCTCTCTACACCACAAATTCGGTGAGAATATTTAATAAATTTGTGAGAATATTTACAATTTCAGTAGTATATTTACTAAATTTGTGGGAATATTTACGACTTCAATAGTATGCTTACTAAATTTGTGAAATCTTTACAATTTCAATGGATTCAAATATTTACAACTTAATGAGGAGATTTGATTGATCGNTTTAAAATTGAATTTTGATAGATCAATTAAACAAATAAATTTGGTAACACATACTACTGAAGTTGTAATTATTCTCATAAAGAATCCATTCAAATTATAAATATTCCCATGAAAGTGATAAATAAAATATGTGTAATTGATCTATCAAAAATATGTTCAATAAAATTTTAATTTTAATTTTTTTTAATTTATTATTATTTTTGAGAATATATCAAAATTATTATTCAGAATATATCAAAATTATTATTATTTTTTATCTTCAAAATATTTGCGATCTATCCTAAGATCTTGTGATCTATCGCAAGGTTGAAGTAGTCTCCCTCAAATTTTTTTGAAAAACAGTAAGTTTGTGATCAATCAAATTTCTCCACGATCGATCCAATCTTCCCATGAAGTTATAAATATTTGAATCCAGTGAAATTGTAAAAATTTCTACAAATTTGGTAAACATACTATTGAAGTTGTAAATATTTTCACAAATTTAATAAATCTCTTTATNGATCGATCCAATCTTCCCATGAAGTTATAAATATTTGAATCCAGTGAAATTGTAAAGATTTCTACAAATTTGGTAAACATACTATTGAAGTTGTAAATATTTTCACAAATTTAATAAATCTCCTTATGAAGTTGTAAATATTCCCATAAAAGTGGTAATTGATCCATTGACGTTGTATATTTTCTTGGATTAGTTGTAAAATATTCATAAAATAAGCACACACAAGTGTGTATTGATCAAATCTCCTCACAATCAATCAAATCTCCCCATTATGAAGTTGTAAATATTCCCATAAAAGTGATAATTGGTCCATTGAAGTTGTATATTTTCTTGGATTAGTTGTAAAATATTCATAAAATAAGCACACACAAGTGTGTATTGATCAAATCTCCCCACAATCAATCAAATCTCCCCATTATGAAGTTGTAAATATTTTCATAAAAGTGGTAATTGATCCATTGAAGTTGTATATTTTCTTGGATTAGTTGTAAAATATTCATAAAATAAGCACACACAAGTGTATATTGATCAAATCTCCCCACAATCAATCAAATCTCCCCATGATCGATCAAATATATCTCCATGATCGATCAAATCTTTTCGTGATCGATCAAATCTCCCCGTGAAGTTGTAATTATTTGAATCCATTGAAATTGTAAAGATTTCACAAATTTAGTAAGCATACTATTGAAGTCGTAAATATTCCCACAAATTTAGTAAATATACTACTGAAATTGTAAATATTCTCACAAATTTATTAAATATTCTCACCGAATTTGTGGTGTAGAGAGAGAGAAAAAAAAAGTCCATGATTGATCAAACATATATTTGATCGATCATGGACTAGTAATGAATCCATTGAAGTTGTAAAGATTTTCACAAATTTGATAAACATATCACTGAAGTTGTAAATATTTTCACAAATTTGATAAATATACCACTGAAATTTTTAATATACCATAAATTTAGTAAACATACCACTAAATTTATGGGNAATCAAATCTCCCCATGATCGATCAAATATATCTCCATGATCGATCAAATCTTTTCACGATCGATCAAATCTCTCCGTGAAGTTGTAAATATTTGAATCCATTGAAATTGTAAAATTTTTTACAAATTTGATAAATATACCACTGAAATTATAAATATTCTCACAAATTTAGTAAATATATCACTGAAGTTGTAAATATTCTCACAAATTTAGTAAATATTCCCATAAATTTTATAATTTTATTCACTACTGTTGTAAACTTTTTACTAATATGATNTTCAATGGATTCATTACTAGTCCATAATCGATTAAAAATATGTTTGATTGATCATGGACTTTCTGTCTCTCTCNTAGTAAATATATCACTGAAGTTGTAAATATTCTCACAAATTTAGTAAATATTCCCACAAATTTTATAATTTTATTCACTACTGTTGTAAACTTTTCACTAATATGGTNTGATTGATCATGGACTTTATGTCTCTCACTCTTGCCGCCCTTAAGTCAATTGAGGGTAAAATTACAATATTAGTGGAAAGTTTACAACTATAGTGAACAAAATTACAACATTAGTGAAAATTTTACAAAAGTAGTGAATAAAATTACAAAATTTGTGGGAATATTTACTAAATTTGTGAGAATATTTACAACTTCAGTGGTATATTTACCAANTATTTTTATCCTCAATTAATTTAAGAACAGCTCAAAAATATGTGTTGTCTTATTATTTCAATGTCTTATCTTGTCTTGTTTTCGACCGGCGTAAATATGTCACAAATTTAATAAATACACCGTTAATGTTATAATTTGAAATTTATCGTACCGAAAATTCCTATGAACGTACCCGTAGCCTTCTCCGAAGGGGAGGTGTTACTGTGAACAAACCCCTTGACANTCGACCGGCGTAAATATGTCACAAATTTAATAAATACACCGTTAATGTTATAATTTAAAATTTATCGTACTGAAAATTCCTATGAACGTACCGTAGCCTTCTCCGAAGGGGAGGTGTTACTGTGAACAAACCCCTTGAAANTTTCAATAAATTCATTACTAGTCCATGATCAATCAAATATATGTTTGACCGATCATGAACTTTCTGTCTCTTTTTTTATGATTTTTCTGTTACAACATTAATGAAATATTTACAAGAATAGTGGAAAAATTACCACAATTGTGGTACAAATTACAATATTAGTGAAAAATTTTACAACAATAGTGAAAAATTTTTTATGAATGTTTATGATCTATCACAAGAATTTGATAAATCAAACAACAATTTGATCGATTTTTCAAAATTTAATTTTAAAATATGTTTAATATAAATTTAATTTTAAATTTTTTTAAAAAAAATTGGATAAATTTTTTAAAAAATTTTAAAATTGAATTTTGATAGATCAATTAAACAAATAAATTTGGTAACACATACTACTGAAGTTGTAATTATTCTCATAAAGAATCCATTCAAATTATAAATATTCCGATGAAAGTGATAAATAAAATATGTGTAATTGATCTATCAAAAATATGTTCAATAAAATTTTAATTTTAATTTTTTTTAATTTATTATTATTTTTGAGAATATATCAAAATTATTATTCAGAATATATCGAAATTATTATTATTTTTTATCTTCAAAATATTTGCGATCTATCCTAAGATCTTGTGATCTATCGCAAGGTTGAAGTAGTCTCCCTCAAATTTTTTTGAAAAACAGTAAGTTTGTGATCAATCAAATTTCTCCACGATCGATCCAATCTTCCCATGAAGTTATAAATATTTGAATCCAGTGAAATTGTAAAGATTTCTACAAATTTGGTAAACATACTATTGAAGTTGTAAATATTTTCACAAATTTAATAAATCTCCTTATGAAGTTGTAAATATTCCCATAAAAGTGGTAATTGATCCATTGAAGTTGTATATTTTCTTGGATTAGTTGTAAAATATTCATAAAATAAGCACACACAAGTGTATATTGATCAAATCTCCCCACAATCAATCAAATCTCCCCATGATCGATCAAATATATCTCCATGATCGATCAAATCTTTTCACGATCGATCAAATCTCTCCGTGAAGTTGTAAATATTTGAATCCATTGAAATTGTAAAATTTTTTACAAATTTGATAAATATACCACTGAAATTATAAATATTCTCACAAATTTAGTAAATATATCACTGAAGTTGTAAATATTCTCACAAATTTAGTAAATATTCCCACAAATTTTATAATTTTATTCACTACTGTTGTAAACTTTTCACTAATATGGTATTTTTATCCTCAATTAATTTAAGAACAGCTCAAAAATATGTGTTGTCTTATTATTTCAATGTCTTATCTTGTCTTGTTTTCGACCGGCGTAAATATGTCACAAATTTAATAAATACACCGTTAATGTTATAATTTAAAATTTATCGTACTGAAAATTCCTATGAACGTACCGTAGCCTTCTCCGAAGGGGAGGTGTTACTGTGAACAAACCCCTTGAAAGTTGAAACCAATCTCTCTTTCCGTGAGCGCACACACAGTACTATGGAGGGTCGTGAATTGTCACAGAAAGACACTGAATCAAACGCAGACACGTCGGAAATTCTGTACAAGAATCGCCGTAGCTGTTTCTGCACACCCTGTTTCGGTTCCTCCGACCGATCATGGTCGACCTTGAATTGGTGGCAAAGAGTACGAACTGGAGAGAGCGAAGACGGAACTTTATTGGGCCGAGGGATTGGCGTTTTGAAGAAGCTTCGCGAGTGGTCGGAGATCGTTGCTGGTCCGAGATGGAAGACTTTCATCAGAAGGTTTAATAGGAACAAAGGTGGTGGAGGTAGGCATGCGAATTTCCAATACGATCCTCTGAGTTACTCGCTTAACTTCGATGAAGGGCAGGGGCAAGATGGGAATTCTGCGGAGATGGAGGAGGATTATACGTTTCGGAACTTCTCGATGAGGTATGCATCGGTTCCGATTTCGGCCGGAAAGTCGATGGACATCGGCAAGGAGGGGCCCAGTTTCGTTTGACTGCACGGGATTGACTAACTTGCGCCGGTGCGAAGAGTGACAAGGTGACGGCTGGTTTTTTGTTGACGTTAACAGTCTTCATCATGATCCACGAAAATGTCTCTCTTTTTTGTCTTTTAATGTTCATTAGTTTTTGTCTTTTTATTGGGTAATGATATGGTGTAAAAATACATACAGCATAGGAGAGAGTGAAATATGTGTAGGTTTTATAGAACTTATTTGTTTAATAAGCTGAAGGCATCAATCGTCGGCCTCTTCATCACCCAACTAATCAAATACTATCATAGCTATTAGTATGGAAACAAGAATAATCAATCCACCTTAGCTATCGATTATCGGAGAAAACCTTAGACTACTTATTTAGATTAGAGATCCGGATCCTCTATTGTTAGATGAGGAACGAAAGGAGTGTTGTTCATCAAGTCGACGTTATTTCACACTAAAACGNTAATGTTCATTAGTTTTTGTCTTTTTATTGGGTAATGATATGGTGTAAAAATACATACAGCATAGGAGAGAGTGAAATATGTGTAGGTTTTATAGAACTTATTTGTTTAATAAGTTGAAGGCATCAATCGTCGGCCTCTTCATCACCCAACTAATCAAATACTATAATAGCTATTAGTATGGAAACAAGAATAATCAATCCACCTTAGTTATCGATTATCGGAGAAAGCCTTAGACTACTTATTTAGATTAGAGATCCGGATCCTCTATTGTTAAATGAAGAACGACTGGAGTGTTGTTCATCAAGTCGACGTTATTTCACACTAAAACGATAGATAGATGGATAGATATATAATATGTTGAATAATATACGAAGCATGCATATAAATGAATTTCTTGAAATAAAAATTGTCGGATGCATCACAAAAAATACAATAATACAGTCACTTATTCATGAAATTGAACATGTAACTTTCCCTTCATACAAATAAGTAGTCTCTTTGAAACTATATAAAATTTATGTTCTAGCTGAAAGTAAATTTCTCGTAAGCAAAGCCTGAATTGTTTGTTGATCATGGATCAGAGCTTGCAGATCTCTCTTCTTCTTCCTTTATAGAGTTGATCATTCCAGCAACTTGACTCATGGTAGGCCTAGCATCAGGTGAGGGATTTATGCACTTCAATGCTACCTGCAACAAGTTCACCATCCTCTCTTCACTAGCACCATCTGAAATGAGGGCTCTGTCGAAAACTTCAACAGTCCATTCTTCTCTAACCACAGAGTTCACCCATTGTTCNGATCATTCCAGCAACTTGACTCATGGTAGGCCTAGCATCAGGTGAGGGATTTATGCACTTCAATGCTACCTGCAACAAGTTCACCATCCTCTCTTCACTAGCACCATCTGAAATGAGGGCTCTGTCAAAAACTTCAACAGTCCATTCTTCTCTAACCACAGAGTTCACCCATTGTCCTAAATCAACTCCACTGTTCTGGACAAGCTTCCCTGTTAGCAGCTCCAGGAGAATCACACCAAAGCCATAAACATCGACTTTAAAGGTGCTATATGCTTGGCCACCAGTTGGGTCATCGCTTTTAATACTGCTGGATCGAGAAAAGAAAGATTCATCTTGAGTTTCAACCACCATCAGACCATATTCACTGATGCAGGGATCCATATCCTTGTTCAGCAGAATGTTGGAGGTTTTCAGGTTACCGTGGGCAATCCCATCATCGCAAAGCTCCTCGTGCATGAAAGCTAAGGCCTCAGCGGTGCTAGCTGCAACATTTAGTCTGCTTCCCCATTCAAATACTTGGCCAGTTTGGGATCCTGAAATTCACCATAATGCATTGAAATTTAGGCACTAAATACATAGTCTGGTCACTGGAGAGACACAGAGTTTAGGTCCTGGGATAAAAAATCGACTAGCAGACAAGAAATGTAGCAGTAATCCAAGAACAAGGCTCAGTTCAATCCATATTTGAGGGTTGGTCCAATGTTGAGGTTCCATGATTATTGATCATAAGTCTGTTCTTCATCATCTTCCTTGTGGAAGCATTTCTGGTCCGATCATGATCATGGCCATGGCCATGGTCAACATTTGGTAATCCTTGAGAATCTTGTTGTTTTAAACTTCTTTGCTACATATTCTATGAAAGGTAGTGTTATCATCCTGAGTGCCTCACATCAGTCAATATGAAATTGATTGTGTGGATGTGACTTCTTGGACAACCTTCCCTTGAAGTCCATTTTCAAGGGTGAATTCTATCCTTGCATTTATTTATTTGGTATTCGAGTCCAACACCACACGAGTATGGTATTAGATATAGTAGTTAGTTTTCAAGGGTAAGTTCTACCTGTGACTTCATATCAGATGGCTCCAGACAAGAGAATATAATTAGTAGTACATGTTATGATAGGCAAAGGATGAACTTACCGCGGAGAAGCCTGAAGAGACTGCCATTCTGTTGATATTCATAGACAAGTAGCTTCTCTTGCTTGGAACTGTAAAATGCAACAACTGGCATTACCTTTGGATGCTTCACTTGGTCTATCCTCTGCATCCTCTTCTTGAAATCCTCTTTTGGAATCCTCCAATCCTTAATCCTTTTGACAACCAGATTCACCCCACCATCAAGTGTGACCTTGTAGAGACTCCCATGCTTTCCTCTCCCAACCAATTCAGCCGGAGCTTGGAGTAGATCCTCGAATTTCAGCCCGTTCACCACCGGACTCGAAAGAACTATTAGTTGTGATGTTGACACCATTCCATTTTCCCCAGAGGTTGAATACTCTGACCTGTCACCTCCAGTCTTTAAGTCACTGGAAGCACCAGTCTTGTTGACTCTAATATCAACTTGTACCCCTTTTTTCACAACATCAGTCTTTTCTTCTTTGGGCTTGTTTCTTCTCTTTATCACTGCCAGGGCAAGAGAGATCACAACAATCAGCCCGAGAATAGCGATGCCGGAGTAAATAAGATAAAGATACTTTTTGTTTGATGAGCCTTTCTTATTAGCAGGTGGAGCTGGTGGGCAATCATTTGATAGTGGCTTTCCGCAAAGTCCAGGATTACCCAAAAAGCTGCTTGCATTGAAATGGCCACTGACGTCAGGAATTGGACCACTGAGATTGTTGTTGGAGACATTGAATTCAACAAGGTTAGAGAAATCAAACATTGGTATTGTTCCATTGAGTTCATTGTTTTGAGCACGGAAGGTTAGCAAGCCTGAGATTCTTGACATATCTGGCAGCTCACCAGAGAAGTCATTGCTCGATACATCTATCCTCTTCAAATTACTCAACTGGGAGAGAGAGTCTGGAAGATTGCCTGAGAAACGGTTGCCACTTAGATACAAATGAGTCAGATATTTGCAATTTGATATCTGCTCTGCCAAATTTCCAACAACATTATTGTCTTTCAGGCTCAGAACACCAAGAGACCTCGCCTCGCAAAGAGAACTGGGATCAAGAACTCCTGTGAGATTGAGCTGATCAAGAATTACCTTCTTTACTTTTTGTAACCCGCGGTCACAGGTAACGCCCTGCCACTTGCCAGTGCATGGGTCTGTAGTCTCGTTCCAACCCCAATTCGCGTCTCTCTGCACATTCCCCGGAGAGAGTTTCCCCATGAATTGAACCAAAGCCTGCCTCACTTCTCCATTTTCTGAATTCACCACTGAGATGAAGAAAAAGAAAATAAAAAAAATTACACAGATGGAGATACGACCCATAGCTGAGGAACAAGATCAATTCTGTGAAAATGTCCCCTATGATTTGTTTCTCCTTCTCATGAGGTTGGTTTTTGATTGACTATCATTGTGCACAAGTGAGAAGGTCACAATGTTGAAATATTGACAAATCATTATAAAGTGCCAATTGGCTGAATTTACAAAGATGGATTTGTATTATCTGATTGTGCTTGCCAACAAAGACTTAAGGACTAACAAAGCAGGATTTAAATATATAGAGCCGGCAGGTGGAAATGTTCAAAACCTATTGCTCTGTACATATCAGTGGGTTCTCCATGGATCCAGTGCTTTGATGGCGACCCTAATTATATACTAATCTTTCATACTTGATGCGAGAGAAAGTTACCTTGTCTCTCAGGTTTTTGAAGGTTTTTTATTTCTCTGACTTGGTGTTGTGTGGTGCAGAGCATCTGTAATCAATAGCATGTTCCGTATAGCCTTAGGGCGGTGAGTATTAAACCATTGTACATCTGTATTTTTTTCCTTTGAAAAGAACATTTATGGAGCTTTCTCATGATTCCAGATGCTCGATTTCAGCGTCATGATTTTTTCAATTGCAATGATTGGACCTGGTAAAGTTTTAAACAGGCTCAGTTCAAGTCACGGCATTGCACATGTAAATAAAAATGATCTCAACTTGACAAAAACTCAACAAAGCCTTAATTCCAACCATTTGGGATCGACTGTGTAAATAAAAATGAACACTGCTCAACAAATATTGCAGTCCACAGTTCGCGGAACCATCTTATGANCTGTTCTGGACAAGCTTCCCTGTTAGCAGCTCCAGGAGAATCACACCAAAGCCATAAACATCGACTTTAAAGGTGCTATATGCTTGGCCACCAGTTGGGTCATCGCTTTTAATACTGCTGGATCGANACAAGCTTCCCTGTTAGCAGCTCCAGGAGAATCACACCAAAGCCATAAACATCGACCTTAAAGGTGCTATATGCTTGGCCACCAGTTGGGTCATCGCTTTTAATACTGCTGGATCTANGAAATAACTGCAAGAACTTATTTGCCCTGCATTTCAGCAGAACTCAATGAGCAGAAACAAAAAAAATAAAAAACTCAGATATAGCAGCCAACNGAAATAACTGCAAGAACTTATTTGCCCTGCATTTCAGCAGAACTCAATGAGCAGAACCAAAAAAAATAAAAAACTCAGATATAGCAGCCNGGATCGAGAAAAGAAAGATTCATCTTGAGTTTCAACCACCATCAGACCATATTCACTGATGCAGGGATCCATATCCTTGTTCAGCAGAATGTTGGAGGTTTTCAGGTTACCGTGGGCAATCCCATCATCGCAAAGCTCCTCGTGCATGAAAGCTAAGGCCTCAGCGGTGCTAGCTGCAACATTTAGTCTGCTTCCCCATTCAAATACTTGGCCAGTTTGGGATCCTGAAATTCACCATAATGCATTGAAATTTAGGCACTAAATACATAGTCTGGTCACTGGAGAGACACAGAGTTTAGGTCCTGGGATAAAAAATCGACTAGCAGACAAGAAATGTAGCAGTAATCCAAGAACAAGGCTCAGTTCAATCCATATTTGAGGGTTGGTCCAATGTTGAGGTTCCATGATTATTGATCATAAGTCTGTTCTTCATCATCTTCCTTGTGGAAGCATTTCTGGTCCGATCATGATCATGGCCATGGCCATGGTCAACATTTGGTAATCCTTGAGAATCTTGTTGTTTTAAACTTCTTTGCTACATATTCTATGAAAGGTAGTGTTATCATCCTGAGTGCCTCACATCAGTCAATATGAAATTGATTGTGTGGATGTGACTTCTTGGACAACCTTCCCTTGAAGTCCATTTTCAAGGGTGAATTCTATCCTTGCATTTATTTATTTGGTATTCGAGTCCAACACCACACGAGTATGGTATTAGATATAGTAGTTAGTTTTCAAGGGTAAGTTCTACCTGTGACTTCATATCAGATGGCTCCAGACAAGAGAATATAATTAGTAGTACATGTTATGATAGGCAAAGGATGAACTTACTGCGGAGAAGCCTGAAGAGACTGCCATTCTGTTGATATTCATAGACAAGTAGCTTCTCTTGCTTGGAACTGTAAAATGCAACAACTGGCATTACCTTTGGATGCTTCACTTGGTCTATCCTCTGCATCCTCTTCTTGAAATCCTCTTTTGGAATCCTCCAATCCTTAATCCTTTTGACAACCAGATTCACCCCACCATCAAGTGTGACCTTGTAGAGACTCCCATGCTTTCCTCTCCCAACCAATTCAGCCGGAGCTTGGAGTAGATCCTCGAATTTCAGCCCGTTCACCACCGGACTCGAAAGAACTATTAGTTGTGATGTTGACACCATTCCATTTTCCCCAGAGGTTGAATACTCTGACCTGTCACCTCCAGTCTTTAAGTCACTGGAAGCACTAGTCTTGTTGACTCTAATATCAACTTGTACCCCTTTTTTCACAACATCAGTCTTTTCTTCTTTGGGCTTGTTTCTTCTCTTTATCACTGCCAGGGCAAGAGAGATCACAACAATCAGCCCGAGAATAGCGATGCCGGAGTAAATAAGATAAAGATACTTTTTGTTTGATGAGCCTTTCTTATTAGCAGGTGGAGCTGGTGGGCAATCATTTGATAGTGGCTTTCCGCAAAGTCCAGGATTACCCAAAAAGCTGCTTGCATTGAAATGGCCACTGACGTCAGGAATTGGACCACTGAGATTGTTGTTGGAGACATTGAATTCAACAAGGTTAGAGAAATCAAACATTGGTATTGTTCCATTGAGTTCATTGTTTTGAGCACGGAAGGTTAGCAAGCCTGAGATTCTTGACATATCTGGCAGCTCACCAGAGAAGTCATTGCTCGATACATCTATCCTCTTCAAATTACTCAACTGGGAGAGAGAGTCTGGAAGATTGCCTGAGAAACGGTTGCCACTTAGATACAAATGAGTCAGATATTTGCAATTTGATACCTGCTCTGCCAAATTTCCAACAACATTATTGTCTTTCAGGCTCAGAACACCAAGAGACCTCGCCTCGCAAAGAGAACTGGGATCAAGAACTCCTGTGAGATTGAGCTGATCAAGAATTACCTTCTTTACTTTTTGTAACCCGCGGTCACAGGTAACGCCCTGCCACTTGCCAGTGCATGGGTCTGAAGTCTCGTTCCAACCCCAATTCGCGTCTCTCTGCACATTCCCCGGAGAAAGTTTCCCCATGAATTGAACCAAAGCCTGCCTCACTTCTCCATTTTCTGAATTCACCACTGAGATGAAGAAAAAGAAAAAAAAAAAAATTACACAGATGGAGATACGACCCATAGCTGAGGAACAAGATCAATTCTGTGAAAATGTCCCCTATGATTTGTTTCTCCTTCTCATGAGGTTGGTTTTTGATTGACTATCATTGTGCACAAGTGAGAAGGTCACAATGTTGAAATATTGACAAATCATTATAAAGTGCCAATTGGCTGAATTTACAAAGATGGATTTGTATTATCTGATTGTGCTTGCCAACAAAGACTTAAGGACTAACAAAGCAGGATTTAAATATATAGAGCCGGCAGGTGGAAATGTTCAAAACCTATTGCTCTGTACATATCAGTGGGTTCTCCATGGATCCAGTGCTTTGATGGCGACCCTAATTATATACTAATCTTTCATACTTGATGCGAGAGAAAGTTACCTTGTCTCTCAGGTTTTTGAAGGTTTTTTATTTCTCTGACTTGGTGTTGTGTGGTGCAGAGCATCTGTAATCAATAGCATGTTCCGTATAGCCTTAGGGCGGTGAGTATTAAAACATTGTACATCTGTATTTTTTTCCTTTGAAAAGAACATTTATGGAGCTTTCTCATGATTCCAGATGCTCGATTTCAGCGTCATGATTTTTTCAATTGCAATGATTGGACCTGGTAAAGTTTTAAACAGGCTCAGTTCAAGTCACGGCATTGCACATGTAAATAAAAATGATCTCAACTTGACAAAAACTCAACAAAGCCTTAATTCCAACCATTTGGGATCGACTGTGTAAATAAAAATGAACACTGCTCAACAAATATTGCAGTCCACAGTTCGCGGAACCATCTTATGAAATAACTGCAAGAACTTATTTGCCCTGCATTTCAGCAGAACTCAATGAGCAGAAACAAAAAAAATAAAAAACTCAGATATAGCAGCCAACATAATGTGTATATAGTTCAATTAGCACAGAGCTCAAATCTAGACATGGTTTTCTATCATCTGAATCAAAGTGCAGGGTTTAGTGATGGTACAGCTGAGATATACATCACAAAAAACAAAGAAAACAAATAAAAAACACAGTGAATTGACTGAAGGTTATTTCATTCAACACCCCAGAAGGAAGACTTTTTTTTTGGGTAAGTTGGACAATAGACCTCCCAAGACATTTGAAGAAATCATCATTGTCTTTTCCTGTGTTCACATAACAATCAAGCTCTTTGTACAATCCACAAAAGTAAAACTCAGGCATTTAACGTCTTCTCTTTTTCGAAATAAGAACATCCACCGTCTTCAAAATCAATTTATACCGTAGTTATTGTATGAAACCATCATTTTCTTGGCATGATATAATGTCATTATTTTGAATGTCCAACTATAAAAAAAATTCAAGTTTTCGATATGGGATTTCTGCACTTGGGGCCTTGATGTGTACTTTCCTATTTTTACTACTGCATTGAGTTTTGATGGTTTCTTCCTAGTGACTACTGTATATATGATAAAGAAAGGAAAAGTAGACTAAGACAAAAAATAAAAGACAGAGACAAAATCATCACAATATAGAACATAAACATATTCTAACACCCTATATTGAAATACAATGGTGAGAGAGAGCAACTGTCAAATATTTCATTTGTATTATGTACGAATTCCTTCTGTCGTTCCATTTCTAATATTTGATTCCTTCGAATCTTCTGTAAAATTGTCATGATCAAAACATCTTACAACAATCTTATCATTTACAGGCAAATTGAAAATGTCATATAACCAAATACAAAGATGATGAGTATGTAACCAAAGACATCTTCTAATGCCACCCTAGTATGCCCTCATGGGTTTGCCTGTGCTGGAATTTCGTCATCACTTGGTAAACTTCGTCCATCACTGACGTTATCATTTTCCTCACCGATATCTTCCTTCTTCTTTGCATAATGCTCACTGTATTCTGCATAAAAAATCAGGAAACATGAAATCTGCACAAGTAAAACTTTTGTGTATGGGATCTCTGGTTTGCTTGTGTGATAGTTTATATTCTCATTTGTTTGTGGGGTAGGGGAAGTTAAACTACGAATTATGCTAAACCATAGTTTGTAAGAGAATTGACGCTATATGTATATCAAGCCCTTAACACCCCCTGCATAGAGGGGAGACACAATCAAATGCATCAGTATGCACATATAAAACATGATCTTACTATCTACTGATAGCGAGGCTGGTACCCGGGACATGCAGGAACCATGGCACTAATACCACTACCAATTACTCTAAGATGCTTAAGTTGCTGGAGTATGGACCCACACACAATGTAGCAACCAAATTTCAAAATTCCTCATCAATTAAATGCAGATTTTAAGTCATACACTCAATCAAGAAATGGTTTTTAACAATATACTCCAGCAAATTGATAACGTGTCATTTGGAATGCAAAATTTAATAATTTTAACAGTTCCATTGGGAGTTATTTCAAAATCTCAAAGAGCAAAATCGCTTCTAATTGTAGATTCCAGTGGTGACCTATATCATGCAATGTTTATCTATAAGTTAACTATGTGGCTTGGCAGTGTAAGTGTAACTGAGAGAGGAAACACTTGAGCCCCCCTTTTAAGTAATCATAGCGCCACTGCAGATATGGTATATCATTGTTACGTCTGACACAGAATTCATAGTCCTTCTAGGTATAAGTCACGTATACCAGCAGCAAAACACAGTTTTCTGCATCTCCCAGTTAATATATTTCGCAAACTTTCAGTTTTAAGGCTTTTTTTTTTTTGTCTGAAAAAGTGTTTCAAAAAAAAAAGTATCCTGATTATGGGAAAAGTAAGGGAAGCCAAAATAGGAGTCATTCACCTTTAACTTTCTGTTCATATAGAGTTTTGTCCTGCATCATCAGTGACGCAGCTTCAACATTGAGTGGGTCTGCAGGATTTGGTTCGCGCAAGAGTTGGGGGAGAAAAACTTCAAAAACATTTAAAAGATCTGCAAAAACAGTGACCACAGCTAGATCATGNATCCTCTTCAAATTACTCAACTGGGAGAGAGAGTCTGGAAGATTGCCTGAGAAACGGTTGCCACTTAGATACAAATGAGTCAGATATTTGCAATTTGATATCTGCTCTGCCAAATTTCCAACAACATTATTGTCTTTCAGGCTCAGAACACCAAGAGACCTCGCCTCGCAAAGAGAACTGGGATCAAGAACTCCTGTGAGATTGAGCTGATCAAGAATTACCTTCTTTACTTTTTGTAACCCGCGGTCACAGGTAACGCCCTGCCACTTGCCAGTGCATGGGTCTGAAGTCTCGTTCCAACCCCAATTCGCGTCTCTCTGCACATTCCCCGGAGAAAGTTTCCCCATGAATTGAACCAAAGCCTGCCTCACTTCTCCATTTTCTGAATTCACCACTGAGATGAAGAAAAAGAAAAAAAAAAAAATTACACAGATGGAGATACGACCCATAGCTGAGGAACAAGATCAATTCTGTGAAAATGTCCCCTATGATTTGTTTCTCCTTCTCATGAGGTTGGTTTTTGATTGACTATCATTGTGCACAAGTGAGAAGGTCACAATGTTGAAATATTGACAAATCATTATAAAGTGCCAATTGGCTGAATTTACAAAGATGGATTTGTATTATCTGATTGTGCTTGCCAACAAAGACTTAAGGACTAACAAAGCAGGATTTAAATATATAGAGCCGGCAGGTGGAAATGTTCAAAACCTATTGCTCTGTACATATCAGTGGGTTCTCCATGGATCCAGTGCTTTGATGGTGACCCTAATTATATACTAACCTTTCATACTTGATGCGAGAGAAAGTCACCTTGTCTCTCAGGTTTTTGAAGGTGTNCATTATAAAGTGCCAATTGGCTGAATTTACAAAGATGGATTTGTATTATCTGATTGTGCTTGCCAACAAAGACTTAAGGACTAACAAAGCAGGATTTAAATATATAGAGCCGGCAGGTGGAAATGTTCAAAACCTATTGCTCTGTACATATCAGTGGGTTCTCCATGGATCCAGTGCTTTGATGGCGACCCTAATTATATACTAATCTTTCATACTTGATGCGAGAGAAAGTTACCTTGTCTCTCAGGTTTTTGAAGGTTTTTTATTTCTCTGACTTGGTGTTGTGTGGTGCAGAGCATCTGTAATCAATAGCATGTTCCGTATAGCCTTAGGGCGGTGAGTATTAAAACATTGTACATCTGTATTTTTTTCCTTTGAAAAGAACATTTATGGAGCTTTCTCATGATTCCAGATGCTCGATTTCAGCGTCATGATTTTTTCAATTGCAATGATTGGACCTGGTAAAGTTTTAAACAGGCTCAGTTCAAGTCACGGCATTGCACATGTAAATAAAAATGATCTCAACTTGACAAAAACTCAACAAAGCCTTAATTCCAACCATTTGGGATCGACTGTGTAAATAAAAATGAACACTGCTCAACAAATATTGCAGTCCACAGTTCGCGGAACCATCTTATGAAATAACTGCAAGAACTTATTTGCCCTGCATTTCAGCAGAACTCAATGAGCAGAAACAAAAAAAATAAAAAACTCAGATATAGCAGCCAACATAATGTGTATATAGTTCAATTAGCACAGAGCTCAAATCTAGACATGGTTTTCTATCATCTGAATCAAAGTGCAGGGTTTAGTGATGGTACAGCTGAGATATACATCACAAAAAACAAAGAAAACAAATAAAAAACACAGTGAATTGACTGAAGGTTATTTCATTCAACACCCCAGAAGGAAGACTTTTTTTTTGGGTAAGTTGGACAATAGACCTCCCAAGACATTTGAAGAAATCATCATTGTCTTTTCCTGTGTTCACATAACAATCAAGCTCTTTGTACAATCCACAAAAGTAAAACTCAGGCATTTAACATCTTCTCTTTTTCGAAATAAGAACATCCACCGTCTTCAAAATCAATTTATACCGTAGTTATTGTATGAAACCATCATTTTCTTGGCATGATATAATGTCATTATTTTGAATGTCCAACTATAAAAAAAATTCAAGTTTTCGATATGGGATTTCTGCACTTGGGGCCTTGATGTGTACTTTCCTATTTTTACTACTGCATTGAGTTTTGATGGTTTCTTCCTAGTGACTACTGTATATATGATAAAGAAAGGAAAAGTAGACTAAGACAAAAAATAAAAGACAGAGACAAAATCATCACAATATAGAACATAAACATATTCTAACACCCTATATTGAAATACAATGGTGAGAGAGAGCAACTGTCAAATATTTCATTTGTATTATGTACGAATTCCTTCTGTCGTTCCATTTCTAATATTTGATTCCTTCGAATCTTCTGTAAAATTGTCATGATCAAAACATCTTACAACAATCTTATCATTTACAGGCAAATTGAAAATGTCATATAACCAAATACAAAGATGATGAGTATGTAACCAAAGACATCTTCTAATGCCACCCTAGTATGCCCTCATGGGTTTGCCTGTGCTGGAATTTCGTCATCACTTGGTAAACTTCGTCCATCACTGACGTTATCATTTTCCTCACCGATATCTTCCTTCTTCTTTGCATAATGCTCACTGTATTCTGCATAAAAAATCAGGAAACATGAAATCTGCACAAGTAAAACTTTTGTGTATGGGATCTCTGGTTTGCTTGTGTGATAGTTTATATTCTCATTTGTTTGTGGGGTAGGGGAAGTTAAACTACGAATTATGCTAAACCATAGTTTGTAAGAGAATTGACGCTATATGTATATCAAGCCCTTAACACCCCCTGCATAGAGGGGAGACACAATCAAATGCATCAGTATGCACATATAAAACATGATCTTACTATCTACTGATAGCGAGGCTGGTACCCGGGACATGCAGGAACCATGGCACTAATACCACTACCAATTACTCTAAGATGCTTAAGTTGCTGGAGTATGGACCCACACACAATGTAGCAACCAAATTTCAAAATTCCTCATCAATTAAATGCAGATTTTAAGTCATACACTCAATCAAGAAATGGTTTTTAACAATATACTCCAGCAAATTGATAACGTGTCATTTGGAATGCAAAATTTAATAATTTTAACAGTTCCATTGGGAGTTATTTCAAAATCTCAAAGAGCAAAATCGCTTCTAATTGTAGATTCCAGTGGTGACCTATATCATGCAATGTTTATCTATAAGTTAACTATGTGGCTTGGCAGTGTAAGTGTAACTGAGAGAGGAAACACTTGAGCCCCCCTTTTAAGTAATCATAGCGCCACTGCAGATATGGTATATCATTGTTACGTCTGACACAGAATTCATAGTCCTTCTAGGTATAAGTCACGTATACCAGCAGCAAAACACAGTTTTCTGCATCTCCCAGTTAATATATTTCGCAAACTTTCAGTTTTAAGGCTTTTTTTTTTTTGTCTGAAAAAGTGTTTCAAAAAAAAAAGTATCCTGATTATGGGAAAAGTAAGGGAAGCCAAAATAGGAGTCATTCACCTTTAACTTTCTGTTCATATAGAGTTTTGTCCTGCATCATCAGTGACGCAGCTTCAACATTGAGTGGGTCTGCAGGATTTGGTTCGCGCAAGAGTTGGGGGAGAAAAACTTCAAAAACATTTAAAAGATCTGCAAAAACAGTGACCACAGCTAGATCATGTTACTTCACTATTCTACAGGGGAAAAAGATGGAGTGAAATGGAGAAAAAAAAATAGCTGATATTATAAAAAGGATAGAGATAGGGAAAAGGGTGGATAAGGGCCGATGACGTATTATACCAAATGTTGGTTTCCATTTTTGATTAAGAACATCCACGCATATTGAACCAGACCTGCAGTATACAGGGAGGGGTAAAGGATCATTCATTGCCATAGAATGCTTAGAATCACCCACTACAATATTTCTAGGCTACAAAAATAACCACAGATTGATCTTCCAAGCTTGTAGTTGATTGTGTTGACTCATTGATTTATATAGAACTTTGGTCTAGTTTGATGGACTAAATATGAGCTAGTCTCCAAGTGCATGAGTGAACTCACGGGTAATCGATATTTGGGTGGAATATCTTGTTCATAAATCCAACGGAAGGAGACTTGAACGGATAATCATCTGGAAGCTCAACTCTCACTTTCCACACACCACCTTCATAGATACCTGCAGGAATGCAGAATCAAATGACAGGAGAATCATTTACAAAGAATTGGCTTTGATATGATGTGGGTGCATGCAGAGGAAGGTGGTCAAAATAAACCAGAAAAGGCTGTTAAGCATTTTAAATAACAGTTAAGATTGTTTTTAGGGAAAAAGTTCAGAACCAAAGTTCCGGATATCTTGATTATTTACACAATTCATGATAAAACTGCCTACCGGTCAGGCAGAATCTAGAAAGATTAGCAAGATCGAATACAAGATACGAGAGATTAAAGATCCTATTGTCACCTACACAATTCTGGCATCAAACGTATTCACAATCAACAATCCTAAAGAAGCTGTGCAATAGTTTATTAATGTCCGTTGGTAAAACTAAAAGCACAATTCTTCGCGTGACACCACGACCAACGAAACCTCCTTGTTGGATAATAATTTCAATAAAAGAACAGTACATCAAGATCCAAAAAGAAGAATATATTCATGGTGACACTCCTAACAATCATGGTCAGCTTCAAACAAAATTAACACTAAAGATTGGGCATCTGACACACGGACACACATGCTCACAATAAATGGTAATAGAATTGTAGGACAAGACTATGGAAATCATTCCTTTAACCTAAAGCCCACAACTTGTCCCCTCCCCCAAAAAGACAAAGCCCAAAACCAAAAAACAAACAAAAACAAAAGATAAGAGAACAAAACCATAGGAGCACGAGGCAGTGGAGGCTTGAGAGTGGGGAGCATACTTTCTTTGGGGCCATGGAATTCCACAGTAAATGGACTGATACTGTCCTCATTTATCGTCTTAACATTGTACTCAAGGCTCCTGAATAAACACAACAGGTAGAAATGACCACAAGTATCATTAGGTATAGGTGCAACTTCAGCCTGTAAAAACATTAACAAACTCTAGAGCATCCAAATTTTTGCAAAGCTCTAAACAGAAAGCACACAAAGCTTCCTAAAGAGTCACAGGGACTGCATATCATATAAGCTGTGGACACACCGCATTGCCACACTAATGTCACGTAAAGTAACAAAAACACTAAATGAATAACAACACCCTAAATCTACCTACCATCCAATGAGCTATAAATAAATAGCATCGAGGGTTTAGCACCATGCAGATAATATACTGGTCACTGGTTCTAGTGTTGCATGAATAGCTGACAACTCATTATGTCAAACATCATGAATTAAGTTTCATTTCATAACTGCCATTACTAAAGGGGAGAGGACACCATGATGTGCAAGTAGATCTCTTACATTGAGATAATGTTTCTCAGCATAAACTTATAAGTGTTTTTTTTAATCATCCAATTAAGTTTTTCTTGATCATTTTGCATTCTTAAGTAGCCAAGGGTCAAAGTTTGAGAGAAAGAGAGACCAAACGTCCCAAACCCCTTACGCCCATAATAAATAAGAACAGCTAGATCATTCAAGCTCTTTCTTTAACATCGGATGCCATATCTTACATGTCAAAGCATTCTTCTACTCCCATGTGCCACTATGGTAAATCCGTTTCACTTATCATGAAATCGTTGATTAAACCAAATTGTGTCAAAGAACTCTCATGGTAAAGATAAATAATCCAAAACAGAACAATTATTTAAAAAAGGAGGCATACATTGGGGTAGACTTACCTAAATAAGCATATAGAGAACTTTTATCGATATAAAACAAGAACATATCAGTTCTGCAAAAGCAAGGACTTAGTACCATAATCATAGTACATATATCTATGAGTAATTCAATTTTACTAGAAACCACGTAACTAAAACCAATATGCAAACTATGTATGCCTTTAGGATCAGTGACACAGAACAAAAAGATCATTAACAATAAATGACAATCTGCAATTATGACAAATATTGTTACAGAGCCCCAGAGTCTCACAAGGAAATCATTTCTAGTTTTTTTTTTCATTTGCTTGGTGTAATTCATTAAGTTAGGTTATGGAATACATAGATAAGGCCCTTTATCCTTACCTTACCAAAACAAAAGCCATGCAAACATGGGAAAGATAGCATTAAACAGCACAAAGAATTAAATACCGTCCACGAAATAAGAAGAAAAGAAGTTGAAATACCAGCAACTATGACAAAGTTGGCGGAGAATATAAAACATAAATAATGATGAGGGGCTTACAATCTCCAGAAATCAGTGTCTATCCTCTTATTTGGAGTCTTCATTTTAGTTCTTACAAATTAATGGAGTAATATCTCCTGAAGTCTGCCAAAAAAAAAAAATCAACTAGTTAGCCAGGTATTCTACTTTGGAGAATCACTCACTTATAAACCTATTGCATAGGCGAAGAGTTGGCTATTTCGAGCTAGGGCTAAGCAAGCCAGAACTAAGCCAAGCTGGAGTTGTTGTTCGAGTGAGCTAGACAAACAAGCAGGTACGGCCAAGTTATATATTAGAACTACTACTCAGTGTTGTGATCTCTAAGCCAGCTAATTTTTAACACCTTGCACTTCCAGCCAAGTAATGCAATGCAGTTGCTGTTGTTGAGTTAATCTAACAGTAGTCGGATAATAGGCGAATGGAGGGTCTATTCCGGAACAAATCTGCTAAAAAAACAAAGAAGAAAGTAAAATGAATAAAGATTTGCAAGATTGTCCCACAATTACTTTTAGCAGGAAGTAAACAAGCAATGAATAAGGAACAGATATATCTGCCAATTCAAAGAAACAAATCATTAATCAGAACTTCTGTAAAAAAATATATACACATATCTAAATCTTCAACACTAGCATTGTTCAGCCATCCATCAACATCAAGAATCAACCTTGATGGAAAAGAGGCAATGTTTCGAGTAGGGGCTGGGAAAAAAAAAAAAAAGCGATCCCATAATGAAAATTCAACATTTTTGCCAAAAAGAAACCAACTTAATGCAACCCAACAAGAGATTTTTTATTTTTTTTTTCTAACGAGAAAATAGTCATCACAAGTCGCAGAAAAACACTGACATTTCGAGTATGATCATTTGAAGATCTTGGCCAATAATCGCACAAAACAAAAAATCACAGAGAAGAAAAAGGCGACAGCCATCTAACACCGAAAACAAAATGCGAATCATAAAAAGAATAACATGGAAAGAACAATGTATAGATTCGCAGAGAACAAGCGTTACCATGAGAAAGATGGAACTTTTACCTGATTCAAAAAACACAGAGCACTTCTTGAGCACAAGACCGTCAAGAAAATTTCAATAAAGAACCGCGAATGTGGCCTAGTGGGTGTTAGTTACTGTTTATATAGTGTGCGCGTGTGACTCCGCATACAAGGGGAGGGATGTCAGATGGTTCAAAAGCACATGCTAATAAAGGAAAGATAACCACGTGGCATAGGCGAAATTTAGGGCGGTTTTTTTTTTCTTATATATTACTCCACCTATTCCAAAATATCTATCGTTTAAAATTTTTAGTTATTAAATAGATGTAATATGAGTAAAAAATAATTATACAAAACTAAAATACTCTTATTCAATACGTATTAGGAAAGAAAAGAATATGAAAGACATTTAACTTCCACAAAATCTAACGTATTGAAAAGTTAAGGGTAAATTTGAAAGAAAAAATATTAATTGTGTTTTGGTTTCATTAAACGACAGATATTATGGAACAAAAAAAATTATATAAAACGACAGATATTTAGAAACGGATGGAGTACAATTAAGGGTCTCCATATTCTATTCTTTTGGGTTTTGATAAATTTTGCCCTCTTATTTTTTTTACTACTTATTAAAGAGGTGTTTATAACATTGGATTTACTTAATTACTAATAGAGTGAGTATATGAGGGGTGGATTTAATAATTTGATAATAAAAATTAAATAGAGTGAGAATAAATATTTTTAAGATAGAACTAACCTCACCCTATGAATTTCACATGGGTCTTCGATTCACTATACTCTCAAGTCTCCCAACAAATGCTCTAGGTATTTTCTACGTATACACATGTAAAACCCAACATATTTTAACCTAGTTTACTTACATTTTTAACCACATTAAACAATTCCACTTACATTTTGTCATTTTGGTCGGCTAATTTTATCTTGCAAGTGCATTACATGAGTAATCCTACCTTTGTAACTTCAAGTGCAATATAGAAGATTTATTTCTTATAAATACTTTAATTTGGTGTGAATGACTTGCCTTTAAATAGTCTAGCGAGAAAATTAATTAAAATTCGCAAAAAATGATTCAAACAAAAAAAATTTTGATTTTTAATCGAGTAAAATCCGTACAGGGGTCAGAGCAAATATTGGTATGTTTAAACCTGGGACAAGCGGGCAGGACACCGGCAGATAGAATGCCATATGCCCATAGCCACAGGTTTAAATCTGCACGTTTTTGCTATTGTCGCCATATATTTTGTCGTGGTAGACATATCTGTATCGAATATTTTATTAAATATGATATTTGAAGATACGTATCGAATATGCTTCTTACGTATTCGATAATAATTAAATATTAACATATTTCATAGATGTTTTTGTGTTCAAGCAATACCTATAATTTTTGAATTGAGTTTTTAACATTTTCTTTCGAATTCACATATAACACGATACATTTACAAAAATTCATATTACTTCAACGACACATGAATATTTTTTAAGTATTATCTACAATTACATATTAAAAGAGTATAAAATAAATATATTAAATTATAATTTTAGCAAAAATCACTTCTAAATAAATCAACTCGGTAAATGTTAGTTTTGATTATTTTAATTAATCACTTCACTTTGTGAATATATTATAGTGATACAATATATATTTTCTTTAAACTAAAAAAATTAGAAATTTTTTCTATTGTGTTAAAAAACTATCAAAATATATAAGTATTATGTTGATTAAAAATAATAAAAATATTTTATTATAGTCGTATCTTTATCCTATCCGTATCTTTTTTTTTAAATTTTACCGTAGCGTCATATCCGTATCGTATCATACTTATATTCCGTGTGTGTGTGAGAGAGAGAGAGAGAGAGAGAGAGGGAATGGGTCTGAAGTCCTGCTTGGTGAGCTTGGTGCCCTTTGGGGCAATGGTGGTGGTGGAGTGCCATGATGTGGGCTTAACCACACTGAGCAAGGCAGCCATGTCAAAAGGAATGAGCCATTTTGTCTTTGTAGTCTACTCCAGTACCCTTGCCTCTATCGTCCTCTTCCCTTGTTCATTCTTCTCTCACAGGTCTTGTCTTACAGATGCCCTATTATCATCAACAGATTCTATATTTTTTTGTCTCTAATTGGGTTTCTTATTGTTTGCAGAACAATGAGACCTCCTCTCACTTTCTCTCTCATCTGTAAATTTTTCCTACTCAGCCTTATTGGGTAAGTTTAATTTGACCCAAAAAACTTGCTTCACTTGATTAACTACATATGAAGTCTGCCTTCTTTATGGAGGAATACTGTTATTTTCTTGGGTTATTGCAGGATTACTATCATGCAGACCTGTGTGTTCACTGGAATAAATTACAGCTCTCCCACCCTTGCATCTGCTATGAGCAACTTGACCCCAGCTTTCACTTTCTTGCTGGCTGTGATCTTCTGGTTTAACTCTTTTCTTTATTAATTATTGCACACACACACACACACACACACACACACATAGAGAGAGAGAGAGAGAGAGAGAGAGAGAGAGAGAGTGCATACTATGGTATGATCATCTGATTCTAAGCACTACATTTATACCAAAAGCATTGAACATGAAGGATTTAATTGAATCCTACCAGAAAAGCCCTAAAGAATATCACACAAATTGAGAAGCGGCTTTTATAACAATTGATATAGTGTATGTGCAATTAAATCTAAGGAATTTAGAAGATGAAGTTGCTCTATTATGACTTAGAGGTCAATGAGATCATGGGTTCGAATAACATAAATAATCTTTCTGTTTGAAGATGTAAGACTGCGTATGACGCTGATTTTTAAAATGTGATTTAATATATTTTATTTGATTTAGGTAGCAATAGACACAATTCATCAAATGAATTGAATAGTTTGAGTACTTTAGTTTAAAGTGGATAATCAGTGTATCTAACAAACTCTCAAAGAGAACTTAGATGCAAAGGATTTGTGATTTGAGCATTTATTTAGTATCATAGTTCAAGTGCCCAAATTATACATTCATCCCAAATATAGTACATTAATCGACGCAATTAGACCCGTAGGTTTTGAAAATGCACTAAAGCAATAAAACACAAGAATATTAACGTGAGATATAATAGCACGCAAGCTAGACTAAGCACAAATATTCAAGATAGCTTCAGGAAGAAACACTCATCTCTTGATCTATTCCCTACAAAATGTTAGGGTGAGCTAACGCCCAGTAGAGAAACAACTATCACGTGTGATATACCATACATTAAATTCTCATATGATATTCGTAACAAATAATTAACAATGTTAAGCTCATAACGTGCTTAAAGCATCACATAAGATGTACCAATAAGATGGTCATGCGTAAAAACAAAAATTTCAATTTAACATGTATCCAATATTACCTATTCGTGTCATGGGTCCCACTAGACTTTCAATCTCAATCTATATGTATTTATGCCAATACATTGTTTGTTATGTACAAACACTTGGAGAACACCGGGTCCCTTCGAGGGCTCTAATGTGGGGTGTACCCCACCCCCTCGTCTTTAGATGCTTTCAATTAAGGCACAAGTAACTCCGCACCACGACGAATGCTATGCTTAATCAAGACTTATTTTGGTCTTTCACCCAAGGGAGGAGCAACCTCTGCTTATTTGTCCTATATTGTTTCCAAGGTTATCATTTTGTGTATCACATCATTGATTATGCATACTAATCAAGATTATCACGTGTGATATACCTTCCGTCGAAATATTATTCAGTATACTCATGGTGCAGTTAAAAATAAGCATTTCAATACCATCCCAACATGCTAATACATATAATAATATTTACTACTTCAACCTTAGTATCATTATCACCATTGTGAACATGTCGACATTTATCATCCTATGTATGTCAGCACATATCATGTATATCACAATACTTTAATGGTTGTTAATGTTGACTAGAATCACATATTTACTTATACAATCATTATATATTATTCATAACCATGAGAGTGTATGTATATATCACCTAGGAATACACTCCTAAAGAGATAATAATTTATGATAGCCTCATTATTTTGAGTTTTAGAAATTTTTGGGGTCTTTAAATAATTTCTAAATACATGATCTAGCAAGTTGCTGTAATTTTATAATCTCTAAAACTATCTCATAACTATTCGGGGTCAATTTACATTTTCAAAAACATTTCCTAACTATTAAAAATACTGATTTATTATTTTAGTTGTATTTTATGATCTTCTGGAGTCGTTTTGTAATTTCAACAGGCACTTATACGTTACTCATGAAACAGAAAGGGAACTTTCTATAACTAAACAAAACCTTGGATTTAACTTTGTAATTTCAACAAGTAGATATATGATGTATCTAAAACTAAAAGGGGGAGTTTTTGAATTTAAGCCAACATCTCCTTCATCTTCTACATGCCATAAAATCCTTCCTTTATCAATTTTATTTTCATTTTTTAAAACACTATATATGTAACCCGACAGTCTAAATTTCATTCCTTAAAATTGTTTTTGTCAATTTCTTTAGGAAATATGAAACCCATTTGAGAGACCAACACATCCAAATATGTAGATAAACATACCCATATACACCAATATATGTATAATTCCATCATGCATAAGCTAACATGTTATATATATATATATATATATATATATATATATATATATATA